>CM062637.1:19509165-19976665 GCA_025617555.3 Puccinia polysora | reverse complement strand
TCATGAAACCCACCATTTTGAAATACACTATTTAGGGGGTATGTGTATTTCAGAAACACGCCATTAAAAATGGCGGGTTTGGTCAAAAGAAATGGCCGGTTTCTAATGGCTGGTTTTCTAACTCTGATAGGCCCTAATATAAAACAAATTTCTTAGCTCCAAAGGGTGAATCTACCCACCAGCTTCTTGAATTTTAATCTCTAAATAATTTTTTCCTCAATTAACCACTTTCACAAAGATTAATGTCTGAAGTTTTCATAAGGAATTCCATTACTTGCTTTATCTTATTAAATGATGTAGCATAAACAGAATCATTCAAAAAAATATGAAAAACTATGTTTTTAAATCTTCATGATGAAAAGTATAAATTCTCCTTATCCAATAACCAATATGAAAGTGCCTGCGATCTTTCCTGTGTGGATGGAATGTGAAATATTATGTAAAGTCTGAACATTTCATTGAACTTGCAAAACTATTGATTGAATTTATTTTGAAATACTGCATAAGAATATTTTTTTCTTGTGTGTATATTTGAAAAGCTTCATCCAGGGCTTCATCTAATTCTAAAAAAACCTGTATTTGGCAAAGAAGATGAATATACAGCTTCAAAAAAGAAGATTAAGTAGCAAAGAATTTTAAAAAAAAACCTCTTCAACATGTCTCTGGAACAACTACCCACCTTGAATCCCTAAATTATTCAATATAATCCAAATAAGCACCAACATCAAAAGTATAATATAATAGCCCTTATAAATTTATTTTTGGAGATATTTAAAAACCAGGACACCTGAATATATCTCTGCATTTAAGTGGAATTGGTACTTTCCCAAAATTTAAGGATTATAAGGAACCCCACAGGAATTATCAATGTCCAAGTTTGGATGATTCCTCCTCAGTAAAATGGTAGTTCCATTCTGGTTTCTTCTATATTTGGAATAACTGTTTTTAATGAAAATGAAGGCTGGATGGAAAACAACTTGAATGAAAAAAAAACTCCCAAAAATGCCTCTGAAGGAGCTTACCCTCTTGAATCCCTAAAATAGTCCATTTCTTCCAAATCTGCACCAAAATCACCATTGACACATTCATGGGCCTTATATATGTATTTCTAGATGTATTGAACATCCAAGATACCTTCACGTATCTTCACACTTATGTGGCATTGTTTCTTTGCCAAAAGGTAAGGATTTTAAGGAAAAATCCATGAACTATCAATGAGGAACTTTGTATGATTCCTCCTCAGTGAAATGGGGGGTAAATTGTGGTATCTTTTATATGCTGTAAAACTGCTTTCAACCACAATTCTTTCAGGATAGAAGGCTTTGGGGTATTTTTTCTTGCATCTGTGATTATCCATGCAAGGTGCTTCCATTTTTGAAGTACCACATGGGCCAGGTGTCATGTGTTGCTTCACTGCTTGAAAAAGTTTTGGCTCTTTGAATTGATTAGGTCTCTGCACAAAAAATCAATTCAATTTCTTCAGATTCAATATGTTCAGATGTTCTTGGTTTTTAATCATGGTAAAGAATTAACAAGATGTGAGAATGAGGCATACCTCTCTTCTAAAAATTATATAAAATGAGTTCTACCCATCTTCAATTCAAATGTTCCATCAATGGGTTTTGATTTGCAAACCTGTGTTACCATATCAGGATATTTTATGGACCAGTTTGGCCATTTAACTGATGATATGGATGATGGTTCCACTACTGAGAATGTGTGGATGTGTGATTCTGTATCAAAAAATTATGTTTTCAATGTGGAGGATGGTTGGAACAGATACAATAATTTTGAAATAAAAAATTGATTTTTATCAAGTGGGAAATTTGGGGAATGGATAAAAAAAGAATGATGTGAACAATTTTTCAAGTATTTCAACCAATAAGCATTTAAAAAAATCATATAACATGTAAATAATGGTATGTGATCTCAGTGATGGATAGAATTCAACACCTCATTTTAAACCAATTAAATAAAAACATTGACATTAAAAAATAAGATAAATTTGAGAAAATTTTAATCAAGTGGAAAATTTGGGAGATAGATTAAAAAAATGGTCAAGCAATTCAAAAAAAGTATATATCATTTAAATTTTGGTATTGAATTTCATTTCTGGATAGTTTTCCATATTTCATGGTAAACCATTTTTACAGTTTAAGAGGAGATATGTTTTTCAGTTGTTGTTTCAACCACTACCCACATTGAAATTCTGGATCAAAAACTTGGAAATTTAACATATCCCATGGGTGAAAGCTTGATCTTTAAAGAATTCAACATATTACTGCCCATGGGTGAAAGCTTGATCTTGAAGATAAACACTAATATTTTAAATTTTCTGAACTTGTTATTTGTTATTTATGAGGAGAAAACTTTGGAAGGAATAATGAATTAGGAGGCTCTTGTTGGTGTAAATTTTGAGTGTTTTCATTAAGAGAACCATGGTAGAATTCCACAAACTTTCATAAACTATTTGAGGATGTGTAAACATTTGAGAAACAGGTAGAATTTGCCAAAAATCATCACCATGAACTTCTAATTTGCCTCAAAAAGGTATATCACAATCCATTAGGTCTTGAATGAGTCTGTCAACAAAGTCAAAAGTATGCTTTTGTGTCAAAGGTGCTTCACATCACCCACCAGGATCATCAATAAATAATTAAGAGGGCTGAGATGAATTGCATGCATTTAATATGAGCTCAAATATATTGCTCTTTTTATTATTAATAAAATGAATCTTTTGAACATTTGATTCATTTATAGCAGCATTTTTTACCTATTCAAGAATTCATTTCCTTTTTATTCTTGTAACCGCTACTGTTTTATCACATTATGGATAATTAGGAAAGGTGTTTCCAATTTTTTATGTGGTTTTGGAATATGACTTAGTTGATTCATCTGATATTTTTTTTTTGAGGACCCTTTGATCTGTGATCCCAGAATGATTTAAAGCCTTCACCATGAAATAGAAGCATGAATTCCATGGGAAAAGTGAAATTTCCGGCAGAAAAAGTGCCAATAGCATTCCAAACAACTTTTTTGTCTTGAGAGGGTGGATCTCCTCATCGGGCTTTTGCATTTTTGCTTCTGAATGATGATTTTACTCAAGTAACAAATTAGACAAAGATTCATTTCTGAAAATTTCATAAGAAATTCTGTTGACTTGCTTTAGCTTATTGAATGAAGTAGCACAAACAGAATTATTCAAAAATAATTGGAGAACCTAAATTTCTGAATCTGCAGGTTGAACTGTAAAAATTCTCCTGATTCAATAACCAATCTGAGAGTGCCTACAATCTTTTCTTATTGTATGAAATGTGAAGTATGATTAAAATTCTAAATATTTCATAGTACTTTAAAAACTATTAATTGCATTAATTTTGAAGTATTGTGTAAGAATATTTTTTAATTGTGTTAATCTCTGGAGAAGTTTATTCATGACTTAATCTGGTTCAAATAAAAAATTTTTTTGGACAGGAATATGGATATCAAGCCTTAAAACAGAAGGTGAAGTAGAAAAAATGTTGAATTAAAAACCCTGATACATGTCTCTGGAGGAGCTACCCATATTTTATCCCTAAATTAGTCTATTTAAACCAAATTTTCACCAAAATCAAAAGTAAAAATATTTTACCCTTATGAATTTACTTGTAGAGACATTCAAAAGCCATTATTCCTTCACATATCTCTGCATTGATGTGGCATTGGTAATTTGCAAAGATCTGAGGATTGTGAGGAAATAAAAAGGAGTCATAAATCAAAAGGCTTGCATGATTCCTCCTCAGTGCAAAAATTTTTCCATTCTGGTGTCTCCTATACTTGGCATAACTGTTCATACTGACAATGAAGTTAAGATAAAAAATAATTTGAATGAAAAACTCTCCAACATGCCTGTGAAGGAGCTTCCCATCTTTAATTCATAATATAGTTTATTTCATCCAGATCTGCACCAAAATCAGAATCAACACAATGATTCCCCTTTTAAATGTATTTGTAGATGGATTGAATAGCCAAGATACCCTCACATAACTTCACATTTATGTGGCATTGGTGCTTTGCCAAAAGGTAAGGATTTCAAGTAACAAACCACAAATGTTAAATGAGGAAGTTTATATGATTCCTCCTCAATGAAATGGTAGGTCCATTCTGGAATCTTCTATATATTTGACAACTGCTTTAAACCACAATTGTTTCAGGATAGAAGGATTTGGGGAATTTCTCCTTGGATCTTTCATCATTGATGCAAGATTCTTTCATTTTTCATCTACCACATGGGGCATGTATCATGTGTCTTTCAATTGCTTGAAACTTTTTTGGCTTTGTGAATTGATCAGGCAGCTCTGCAAAAACAATCATGCCAATTTATTCAGATTTTCTGGGTTGGTGATCATGGTAAGGAATTACCAAGATGTGAGCATGAGGCAGACCTCTTCCTGGAATACTATGAAATCTTTTCTTCCCATTTTCAATCCAAATATCTGTTACACTTATGTCTGTTACATGTCTTGCAGCTCCTTGATTTTTCACTGAAGTTTTTTGGTTACACCCCCCTGTTACAAAGCAGACCCAACCTTATCTATAAGTACATACGTGCATGAATATGTATATTGGCATAGAGTGAAAAAAGGGAAACTATAAAAAAATATACATTTAAAAAGCAGATATTTACCCAAATATATATTCACATGTAGAGAAAAAAAGCGGACACTCAGAAAAAAAAACAAAAAAAATTAAGTTACATTCACCAAAAAAAAAACATTGATATATTTTTACATGGAGTGAAAAAAAAGCAGACACCTTAAAAAAAAACATTAAAATCAAAAAGCAGATAGATGTATATTCACATGGAGGGAAAAAAAGACACTCTGAAAAAAAATGACATTGAGATGCACGGCGCGCATCCTGGAGGTTGGTAAGTTGAATGGAGAATGCAGGACCAAGCAAAGGACGCCAGTGTTTTCCAAGGGTGCAGAACCCAATATTTTGAGTATATAGTATAGATAATATTTTAAAAAGCAGGTATTTACCCAAATATATATTCACATGGAGGGAAAAAAAGCAGACACTCAGAAAAATAAAAAAACAAAAAAAATTAAGTTACATTCACAAAACAAAAAAAACATTGAGATATATTCACATGGAGTGAAAAAAAGCAAACACCTTAAAAAAAACATTACATTCAAAAAGCAGGTAGAAGTATATTCACATGGAGGGAAAAAAATTTGACACTCTGAAAAAAAAATACATTGAAAAAAAAAATCAACATTCAAATGCACAGCGCGCATCCTTGAGGTTGGTAAGTTGAATGGAGAATGCAGGAGCAAGGAAAACAATTTCAGCTTGCTACTATTGCAGAGCAAGCTGCAAAAGTAACAAAATAACATAAATAAAATAAATAAATAAAAATCTTATTAAAGGAGAAATAATATTAGAGATATTATTTCACCTACCTCAAATTCCTACTGCTTATATTTTTAAATAATTTATGAAGATTTGGAAAGAGACATGGCCTTGAGATTTTGGCCATTTTGATATTTCACATGATACCCCATGTATAGGTTTCACAGGTAATTTTGTGACAGAATCCAAGAATTCTGTGATTTGGAGGAGTTACAGGGGAAATCTGATCTGTCAGAATTCCGGCACGCAGCCGCAGCAACCAACACATCCGCGCGCGGCTGAGCAGAAGCACTACCACCCTGTCCGCATACCCTGACAAGCCATGTACGCAGCCCCAGGAATCTGAAAAGTATGCATCCCCAGGCATCTGGCAAGTACGCAGCCACGGGACCAAGGGCTGACAGAGTGACAGGCCGCTTGAAAAGCCCAGGTACCAAGTAAAGGTGCTACAACCTAGATGGGGACATACTACATATTTAATAAATTTCCCTGTGGATATTAGATAGTTTAAAAATATATAAAAATATATAAAAATATATAAAAATATATAAAAATATATAAAAAATATATAAAAATATATAAAAATATATAAAAATATACAAAAATATATAAAAATATATAACAATATATAAAAATATATAAAAATATATAAAAATATATAAAAATGTATAAAAATATATAAAAATATATAAAAATATATAAAAATATATAAAAATATATAAAAATATATAAAAATATATAAAAATATATAAAAATATATAAAAATATATAAAAATATATAAAAATATATAAAAATATATAAAAATATATAAAAATATATAAAAATATATAAAAATATATAAAAATATATAAAAATATATAAAAATATATAAAAATATATAAAAATATATAAAAATATATAAAAATATATATAAATATATAAAAATATATAAAAATATGTAAAAATATATAAAAATATATAAAAATATATAAAAATATATAAAAATATATAAAAATACTTAAATAAACTTTCTACATATTTTTTAAAAAATATAATAAAAAATACCAAATATGTCAAAAATAATATAACTATTATTTTTAAAATATCTTAAAATGCTTTTAATATACAGTTGTGAGTACTTCAAAAGATTGGTAAGTCCGTGATATACTAAGAAAACTGATTATCTAAAAATATTACATGAATTCTCATAGCTTATATATTTAATTAATTATTTCAAGTAAATCAATAGAATTTTGAAAATAAGGAGCAAAATTAATATCATGATTTTACACCCATCAGCTAATACATAATGACAACCCACCTGAAATCAGATTACCCGTAGGAATGTCTAATAAGAAAAATTATCAACATCCTGGGAATATTTACTAAGGATAATTAATTAAATAATAAACATGTGGATAGATTAGTGTTATTTACATGTCTAAACATCAATCAAAAGGCAGAATAATTCCCATACCCTGTGGAATTAGATTTCACCCGTGCTACAGCACCAAGCAAAAACAAAAGGCTACCACTGTTTACCCTGCTAGCCTTAGCACCCATCCCTTTAAGCCCCCCTGTATCCTTCAGAAGGACAAAATTGGGAATCAAAAAACTATAAATATAGAGCTCTTTTGAGGATATTGATACCCAGAGACCCAGTTATATTTACCTCCAGAAACCGTGCCAAGATAATAAAATACTTTTAAGAGATAACTAAGTGATTTATGGCTTTATTATGATTAATAATATCCGTCCCACAACCCTTTTTATCAATTTAAACTGCTGAACAACCTTTTTAACCCTAGTAATAGGTTTAACCCATCAGTGCACATCCAAAAAAGGTACCTAAAGGATTCAATAATATACCAGTGAGTCTTATTATCCTTTTTCTGTAATTTCAGATTGGTTACAAGGCCCTGCCACTCCACCATATATTTTATATATATATTATCTTTGGGCAATATCTCCTTTAAGAATATAAATTAAAGGTTCCAAAGTAACCAGGTATACGTGTTTTCAAAGTGAATTCCCTGAAGAGAGGTGTTAAAGATCCCCAATATTATTTTGGCTCCTCTATTAAATTATTTAATAATCAATTTATTAATATTGATTAATAATATTAAACCATAACCAAACCAATCAACCTTGCAATAGCTTTATGCAAATATTTTACGGATTTTTGCTGCATTTATTGAAAAATATGTTTATTATTTATTCTATCACCTCTGGTAGCTAAAGGATAGCAAGGGTCTTGGAATCCAGGAGGCTGAAAAACAACGCTGGTCTTTGCCAAGGGTTCAGAATCCAATATTTTAAGTACATAGTAGAGAATAGTCTTTTGCTGCCAAATTTGGGGAATGCATTGAATAAAAAGAAATCAACATCAAAATATTTGATATTTTTCAAATAATGAAATATAAGGAAATTAACAATTGTCCAATTATTTCAACAGATAGGCAAGTACAACAAAGTATATATCAATAAAATCTTGTTATTTTATTCCATTGATGCATAGAGGTAAACACTTCATGGTAAACAATCCAATTACATAAAAAAATGAGATTTTTTGTTAAATAATTTTAATCAAAGGAAAAATTAAGGAAACAGATTAAAAAAATAATGACATGAAAATTTTTTCAAGTATTTTAAAAGGATAATCAATTAAAACCAATTATATATCATGGAAATATTGGCATGTAATTTCAGTGCTGGATAGCATCCCATTAATCATGGTAAACCATATTATCATTTCCAAATGAAATAATTTTTTTAGTTTTATTTTCAAGCACTACCCATATTGAACTTCTGGATAGAAAAATCCAAAATATGACTGCCCATGGGTGATATCTTGATCTTGAATATAAAGATTGATATTTGAAATTTTTTGAACTTTTGCCTTTTTAGTTCTGAGGAGAATTTTTTGGAAGAAATAATCAATCAAGGAACTCTTCTGGGATAAATTTCAAGTGTTTTCCTCAAGAGAACCATGGCTTTAGTGAATAGTCATTATATTATATTCCTCATTCCCAGGAAGTGAATTCCACAGTAATTAATTTATATTGTATTCATAGGTATTCTTGAAAACTAGAATAACAAAATCAATCAGGTAACTGGTATCAATATAGTGGCTTTGCAAGTTTTTTAATAAAATATTGAATTATTCTCTGAGTTGATGGAATTTGAAGTATCATGAAAGGTCTGATTATTCAATTTTAATTTCAAAACTATCAATTTCAATTCTTTTGAAATATTGTGTAAGAGTAAATTTTGATTGTGTTTACCTTTGACAAACTTGATCCAGGGTTTCATCTGGTCCCAAAAATAAAAAATGTTGTTGGCCAGGAAGATGAACTATCAATTGAAATTATTTTAAAATTTTGTGTAAGAGTAATTTTTACTCATGTTTAAATTTGATGAAATTCATCCATGGCTTCATCTGGTACAAAAAAAACCTGTGGTTGGCCAGGAAGATGAATATCCAGCCTTGAAAATGAGGGTGAAATATAAAAAAATTTGAATGAAAAATCTCTCCAACCTTCCCCTGGAGGAGCTACCCATCTTGAATCCCTAAATTATTCTTTTTAGTCCAAATCTGCACAAACACTAATAGTAAAAAAATTATAGCCCTTATGAATGAATTTTTAGAGGTATTCAACAGCCAGGATACCTGCACATATCTCCACATTTATGTTGCATTTTTACTTTTCCAAAAGTTTCAGATTTTAAGGTACCCCACAGGAATTATCAAATAAAAATTTTGTATGATTCCTCTTCAGTGAAATGGTACGTTCAATGTGGGGTCTTTTATATTTGACATTTATTTTTTACTGAAAATTGTTTCAGGGCAGAAGGCTTTTTGGTATGTCTTCTTCCATCTGCCATCATCAATTCAAGGTGCTTCTGCATGTTTTAGCAATCATCATTCTCTTGAGAATTACTTCCAATGTTGATCCAAGACTTTTTTCTCAAAGTTGCCCTAATCTTATGGCAGCTAATTCCATCATCCAGAGTAACTCCCTCACCATCACTGGAACTATGAAGCTTGACATGGCCAGAGTGGGTAAGGCCACAATCCATGTCCAAGTGCTAGTATTTTGCCCCCAAATTTGGGGGATTGATCAAATAAAAATGAATTTCCATGAAAAGATGTGATATTTTTTAAACAATAAAAATTTTTGATCAAGTGGGAAATTAGGGGAATGGATAACAAAGAATTATTTGAACAATTTTTCAAGTATTTCAACCAGTTAGTAAGTAAAACAAAGCATATAAAATCAAAATCTTGGTATGTGATTTCAGTGATTGATAGAATTCAACACCCCATGTTAAACCAATCAAATCAAAAAAATTGAAATTAAAAATAAGACAGATTTGAGATAATTTTAATCAAGTGAAAAATTTGGGAGATGGATTAAAAAAATGATGACATGAAATTTTTAAGTATTTTGATGGATAACCAATTCAAAAAAAATTATATATCATGGAAATATTTGAGTTTAATTCATTTTTTGGATAGAATTCCATGCCTTATGGAAAACTATGTTTTCAATTTAAAATTATGTAGCTTTTTCATTTTTCATTTCAACCACTACCCATATTGAACTTCTGGATCAAAAACATGAAAATTCAGAATACAACTGCCCATGGGTGAAAGCTTGATCTTTAAGATAAATACTAATATTTTGGATTTTCTGAACTTTTTATTTGTTAGTTATGAGGAGAGAATTTTGGAAGAAATAAAGGATTAGGAGGATCTTGTTAATTTAAATTTTGAGTTTTTGCCTCAAGAGAACCATGGCTTGAGTGAATAGTCATTATATCATCCTCCTCATCCCTAAGCAGTTGCTTCAGAAGTGATGAATTGATCTTTTATGCTTAGGTCTTCTTGCAACCTAGAATAAAACAACAAATCAGTTAACTGGTATCAAGAAAGTGATTTTGTAAGTTTGGGAAGAAAATATTGCTTAAAATTTCTAAAGCATGATCTTCATGTTTTCAATGAATAAACATGTGTCGAATCATAATTAATATAACTAATTCTTGTATAAAATGAGGAAAATTCCCAAAATCAATTAAAAATAAATTTATATTCAGGATCCCCTGCAACACATATATTTGAATTGAGGGGGAAAGCTTGAAAATGAATCCAGAATGTAGAATTCCCCAAACTTTTTTAAACTATTTGAGGATGTGTACCTTTCAAAGAAACGGGTAGATTTTGCCAATAGTAACCACCATGAACTCTTTATTATCCTCAAAAGGTTAAATCACAAACCATCAGGTCTTCAAGGAGTCTTCAACCAACTCAATATTACGGCTATGAGTCATAGTTGCTTCATCTCACCCACCAGGATCATTAAGAAATAATTGAGAGGGATGAGAGAAATTGCATGCACTCAATATGAGCTCAAATATATTCCTCTTTCTATTATTGAGGAGATACATCTTTTGCAAATCTGATTCATTTATAGCAGCATTTTTTCTTATTCAAGCATTCAATTCCTGTTTATTCTTTTAACCTCTAATGTTTTATCAAATTTTGGATACTCGGGAAAGGTGATTTCAATTTTTGTTCTGTGGTTTTGGAATATAATTGAGTTGATTCATCAGAACATTTTTTTTTTGAGGACCCTTTGATCTTTGATCCCAGAATGAGTTAAAGCTTCCACCATGAAATTGAAGCATGAATTCCATTGGAAAAGTGGGATTTCTGGCCAAAAAAGTGCCTATAGCATTTCAAACAACTTTCTTGGCTTGAGATGGTGATTCTCCTCATCATATTTTTTCATTTTTGCTTTTGAATGATTATTTTTCTGAAGTAAAAACTTGGACAAAGATTCATGCATGAAATTTGCATAAGAAATTCCATTGAAGTGCTTTAGTTTATCAAATGAAGTAGCACCAACAGAATTATTCAAAAAAATATGAGAAACTAACTTTCTGAATCTTCAGGTTGAATTTTATAAATTCTCCTGATTCAATAACCAATGTGAAAGTGCCTGCAATTTTTTATGAGTGGATGAAATGTGAAGTACAATGGAAAGTGTAAATATTTCATAGTACTTGCCAAATTATCAATTTCATTTATTTTGAAGTATTTTGTAAGAATATTTTTTACTTGTGTTAATCTGTGGAGAACTTCATTCATGGCTTCATCTGGTTTAAATAAATACTTTTTTTGGACAGGAAGATAGATATCCAGCCTTAAAACAGAAGATGAAGTAGCAAAAACTTTGTATGAAAAACCCTCAAACATGTCTCTGGAGGAGCTACCCACCTTGTATCCCCAAATTAGTCTATTTAAACAAAATTGGAACAAACATCAACAGTCGGAATATCATAGCCATTATGGATTTACTTGTAGAGGTATTAAACAGTCATGATTCCTTCACATATCTCTGCATTTATGTGGCATTGGTACTTTTCAACAATCTAAGGATTGTGAGGAACCCCACAGGATTTATAAATGAAAATGTTTGTATGATCTCTCCTCATTGAAATGATTGATCCATGCTGGTGTCTTCTCTACTTGGAATAACTTTTTTTAGTGAAAATTAAGGTGGGATAGAAAAAAATTTGAATGGACAAACTCTCCAACATGCCTCTGGAGGAGCTTCCCATCTTCAATCCCTAACATAGTCAGTCTATTTCATCCAAGTCTGCACCAACATCAAAATTCACACAATCATGGCACTTCTAAATTTATTTTTGGATTTATTGAACAGCCAAGATGCCTTCACATATCTTCATATTTATGCAGCATTGATGCTTTCCAGAAAGTTAAGGATTTTAAGTAACAAACCACAAATTATCAATGAGGAACTTTGTATGATTCCTCCTCAGTGAAATGGTATGTCCATTCTGGAATCTTCTATATATTGGAAAACTTCTTTCAATCAAAATTGTTTCAGGATAGAAGGCTGTGGAGTATTTCTCCTTGCATCTGGCATCATTGATGCAAGCTTCTTTCATTTTTCAATTAACACATGGGGCAGGTATCATGTGTCTTTTAATTGCTTGAAAAATGTTTGGCTTTGTGCATTGATCAGGTAGCTCTGCAAAAACAATCATGTCAATTTATTCAGATGTTCTTGGTTGGCCATCATTGTAGGGAATAACCAAGATGTGAGCATGAGGCAGTACACTTCCTGGAATTCTATAAAATTTTTTCTTCCCATTGTCAAAAATATTCCATTCATGGGTTTTGATTTTCAAACCTGTGCTACTATATCTGGATTTTTTATGGAACAGGTTGGCCATTTACCTGATGAGATGGATGATGGATCCACTACTGAGAGCATGATTGGAAACAGAATAGTGTCTGGATGGTGATCAAACTATAGCAAACTCATGAGTTGGGGGTTGAGAAATAATTGATGATGAAGATCAGGATGATCATATGTGGTTGGACTTCTCAAGTGATGGTAATGAGAATTGTGAAGAATTTGATGAGGATGTGAGTGGTGTGATTCATTTTGAAGCACCATGAAAGGAACTGAAGAGTTTCTTCTATGTAGATTGGGAAATTGCCTCATGGTTGTTCTATGCAGAGGAATCAAGGATATAAAAAATGTAGCTTGTGGCGTGTCAAGATGAGGAAATGCAATAGCAGGTGGTGTTTATGCAGAACAAATCACACCCAAGCTGTTTGATATTGCAATGAAGGTGCTCTCCCTGGTTACATCCCCCCTGTTACACTTTTGTCTGTTACATACCTTGCAGCTCCTTGATGTTACACTGAAGGTGTTCCTGTTGGTTACATCCCCCTATTACACTGAAGGTGTTGTAGGTATGTACATGGGTGTGTGCAATACTTGTAATAAAAAAGCAGACATAAAATGTATGTTGTATAAGTGCATGCAGATTATGCATGGAGTTGTGTGATATATATACTGGGGAAAAAAAGTGGACCCAACCTTATGTATAAGTACAGTGGGTGGACAAAAAGCGTGGGACTTTTTGTCAAAGCGACCACACCCGGGTACTTCAAACATTGTAGATGAAGCCTTGGGTGTTGCAATCTTCCTGTTGACCATCCCATCTTCAGGCTCCCACTCCATCCAACACATTGCCACATTGCCATTGACTTGTTTTTTGATTTTGATCTCAGACAACTCAATCAATCCAAAAAACAAAGACGGTAAATAATCTTTTTGAAATCTTATCCTTCATCTTTGATTCTGATTCATGTTTTTGTTTCTTGATATTTAGTCTTCTTCAGGAAATTGGTTGTTTCAGAAGATCAAGATGGTCCAACCACCGGAAGAGGGTACAATTGCAATTGTTGGATTTGGTTTTAGAACAATGTGAATCACCTCCACTCCAATTCAACCTCAAACCAATATAACCTCAAGCCTCTCAAGGCACCTCAAAGTGGGAAAAGTGCATAGAAATCAAACAATATGAACATCAGATGCATAGAAAGCTTGAATGAATGTTTTTTAGTGGTTTCCATGACTTCCAACCTAACTATCTAAACACTATCATCACCATCTCACCAAGGTCATCAAAAATCAAAATCAATTAATTTTGGTTTTAATTATTTGTAGAAACTTTGAATATTAAAATTTCTTTCATTCAAATCATTCCTTTTGACCCTCTCTAACACCCCTATAAAGAAGAAAAAAATTTGATGGTACAGAATTTTACCTTTTTTTTCCTCCGGCATGTTTTCTGAGGGTTTTGTGCTTTTTTTGATTTTTTTTTAAAAAATTATAATTTAATATTTTTTCAAATTTTGATTGTTGTACAATTAAATTACAGATGCTCAAATACATAATACCATGAATAAATGTAAGTACATGCCTTTTTTTGAACAATAGATTGAGCTTGGAACACAGGTCTGAAAATAAATGGACTGTTTTAGGTCAGTCAGTCCCATTATTTCTGTCCACCTACATGCAGAAATATGTATATAAACATGGAGTGAAAACAAAAGCGCACACCATAAAAAATATACAGTAGAACTTGTCCTAACCCATACTCGTGACAACCCATAACTTGCGCAAACCCATGGCAAAATTGATCCACCAAATCGGTGCC
Source organism: Puccinia polysora (assembly GCA_025617555.3). NCBI lineage: Eukaryota > Fungi > Basidiomycota > Pucciniomycetes > Pucciniales > Pucciniaceae > Puccinia > Puccinia polysora. The sequence goes on along the minus strand of CM062637.1, from coordinate 19,962,243 downwards.
AGCCAAAAGTGGACTCTTAACCCATGATCCTGCCTAACGCGGTAACACATAGGTCAAAAGTCAAAAAAACCGGAAGTTTTGGTGTAAACTTTATTTCAAACCCCCTTACTAACCCATGAATTTTAGGTCGCAAATATTTACATACCTCTTGGGTATGATTGTTACACATCACCTCTAACTCCACCATTCCACATTCACCATCTCCGCCACCAAGCTCGTGATCAACATTTCTCAATATCCTCATCAATATCCTCACCATATACTCAACATATCCAATTTCTTCCTTTGTTTACTATGCCCTTCCTTCAACTTGATAACACCTCGATTCCCCCATATCAAGACCTGTATGTGTTGCGGCATGGCAACACGATTTCCTTCTCAAGCTCCCAATTTTTCTCTTTCCCAACAATGCTAGATCAAGCCGAACTCAACCTTTTTGAAGCAAGCCTAAAAAAATTAAATGAAGAATGTGATGTCAAAAAAAAAAAAATTCTCAACAAAACACGCAACAACGAGGGATTGACAAGCAAGGAAGAAGAATGGCTTGATAATGAAGGAAATCTGATTAACGAGCACCTCCTAATTGAAAAGCTGAAGAATCTTCCTTCGGATGGTTTCTCTTCAATATCACTCAACGAGAATGATGTCTCAGCCCTGCTCAATTTAGTTGGAAACTCAGAAACAGACAGCGAACATGAAGAAGAAAGTAAAAGAAAAGGCAAACAAAAAGCAACCAGCCAATCAGAAGATGGATTTGACTCCGATTTACCCAAAAAAAAAAAACCTAGGTTGAACAGCAAGAACTCGGAAAGAAATGCAACGCTTGCACAAAAGGTAGAGGTGCTTGACTGGCACCACAAGAATGGCAAGAACCAAACAAAAACGGCTGAGCATTTTTCGAAGATCTACCCCGGGCTTCAGTTGAAGCAGCCTTGTATATCGTCCTGGATCAAAAGTGAAGAGAAGATTCGTGGCCAGCATACTGAAACCAATGGATTGGTCAAGAGGGTTGGGGTCCAGAAACACGGAAATGTCAATAAACTACTTGAAGAATGGGTCCAAATGGCCCTTGCCGCTAAGTTGACGGTCACTGGCAATGTCCTTTGAGCAAAGTGGAAAGACTTCGCCCGTCTCTGTGGTATACCTGTGGGGGACTGGCTTTCTTTATCAAATGGTTGGCTCGATAGCTTCAAGGCACGAAACTCACTCCACCAATTTACAAAACATGGCGAATCAGGATCTGTAAACCTTGAAATTCTTGGGAAAGAGGTAATGCGTGTTTGTATGGTTATGGATCAATACAGTCTGGATGATGTCTTTAATTTTGATGAGACAGGTTTATTCTATGCGTAAGTGAATTAGTAAATACATCCAAATTAATTTCAAAAACATCTACTAACATATTTGCTTAAATCCATTTCTTAACAGGATGCCTCCCGATAAAGGTCTGGCACAAAACAGTGAGAAGGGAATCAAATCAGTGAAAAATCAACTTACCATTGGGGCTGCTTGCAATGCAACTGGTACCGAGAAGCTCCCCTTACTTTTCATTGGGAAGTCACAACGACCACGGTGTTTTCAAAAGAACTTTGCCCATCAACTTGGGTACAAATACTACTTCAATAGCAAGGCATGGATGACGACTTCAATCTTTCAAAACTGGATCAGTGGCTGGAATGCCGAACTGAAGATAGCCAATCGAAAGGTTCTACTTCTGGTCGATAATTTTGCTGGACATGTGATTCCACCTGATGGCCTCTCACATATTCAAGTTGAATTTTTTGCCCCCAACCTCACCTCCCACATTCAACCCCTTGATGCTGGTATTATACGAACCTTCAAAGCATACTACCGACGTCGATTCATCTCCTATTCAATCCGGAACTTCAATGATTGTGTCCCGGTGTCACAAGTTTACAACATCGATCAGCTATCAGCAATGCGATTGTGTCGATTAGCCTGGGGATCTGTCAGCCCAAGTACCATAAGGCACTGCTGGGCTCACACTAAACTTACTAAAAAAAAAAGCATTGATTCAGCTGAGGACATCACCAACGCTCAGAACGAACTTACATTTGAAGTGCAAGAGCTTGAGAAAGTTGGGTTGATCAAAGCAAAAAATCAAATGTCTCTTGAAGAGATTCTCAATCCAGCTGATGAAGACAGCTTTTTCTTAATGTCACCAGAGGAGATATTCTTATCCCATCAGAACAACAATGACAAAGATGAGCTAGAAAATGACAAGTTCGAGGCAGCACCCAAACCTACCAGTGAGGCCATTTCAAATGCAATCAAAACCTTGTTTCAGTACATCAGTCACCTCAACTCTCCTGAGGCAGACTCATTCAATGACGCATTGGAGTCATTCAATCGCTTTTCCAAACTTGAATTTTCTAAAAGGCAAAAGCAGTCCACGTTATTGGACTACCTCCAATGAATTCCTGTATTTTTCTTTTCGATATGATTTTTCTATTTAAATATCCCTCAAAAAGCTGTTTTCATTCCGTATATCCATAAAAAAAGTGTTTTATGCCTCAAAAGGTTGTTTTCATTCCATATGTCTATAATAACATGTGCAACATGCAACAAATAAAACATATGCCATGTTTGTCAAACTTGAACCGAGCCACCATCCTTTCCTAACCCATGTTTTTCTTGGGTTAGGACAATATTCTGCTCTAACCCATGAAAAACATGGGTTAGCATAGGTTTCTCTCCAATCCCATAAGCCGTCCTAACCCATAGAAAAACCAGTCCACGGAATGGTATGGGTTAGGACAAGTTCTACTGTATATTCAAAAAGCTGATAAATGTATATTCACATGGAGGGAAAAAAAGCGGACACTCAGAAAGAAAAAAAAAAGTTACATTCAAAAAAAAACAAAAAAACAATGATATATTCACATGGAGTGAAAAAAATACGGACACCTGCAAAAAAAAAACCACATAAAAAAGCAGAAATTTCTATTTTCACATGGAGGGGAAAAAAAGCGGACACGCCAAAAAAAATAAATAAATACATTGAAAAAGAAAAAATCGACATTCAGATGCACGGCGCGCACCCTCGACGCCGGGAAATGAACAGGTTCCGCGCACCCGAGGCAAACGACGCCGGTATTTATCGTGGGTGCAGAACCCAATATTTTTAGTATATGGTAGAGAATGTAGAGAATATAGTAGAGATAGTAGAGATTCCAGGTGTTCTATTTTCTAATTGAAATGAGTGCATGGACTCCGGACTTTCCGTGATTGAATTCCCCCCGCACATTTCTAATTCAACTGGCCACTGGGTGTCGCACGCCCACATATGACTGGTTGCCACATGCAAAAATTCCAATTTCTGCAGCAGAAATCCGTGTCGTGTAATTATTGTCAGAAGTCAAAGTGACTGCGACAAACGTAGACTCACAGTGGACAAGGAAATCAACTGGTGTTACACCAGGAGAGAGAATGAAATTGGAGTAGAAAAAGACTTAGAACGAAACAGACACTAGACATGACATTTGTGACTCAAAGAGGATTCGAAATAGATCCGAGGTTGTTTTTCGGGTTGGCATGAAGCCCATGTTGACGATCATACTTCTAAGTCCTCCTAGGCGTTTGGCAGTTTGTGCATACCCAACTTTCTCACATCTGCACCGGTGATCGATCCGCAGCTTAATATCATAACCCCTCCAGGAAGTTGGCTATTTTTGCGAGGTTTTTCAAGATCATTCAGGCCCCATCAAATTACATCAACCTAGTAGGAGCTAACACAAGCCCGAAGCGCGAAGATGTCCTCGGGCTCGGAGCTTCCGATTGAACCTTCTTCTGAGAAAAGTGCCGCCGCAAAGGTAGACCCCAGCTCGATCAATGGATCAACGCAACGACTGGATACCGACTTTCAAAACTTAGGCGATGAAAGTTCCAGAAAAGCAAGTTTCTCAAATCTATAAGCTTGCATGGCTTCGTATCTTGCTGACATCGATGGGCTTATCACCCATACTGAAGGATGAAAGGAGGGCGACCCTCAAGCTAGATATGTCGTAGGTCTTTTTGGTCTTGGATGAATACTCTGTGAAGTGGTGTCGCTCATAAATACGCCCGTTCTAATTTCATTGCTAGCGTGATGCCCTTGATAATCGCGTTTTACTTTTTCTCATCTCTTGATCGCTCGAACATTGGTGAGTGCTGGGTTTTTCAGAAATCATGCCTAATTCGAGTCTCCTATTTGACTGACCTACTACACTGGGCGCCATGCTTGTAATTGATATAACCCACTGCTAGGAAATGCGCGCGTTGCCGGTGAGTAAATCGGTACAGGCAAGTTATGGTTGACTGCATTCGTCCAACAGGTTGATTTCCCACGACTTACGTTTTCACAGGGCTTCAACATGACTTAAGGCTTTCCGATCATGAATTTTCGGTGGCACTCACTGTTACTTTCATGTCAGTGATTGTTTTCTTGCAGTTAGGCCGACTTGGGTTTCAAACCTCTTCAGACGAGAGGTGAAGTTGTTATGCTTATGGGCTATATGGAATTTATTTGTCTGGATCAAATTTCGATTCACCCTGTCAGTACTTATGTGGTGCGTGATACATTCCTTTCTACTGCACTAGCACGAATGCAGCGGTCTCACATTCTGATGAAATTCGTGTCTGAAGATGATCAAAATTCCCGCGACCTTGGCCCTTAAGAGAGTAGGTGCACGTATCTTGCTGCCTGCAATGAGCGGTGTTTGGGGTCTTGTCACGTTCTGCGAAGGCTTCGTAGGCAATTTTGGGGGTTTGGTTGCTGCGCGGTAAGCGTCAGAGCGACGTTCAAATTTGCTTTCCAGGGCTAACTACGACGACATTTACAGGTTATTTTTAGGGTTGACCGAAGGTTTGTGTGGCATTCAAAGGATCGACATCAGCCCCCTCCCCCTTGTTCAGATGCTTGTTGAGAAATACTGACCTCATTTTGGAACTATTAGGTGGCTTGTATCCAGTGCGTTAACCTTAGCTTTTTATTGAAACAAAGCTCACGGTGAAAGTCCCGAATAAAACTGAATTGTGCCTTCTTTTCAGGCCATTCTTCTTTACTTGACCCAAAATTACAGTCGGTGGGCTTGTTGGCCTGGCTGAGATTTGCTGAATCGTAAAACTTCGTGAATTCTGATGTTGTTATGACTTTGAATTAGCGACCAGCTTCAACTACGAATAGCGCTGTTTTATTCTTCAGCTTCGCTGTCAGGTAGCTTCTCTGGTCTCTTGGCCTATGCTATCCTAAACTTGCATGAAACTTGGGGCAAACCTGGATGGGCTTGGCTATTTTTTGTGAGCACCTATGTCTTCACGGATCCCGAAGTCCTAATGCAGTCAATTGATCAACTCTTTTTCTCAAAAGGTCGAAGGCGCAATGACTATGGGCTTCGCGCTAAGCGTTGTATGGATTTTTCCTGGTTCAATTCAGACAAACAAGTTTTTAAGCCCCAAAGATAAGCAGTAAGCATCTAAGCTTTCAGTTTGCTCTTAGCTCATTTCACCAATCGACTTTCTTGGTGATCTCCAGCCTCCTTGGCTGCGATGGCTAAGATTGATGGAATAAATCAAGTTACTAACACTTTGACATTACACCACAGGGTGCTTGCCGCGCGGTTAGCTCGCAAATCACCTTCCAAAGTTGAGGAGAGCAAGTTCAAGTGGTCCGAAGTCGCTGCTGCCATAAAGAGCCCTCAAGTATTTATCTTGGCCATGACCCAATTTTTGAGTGGACTTGCAACTTATAGTGTAGCCTACTTCACCCCCACTAGTGATTGATTTTTCGCCAATTTTTCTTTCAAAAGACGGGGAATAGTTATTTGGTTTTTCGTGATTGACGTCATCATCCTCTGGGCGTCATTAGTTGTTCATTCTGTGAGCTGCAACCTAGCCGAATAATCTTGAAAATGGCGCGAGCTGAACAATCGACTATTTTTCAGCTAGGATATTCTCGCCATCGCACTCAATTATTGACATCACCGCCCTTCGCAGTAGCCTTCGTATGTGAGTGATGTTCTTTTCTTTTGACCTGCACTTCACCGCTGATTTGTCCTTTTCCGTTTCAGTTATGCTGGTGACAGGTTATTTTTCGGATCGCTATCAAGCACGGGCGGTCACGGCTGGAATGGGTGCAGTTCTTGGGGTAAAAACGAAACTCCTCCTCCACTCGGAACGGACCGTAAATCGCCATCGAAAAGTGCTGAAATAACCGCTTGTTCTCTCCTGGCATCAATAGTTTGCTGGTTTTTTGCTTTTTCTGCTTGTAGACCCCACTCACACCCATGTGAAATATGGGTCACTTTTCCTGGCCATACCAGGAACATACTCTATCACCCCTCCTATCGGCGCGTGGGCATCAAACAATAGTCGCGGTCATTACCGTAAAGCCGCTGCGATTGCGTTTTCTTACTCGACTTCAACGGTCGGCGGCATCGCCAGTACTTGGGTGAGCTTTCGCGATTCAACATCTACGCGGTACAGGTAGAAATGAGAATTTTTAAAACGCCCCGCAGATGTTCCCAATTTCGCAAGGCCCGCGATATCGACCTGGCATCATCGTCAATCTTTGTTGGTAGGTAGTCCTTTCTGAAAGAAAAAACTTCTTCCTACCGGAACTCGATTTCATAGGCTTACCATCAGGGCTCATCACAGCTGCGCTGGGATTGTCTTGGGCGTAGCTCTGAACTCTCTATATCTGCGTTATGAAACAAGGTACAAGCGTGTTCACCGTGATCAAATCTTAAGGCCATATGGAGTTGACCCAGCAAATCCAGATTCTCCGGAAAATGAGAGAGCATGGAGGGAGTTGGGGGACAGACATCCTGATTTCCGATATGTTTATTGAAGATAAAGGTACTTCAGCGTAAAGGTGGATCAAGTTTTCATCTCCAAAATCAAGGCCCAAGTTCCCTTCAGTATTTTCATCTCAAAATATCTTATTTGGTGCAAAGAGAATGATTACTACAAGAATTTAATTTTTGCTTTCCAAGATTATCAATCATTTTCTATCATGTATGTGAATGGGGCTGAACCTTGATGATTTAACTGTTTCCCTGTTCCTTGAGAACATTCACCATGCGATCTGATCAATTCTAACAAGATTGTGCCAGGACTTCTAGAATGACTAAACCATTGAGAAGGCTTTTTCCTGGGGTAGACTATCTTGATATCAATTCCAAAATTCTGCTTGAATCCGGTATGATAGTCTTTCATTCCTTTGTTGCACCAAATCTCAAAAACCCCTGGCCTGGCAATTCTTGACTTGAATACTGTTCATTTTGAGACTGGCAAATCCAGTCAAGGAAAGGCAACAAACAGCCTTTGCTTGATGGTTTGGAACTGGTGGGTCACTATGGCATTCTTTTCACAGTTTATTTACATGATTGTGGTTTCTAATTATCACTTGGAGAGATTTAAGGAAGCTGCTAGGCTGAGCCGTATTCTGGCCCTGAAAAGCCAAATGGGTTTTTGTTTGAAAAATCATTTAAATTTTTTTGTCTTGTTTTTTCATGAAACCCAAACTTTTATGGGTAGTAAGAATATCTATTTTTATAATTGATTTGTTTCACTTTTTGTGTGTTACACCCTTGAAATTGGTCCCTTTCTTTTGCATTTTTAGTAGTGTAATCAATGACCTTTTCTGTATGAATATTAAGCTTTTGGGAAACATGGGTAACTTCATTGTTAGCCTACTAGTTGCAAAGGGCCTAAGAGCATCCACAATTGTTTGTTGATAAACTCTTGTTAGTTAAGCCCTTGCTAGCTCAAAAAAATAGCAAGCAAGGGCCTTAGCAAGTGTGAGATGCAATTGTGGTTGCTAAGCCCACTTGCCAGATGGCTAACAGCTGTCAACCCACAATTATCCATGCCTCAACTACTTCTTGCCACCACAAGTTGACAGAAATATTGGAGGGGGAGGGGCAAGGGGTGGGGAAAGGGGATACGGGACAAACCTGGGGTGGTGTCATGCTGACAACTAGCTCAGTTAAACCTCAGCATTGAACCTCAGCAAATCCAATCTAACCCTCAGGCCTGATCTACTTTCCAAGGAACTTCAACCTCAAGGCTCAGGAGACTTATATCAATCTGTCTCCAGTAACTATATACCTCAGGATCTTCATGCAATACATATCTACATTTTCAGCTTGCTACTATGTACAGAGCAACTTGTCATAGCAACACAAAACTATAAAAAACAAATTAAACAAGAATATCTAAATTAACAAAAGAAGGAGTGAGAAAACCATAAATATTATTGAAGAAATGGATTCCTCACCAAAAATTAGGTAGGGTCACACACTGACCCCACCCTTGAAATCCAAGTCCTTACATTTTAAAAATAATTAAAAAGATTAGTACTAAAAATTACAACACCAGTATGGCACCTTTTGGCCATTTTAACATTTCACATGTGTTGTCACGTATAGGGTTTACACCTAAAATTCACTCAGAATTGAGGTGTTGTGTATATTTTAGGAGTTACACGCGGAAATGTGTTATGTCACAATTCCTGCACGCAGCCCCGCATCATTACATATCCCTACGTACTTGTGGTAGCAAATTCCCGCGTACTAGAAACCCGCGCGCAGCTAATTCTGCCACGCACGCAGCGGATCCTACCCTGCGCACATCTGTAATGACTGATCCCCGCGTCTGGATCCATTGTAACTAATCTGACAACCAGGTACTGCTCAGAAGAGCTACAACCTAGTTAGGGTTGCCTGGCATATGTAACAAGTTGACATATGCATTAGTAATAGTCTAAAAAGATCAAAACCTAAATAAAATTAATAAAAATTAATTTTACAACTTTTTTTGATAATAAATCAAAGATCAAGGATTACCACGTAAATCATTGACTCTGATCTTTGAAGGCCACAAAACACTACAAGGAGTGTTCATAACAATTTTTTAAAAATTATCTACGTGATCAGCAGATGATTTAAAATCAGTAAACATCCACATATGTCCACTTTAAATAAATACTAATATTACAAATGAAGGATGAGTGCAGAATGATCAAATTTACGCCATAACAGATTAACAGATCCTGTGGCTAAAATAGTACATAAATCCAGCAGATCTAAGGTCAGCTGATTGACAGCACCAAGTGGGCGTGCTAATATTTCCCTGACTGGCTTGTCAGCCTCAGCCCATGAGCAGAACCCTCTCTACGTGCCCTGAGAAGCTCAAAATAACCCCAAAAAGGTATTTATACAGACCTCTTTGGATCCATTATTCCCCATCATTAGTTTACCAGGAATTATTATTATCAATCAGAAACTGTGTCATTGTTGATCAAGTGCTCATAGGAAGATAAGCAAGTGATTTATGAATTAGTCTGTAGTATTATTATTTATTCTTATTGACCAATCAACCCTTGAAGTTTAGTCAAGCAATCCACCCCATCTGCTCTGAAACCCTTCTTATTATTGCAGGATTTTTGTGGTAAAGTGCTCAGAGTGAGTGTTCCCCTTCCTGTCTTGGCCATTGTGCTGTTATGCCTGGCCATTAGTGGAATAAGCCCTTTCTAAGGCACCCATCTTCATTCCAAGGTTCTTAAACTGCCTAAGGAGGCCCCTTGAAGAGAGGTTGTTTGTCTGCAAAGATCCCCAGTAGTATAATACTGTGGCCCCTCTTTTATATATATATTGAAAACCTTTTATTAAAAAACCAATTAAACCTTGCAACTTCTATTATTATATTATTTATTTGAGCCTCTAAGTTTTTATTTTTTGAATAATTATTATTATTATTATTCCAGTATTTCTATCACTCTCTGTAGCTAAAGGACTGCAAGGTTCCTGGTATCAGAGAGCTGACATACATATGTTCTAACCTCATATATCATGCATATAGACTCCATAGGCTTGCATATACTTAATCTCCCAGGTCTGCACATACTCTAACCTTATTAACTCTGTCTAACCCATACTCTTTCATGGTTTATCCATTGGGAATCCTTATGTACATCCTCTTGCAAATTGTACTACATACTTCCTCTACTTAGTAAATAGTGTCATTACCTTCATGTACAATTTACATCCTTCAACTTTACTCTCCCAACTTAGACAGCCCAGACCTGTAACCTTTGATAAACTGAGACAGAATTCTGACTGTATTTCAAAATAAGACCAATCGTCTGATAGGATCACAAGAGTTATTTTGAGGTTTGAAGAAAACAAAAGAGCAATTCAAGAGAACCTTACCCGGGATCCCTTTGACTTAAGACTACGGACTAAGGAGTGACAAGTAAAAATTAAAGGAGCAGCGGAGACAAGAGTAGAGGCTGTGATAGTAGAATAGAGAATGATTAGAATAAGGAAATAGTTGCAATGGGAGGTGTGAGCCTCACATCTGATCAACTTTGGGCTTTTAGTGAATCTTTTGATCTTGACACTAGAACAGGGAGGTGATTGAGTCAAGTTGATGATTGAGCATGGGAGAAGTCAAGGAGGAAAAGCGGGAGAAGATCCAGCAATTTGAGGAAGCTGATTTATCAATAGGGAGATGACAAAACAATGGTGATAGGCAATACGAGAGGAAGGGAGTGTCGAGTGAGGGATGTTGGAAAGTTGGAGAGGAATGAGGGAAGAGGAATGGAAGAATGAATAGGAGGAAGGATGGTAGGAGCAACAGCGTGGATTGGAATAGGTGAGCAGGGAGAGTGATTGAGAATGAAGAGGGAATTTGGATGCAATGGGGATGAGGATAAGGATGGAGATGAGGATGAGGAGGAGATCAGGATGAGGGAAGGATGAGGATGAACCGGAGGAGTGTGGATCAGGCAAGAGGCAAGTCATAAAAATGGAAAGGCCTCATATTTGGAGATTTTGCACCAGTGGCGCCGCCGGGCTGAGAGAAGGGTGGAGCATGACACACCGCCTTGATCAGATGTGAGGTGACATGGTGAAGGAAGTAAGATTGGTGACGGAGGAACAAAGGGCTGCCTTTGTTAGTGAATCGGCTAGCATTTGATTGGAGGGGATGAGATGGGTGATGAGGGAGTGTCTGTTGCGTTGCTCTTTCAACCATTTGATCTGAGTGTCAATGTGTTTGAGAGCTCCGTGGTGAGATTCTTGGTTTACTAGGTCATTCAAGGCTTTGTTGTCTACAAAAGAGCAGTGGGTGAATTTCAAATTTGGATTTATTTTGGTGATTAATTGTGACAGTCACAACTTCTCTTGCGTGGCCAGGAAGAGAGCTTTGAGTTCCCCTTCTGTGGATGAAAGGGAAATGGTTGGTTGGAGTTTACTGTGCCATGAGACAGGAAAGCCGTGAAGGAGAATTAGATAGCCAGTATGACTTCTACCAGATTTGGGATTGTTGCCGCCGTCTGAATTTCTGAAGGCTTCAATGTCATATTTGAATGAGGAGTTCTGAAGGCGGAGAGCTAGATGTTTTAAAGTGCTTAGGTACCACCAAGCATGTTTGGATTCAGTCCAATGAGGCATTCCAGGTTTGTTATTGAACCGAGAGAGGTTTGAGACAGCGTAGGCTAGGTTGGGGTGTGTTTGGCTGGCGATAAAGTTTAAATAACCGGTGGACAATTGATAATTGATGTTAAGCTTGAGAAAGTCTTGATGTTCTTCATTGGTGGCAGAGAGAAGGTTGATGTTGGGAGTGAAGGGTGTGCTGATTGGCTTGCAATTGATTAGGCCTAGCTCACTGAGTGCGGTGTCAATGTGATTAGACTGCAGAAGCCCGAGTCCATCTTTGGTATTCACAAGTTGATTTCCTAGTATCTTACTTAGAGGACTGTCTTGGGAGATCTTGAACTGAGCTTTTAGGAGATTTCTGAATTCAACAGAGTTACTGACTATCAATAGATCATCAACATATACAAACACGTGAACATTGGTAGCTATATTGATGTAAATACAAGGGTCGGAACTTGATGTTATGAAATTTTCCTTGAGGAGCCAGCTTTTGAGGGTGTTGTACCAGCTTTTAGGTGCTTGCTTCAGACCATAAAGAGCTTTGTTGAGCTTGAAGTAAGGGAACGGAGTATTGTATCCTAAGGGGGCTTTGATGAAGAGTTCCTTGTCCAGTGGCGCGTGAAGGAAGGCAGACTTGATGTCCATCTGCCAGAGAGTGAGCTTGTGATGTAGAGCATATACCAATAGGACTCAAAGCGTGGTGATGGAGCCTGTTGGAGCGTAGGTTTTAACATAGTCAAAGAATTCCACTTGTTTGAATCCCTGAATGCAGAGTTGAGATTTGAATGAGACTCCCATTTCATCAGGATTATCTTTAATTTGGTAGACCCACACCGTTGACAGGGCAATTTTACCGTTGGGGAGAGAGTGACAGCCCTTCCAGAATTTCATGAGATCAATTCCATTAAGTTTGGACTCCATCAAGGCTATCCATCTTTCTTTATTGTCACAGTGGTTGGCTTCATAGTAGCTTTTGGGAATGGTCCTTGCTAGGAAGCCGTAACGTTGAGGTTTCTGTAGGGTGGAGCAATCCCAAAGGTTAAGAGATGATTCAACTTTGAGTTGAGCGGCCACGTTGGAGTCATCATCATCAGAGCCAGAGTTGGTAGGATTAGATTGGATATCATTGGGCTGAGAGAGGTTAGGAGGGTTCATAGGAAGAGATTCAGGAGTGTGGAATTGCAGATTTGGAGAAATGGGATTTTGATCATTGAGAGGATTATTGGAGGGTAAGAAGGTGGGGAGATTGGAGTCAAGAGTATCAATGAGTAAAGAATCATCAGTTAGAAGGGAATCAAAGCAGTTATTGGAGATTGAGGAATCATTGGAGAGAGTAAAGGAAAGAGGGGAGTTTTTGAAAATTTTGACATGTTTTGAATGAACAATGTTTTTGGAATTGGGACAGTAGATTTGATAGGAACTTAGGTTGAAATCAAACCTGACCAAAAAGCCCTCCATTCCTTTCTTGTCAAAATTGCCAGGGGACAAGGCTTGATTGAGAACAATGGTCTGAGAGCCAAGGATTCTAATGAGATGTGTCTTAGGAGGGTTTCCGGTCCATAATTGATGAGCAGATGTTTTGGATTTGGAGGATGGATGGAAGTTGAGAATGGAGAAAACGCTGATGAGAATTTCATCCCACAGAAACTTTGGTATGTTCATATCAATCATTGTGGTTCTTGAAGCTTCTAAGAGAGTGCAACTTCCCCTTTCAGCAATGGGATTGTGCTGAGGGGTGTACGGTTCCAACGTTGACTGCTTGATTCCATTTTTGGCAAAGAAGGTACTAAGGCAATGGTTGACAAACTCTCCGCCATTATTGGAGTGGAATTCTTTTAGCATTCTTCCTTTCTGATTCGCGTGGAGCTTGATAAATTTGATAACTTTGTTGGTCACGTCCAACTTCAATCAAATAGGCACGCATGTTTTGAATTTGGACCAGTCATTGGTGAGGAGCAGAAAGTATCTGCAGCCAGTTAAGGAAGGAGGATTGATGGGACCGCACACATTGGCGTGAATGAGATTGAAGGAGTTTGTGCTTGAGGGCAGATTTTTGAGAAAAGGTTTTTGATGTATTTTGGCCTTTGCGCAAGAGACACACTTGATTCAATCCCATTTCAGGTTGGGGAAATCCTTTGATAAACAAAGTGTTTGTTCTTGATGGGGATGACAAAACCGTTTGTGAATTGTAGAAAGAGATACAAACGTATAGGAGATGGAGCTAGGGTGGTTCAGTTTGTTGTCAATAAAAAAGAGATTGTCCTCTATGTCTCCAGAAAGTATTTGCTGATGTTTGTAGACAACGGCAAATTGGTTTGGGGACAGGAGAGTCAATGAACAGCCCTTTTTAATGAGCTGACCAAGGGCAACAAGGTTGACGGCTAGATTAGGAACAAAGAGAGAGTTCTGGAGATTGAGTGTTGCTAGTTGAGTGGTCAGAGTTTCAACACCAACTCCCAAGGAGGAGATGGGGGTGTTGGGATTGCCAGTTTGTATCTTGGTGTTGTCAGGAAGGAGACTTGAGAAGAAGTTCACATTGTTGAACAAACAATTTGACGCTCCTGAGTTGAGCAGTATTTGTTCATGGTCAAGAGCTGGCAATGTTACCATGGCAAAGTTTTAGGCTAGATGCGCGGAGGGAGTTTATAGAGATGGAGATGCCGGGGAGTTGGTTGTTGCTCCAGCGTGCTGAGAGCCGCCTGAATTCAGTTGCAAGTGTGGGTACAGTCACCAGCATTTGCTACAATTGTGGTTGGCTTGAGGGTTATGCCATGTTGCTTGACACTTGATGACCTTGGTCCTAGTTACCAGCGCGGAGGCTTGCAATCCAGCTACCACTTCATTTTTTACCTGATTGAGGTGTTGGAGGACCAAGTCAGCGTCAATTTTGGCGTCACCCAGCAAATGCGTAATGGTTGTTTTGAGTTGTTCCAGCTGAGGAGGGAATTTATAGAGCAGAAGGTAAGCTACGATGTTGTTGTCCATTTGGATCCCAATTTTGGCAAATTGGAGAAGGGAGGCTCTGGCGTTGGTGATAAATTTCTCTACTTGTTTGGGGTCAAATTGGAGATTGAGGAAGTTAAAGAAGACCCTGGATTGGTTGGCCGTTTGGGACAAGGCGTAGTATTCATCTATGGACTTCCACAGTTTGATTCCATTTGAGAGGTGATGATCTTTCACACAGTTGATGTAGGTACAATTATCCAGCTTGGAGAGAATGTATCAAACAATTTCAAGACTGACTTCGGGGTGACATTTGTTGGGTTCCAATGAGTTTAACCAGTGTGAGATACCCTTGAGAGAAAGGATTGTTTGGATCTTGGACCTCCATAACAAGAAGTTGGAATCGGATAGACTGGGGATGGAGTCCATCAAGGTCTTGAGCAGGGATTGCAAGGTGTCCATTGGTCCTTGGATTGGTCAGCGAGCGAGTCAATTGATTTTTCTGCTTTTAACCGTGATAACCTGAGACAAAATTCTGACTGTATTTCAAAATAAGACCAATGGTCTGATAGGATCACAAGAGTTATTTTGAGGTTTGAAGAAAACAAAAGAGCAAATCAAGAGAACCTTACCCGGGATCCATTTGAATTAAGACTACAGACTAAGGAGTGACAAGTAAAAATGAAAGGAGCAGCGGAGACAAGAGTAGAGGCTGTGATAGTAGAATAAGGAAATAGTCACAATGGTAGGTGTGAGCCTCACATCTGATCAACTTTGGGCTTTTAGTGAATCTTTTGATCTTGAAACTAGAACAGGGAGGTGATTGAGTTGAGTTGATGATTGAGCATGGGAGAAGTCAAGGAGGAAAAGCGGGAGAAGATCCAGCAATTCAAGGAAGCTGATTTATTGATAGGGAGATGACGAAACAATGGTGATAGGCAATACGAGAGGAAGGGAGTGTTGAGTGAGGGATGTTGGAAAGTTGGAGAGGAATGAGGGAAGAGGAATGGAAGAATGGATAGGAGCAACAGCGTGGATTGGAATAGGTGAGCAGGGAGAGTGATTGAGAATGAAGAGGGAATACAGAAGCGATGGGGATGAGGATGAGGAGGAGATCAGGATGAGGGAAGGATGAGGATGAACCGGAGGAGTGTGGATCAGGTAAGAGGCAAGTTGTGAAAATGGCGATGCTTCATATTTGGAGATTTTGCACCGGTGGGGCAGCCGGTCTGAGAGAAGGGCTGAGAGAAGGGTGGAGCATGACAACCTTGTCCCAATGTAGAAGCAGCCTAAGCTAATTTAATAGCATACTTGATTAGACCTCTATGTTACCTAGACTATTCCCATGACATCACATATGTAGTCTGAGCCCCAATCACTTGTACCTCTGCTGTAGTCCCAACTTCTTTTCTATTTGAAATGGCCCCCTCTTCCTTCTTCCTGATTGTTCCCCAAGAAATAAGTTTACTACCTCTTACTAGGAATCCATCCCAGCAAGTGTTGTCAGCACCCTTATCTTCAATTCAGTCCCACTCTGCTCCTTGTAGCCTCTTCCAGTATCCATTGATTTAGTGATCTTACTTTTGACCCAGTGGATGCACTCAAAATTGTTTTTAATCTCAGCCGGGATGTGTTTTGTGACATTCTCCAACCTCGAAATGGAGGCATGACCATATTTCTGATGAATTTCCATGAGTTCTTCTTCTGCTGTCCAATTCATGTTTGCAGAATGACCCTGAAGCATAGCTTGATTGAACCTAGGGGTTTATAATGTATACAGATTGTCAACAATTGTACCACCAAAGACCTTGTGCCCATCATTTGAGATGTTGAATGAATTTTTGCTTCCTTGCAACATAAATCCCAATTGATTGAGCGCTCCAGCACTTATCAGATTGATGATCAGGCTGGGTACATAGAACATGTTGGAAAGTTCAAGAGTGAAATTATTCCAAACCAGCAGTACAGTGCCCCTGCCCTTAATCTCAAGTTCTGCCGCCTCCTTGACATTTTTGATGGGTTTATCATTGCAAGGAGACATATCTTTGAAATATTGGCTATTGTTAATCATATGGATTGAAGCGCCACTGTCCAGAATAAATCCAGATTTGGGATTTCCATGATCAATCCACATTGAGAGAAGGGCAAGATAATGAGCTGCTGGATTCAATTTGGACTGAAGTTTATGGGACTTCCATCTGGCTTGTTCTTCTTTCCACCAGTCAGGTGCTGCTTCCAGATGTAAGTGCCAGCAGTTGTCAGTGTAGTGATGTTTATCTTGTTTGGGGTCATGATAGCCTTTGGTGCACCTCTGGCCTTCTCCGGATTTGTCAGCGTGATTTGAAGCATTTGGTTTTGAGTTAGTCAGAGCCACTTCTGTTTGAGAGTGTAGGTTGCCCCACATTTTCTGTGCCTTGGATTCATTATTTGACTGTGTAAGATGATTTAATACGTATTCCACTGAGATTTCCTTGTCTGTGTGCATGATTTGATGTTTGATATCCTTCATTGATTCAGGAAATTTTAAGAGTAAGTGATAGGCCAAGATGTTGTTTGGAAGGATAATCCCAACTTTGGAAATTTTCTTCAGAAAAACTTTGGCCTTGATTATGAAGTCTTTGATCTGATCCGGCATAAACGTCAAGTAAAGGAAGTCTTTGAAGATCCTAGCCCTATTAAATGCTTGCAAGGATGCATATTTTTCAATGATAGCCTTCCATAAAAGTTTTGCAGAATTCTTGTTGTGCGGAGTAACAATGTTGTTGTGTGTGGACACCTCAAAACTTGAGATGATGAGAAGCTTGATTTCATCATTCACATTGGAGTTGAGTAAAAATGAGTTGTTGTTAATAGGTATGGAGCATCTGCAAACATCTAGGATGGCATCCATCTTATCTTTCCATAGGCCGTAGTTGCCCTCACTGAGTCTGGGAATTGTATCAAGGGCTGTCTTCAGCATTGCCTGCCTAAATCCCTCAGATGTTGAGCTGGCCATCATTTCCCAGTTATTTTCTAATTGATAAAGTTGAATTTTGAGTGTCAAAAGAGTCCTTTTGGCTTTTAAACGTGTTAAAGGTATGAATTGATTATACTTAAAACTGGGAACTGAAAAAGACAGGAAAATCAACATTGAGATAGAAAACAAGAGGAGCTGAAAAAGATCACAAACATCTGGCATTGAATGGCTTGATGTGTTGAAAATATGTGAGTTGGTTGGAGTTGAGTGAGGAACAGGAATGGCAACAATATAGGAGAGACAAGGCTAGAGATGGCATATGCTGAACGGGGAGTTGAGTCAATACAAGAAAAAGATAAGATAATGTAACGGGAGAAATAGGAATATCTCACCAGGCACACAGACAAGGCTTGAGGGGTTTATTCAGGCAGACAAGAAGAGACAACAGGAGGGATCTGAGAAAGTATGAGACGTGGATCATAAGTAGTGTAGTAGGAAAGTGAGGATGAGGAGCTGAACCCTGGTCTGAGTCTGGGAAATCTCCCATGTATACAAGTAGCAAAGGAGTTTGAAGTATCTCCACTCCTCCTCTGTCTGTCTGCGTGCTGTGCCTGTGTACCCAGTAAAGAGACCTCACAACTTAACATGTTGGTTGCTGTGGTGGCGTGGGGGAATTGTGACAAATCACACTTCTGCCCATAACTCCTCTAAATCATAGAATTCTTGGATTCTGACACAAAATTCACTGTGAAACCTATACATGGGGTTTCATGTCAAATATTAAGATGGCCAAAAATCTCAATGCCATGTCTCTTCCTAAATCTTCACAAATTATTTAAAAACATAAGCAGTAGGAATTTGAGGTGGATGTCAGTGAGTGACCCTACCTTAAATTTTATGTAGAATCATAATTTGAAATAATCTTTTTTAATATTATTTCTCATTTAATAATATATTTATCTATTTATGTTATTTTGTTACTTTTGTAGCTTGCTCTGCAATAGTAGCAAGCTGACTGAAAGGGTCTCAGTGCAATATTTGGGATTTTTGCTGATTTTCTTCAAGTGAATTAATAATATGTTTAGAATTCATAATTATACTATCAGAATGGTGAAATATATCACTTATTTATCTCTTATAAACACTTGATCACAGATGGCAATTGGTCTGGATTGATACTAAAAATTACTGTGGTTTTAGTTAACCAAAAGGTGCTGTATATATATACCTTTTGGGGTGAAGGGGCCTTCCCAGGGCACGTATAGAGGGTTTTGCTTGAGTTCTAAGGCTAGCAGGCTGGCCAGGGCTATTTTGGAACTAATTCTTAGCTCTTTCACTCATATGGACCTGTCTGTGTCATATTTATGTGTTAAAAAATTTTCCAAACCTGTTTAAATGTTAATTTGTTATTTTTGTAGTTCTGACATATTTCCTTATTTTTTATTATTTTCTTTTGGAGTCACATGATCAGAACTGGGCATTTTTAGATTCTTCATACTCTCTGGATCATCTTGTTAATTTTTAAATAATTTTTTAAGGGAAATTTTTGATGTTTTTTTGTGGTTCATAATTATTTGATAGTAGTGTTTAGGTGACAACCTTGATCATTTTTTTCCCTGATTTGCCTATTTTATAATTTCAATTTTATATGTTTTATTCAATCTTTGGAGGTTTTTCAATTTCCCTCTATCTAATAGTCACATTATTACATATTCATGATCCATACAAATGGGTTGTAGCATATTGTTCCTGCGGTACCTGGCTTTCAGGAGTTGTGCAGGCATTTTTGATGCGCACATACTTGACAGCTGCATGCGGGAATCAGGCATCTGAAGCCAGAAGCATATTACGGGCAGGTTTCCTGACAGGTGCCTGAATTTTTGAGTGTCAGGTGGGTGCAACCCTTGCTGTGTGGATGTGGGGCTGCATGTGGTAATTGTGACAGAACACAGAATGGGCTGTAAAACCTAAAATATCCAAAAACCTCCAATTGTCAGCTCTCTGATACCAGTAAACTTGCAGTCCTTTAGCTACAGAGAGTGATAAAAGAATTTGGAGCAATAATATTCCAAAGAATAAACACTTTACAGCTCCAATAATAATATGGTAAGAGCAAGTGCAAGGTTTAATTGGTTTTTTTGTAAATATTTTAAATTTAATATAAAAAGAGGGGCCACAGTAATATACTACTGGGGGTCTTTACAGACTTGGCAACCTCTCCTCAAGGGGCCTCCTTAGGCAGTTTATAACCTTGGAATGAAGATGGGTGCCTTCTAAGGCCTTATCCACTAATTTGGGTGGGCAAAACAGCACACAAACCCAGAGCAGGAAGGGAAAAACTTACTTGGGAAGTAATCCACAGAAATCCTGCAAAGATTCAGGTAAGAAGCTTCAGAACAGATGGGGTTGGTGGCTGGTTCAAACTTCTGGTTGTTGATAGTTATTTATAAAATAATAATAATAATACTTCAGACTAGATCATAAATCAATTGCTTTCTTCTTGATAAGCACTTGACTAACAATGAAACAATGTCTGATTGATAATAATAATATTTCTGATAACTGATTGATGATTGGGAAAAAAACGGCAAAAAGAGCCTGTCTAAATATTCCTTTTTGGGTGCTTGAGGGCCTCTAGAAGGGGTATTAGCCATGGGCTGAGGCTAGGGGGGCAGTCAGGGCAAGATTGGCACGTCCTCAAGGTGCTTTTAGCCTGCTGGCCTTAGATCTGTCAAGGAACAGCTCCTTTTTAGCTGCAGGATCTGTTAATCAACAGATTAGTCATTTTGCTGATCCTGCACTGATCCTCAATTTTTACTGTAAGTAATGGTCCAAAGTGAGCAGAAGTGGATGTTTATTGATTCTCCACCCTCTGCTGATCCTGTATGTAATTTTTAATAATTTTTACGACCACTCCTTGTGTAGTTTTGTGGTCTTTGAAGGTTCTGATCAGCTCATGACGTAGTGAGTCTGGATCTTTATTTAATTAATAAAAAATACTAAAAATTAGTTAATAACTAATTTTAATTGACTTTTAAGGTTTTTAAACTGTGATCTACGCTTGTGTGGTAGCTTTACATATTTAGAGTAGATCCTACTATGTTGTAGCTCCTCTGAACGGTACCTGGCTGTCAGACTGATCACGGCAGGAGGCGCGGGGATCAGTCCATTCAGATGCGCGCGGGGACTGATCCGCTGCGCGCATGATCATGGCAGGTTAGGCGTGGGGATCAGTCCATTCAGATGCGCGCAGGGACTGATCCGCTGCGCGCGTGACTAGGTCACGGGATTACTTGCACGCGGGAGGGATCAACTGCGCGCGGGAGTCCAGCGCTGTAGGGACGCGGGGCTGCGTGCGGGAATTGTGACAGAACACAATTCCCTGTGTAACTCCTAAACTACACACAACACCTGGATTTTGACTGAAATTTAGGTGTGAAACCTATACATGACATATCATGTGAAATATTAATATGGCCAAGAGGTGCCATATTGGTGCCGTGGTCATTTACCATTTTCTTTTAAATTAATTAAAAAATATAAGGAGTAAGAATTCAAGGCTGGGGTCAGTGAGTGACCCTAACTTATTTTGGGTGGGGAATCCATTTCTGCAATAATATTTATGTATTTCCTACTCCTTCATTTTATAATAATTTTATTTATTTATTTATTTTTTGTTCTTTTTATTTTTGTTAATATTATTATTGTTGTTGCTTTGTCAGGTTGCTCTGTGCTAAGTAGCAGGCTGACATTCCCCCACTCCAAGATATAACTATATCTGAAAAAAAAATTTTGGGGCTCAGTGTCTTTTACTGGCTCTGTAGTTTCTCAGGTGTATAGGTCCATCTGGAATGTTGTTTTTGGGTAGCCATTCATCTTTATCAGCTGATTCTCCTTTGTATCCAACTAAGTAAAGTCTAACATCTTTTCCTTGGATCCTTTCTTTTTTATCTTTAAGGATTTTACTGAATTTTCCTTTGTCCTTCTCAGGCTCATCTAAGACTGGTATTTCAGGTGTAGGGGTCTTTTCACCTTCTCTGGGATGGTAGTGTTTGGAAAGGCTAACTGGGAAGACTGGGTGTTTTGTAGAGAGTTCATTACTGAGGATGACTTCTACGGCATTCTTACCATGGAGTTTCTTGATAGTGAAAGGCCCAACAAAGGCTGGTCTGAGTTTTCTGTTTCCAGCCAAGTTATTGAAATTGGTGGTTGAAATTAGAACTTGATCTCCTATTCTGAAATCAGGTTCTTTGTGAGTTTTATCCCACCTCTGTTGGTTGTATTCAACAGCATCTTGTACACACTTAGCAGCGTGCTTATTTGCCATATCTATCATGCTTTTGAAGTCCAGTGATGTTGGATGGATATTAGTTAACTCCTGATTGAGGTTATCCTTGGGTAATTTGGGGATTCATCCTCTTTCCAGTACATAAGGAGCCTCTTTGGTGGTAGAGTGTTTACTACTGTTATAGGCCATTTCTAGTGCAGGTAAAAGGCTAACCCAGTCATGGCAATATCCGTCTGTATTCTTGTACTCCATCCCAAAGCAACAGAACCTTCTGAGCATGTCCTCTAGACTCTGGATCATTCTTTCAGCTAATCCATCTGTCTGAGGGTGATAAGCTGTAGAAAAGGCTAAGGTAGTTCCTAACATATCATGGAGGTTTCTCCAGAATTCAGACGTGAATTTGGGGTCTCTATCACTGATAATAATCTTAGGAATTCCTACATCAGCAATTAGTCTGTTCCAGAAGAGTAAGGCTACTTCCATAGCTGTGTCTTCCTTATGGTTAGGTAGAAACTTGGCTTTCTTAGAAAATCTGTCTACAATAACCAGGACTGAGTTGTAAGAGTAAGCTCCTCCAGGGGGCAGTCCTGTTACAAAGTCCATGTTGATAACTTCCCATCTTTTCCTGGGCTCAGCAATCTTTTGGAGTAGTCCAAACCTTTTCCCAGTGGTCCTGTTGGACTTCTGACAGATTTCACAACTTGAAACATACTCAATAGTGGAGTCTCTCCAGTTGATCCACCAGGCAGTCTGCTTTACTTTATCTAGGGTTCTATCAGTAGACAGGTGACCCAAAGAGCAATTATCATGACATTCAGCTAAAACAAGTTTGATATGCTCTGTTTTGGTCAAGACTATAACACTAGAGTGTTTATGCCGGTAATACACTAGGCCATCCCACAGTGTGAATCTTCCTTCTTTATAGGATTTCAGCAGGGGTTCAGGTAAACTTTTGATGAGTTCAGATGGAGGTGAAGCACTTTCTATGATGTTAATCAAAGTCTTCATGTCAGAGTTGTATGCTTCTCTGATGGAGCTGAACAGTGATTCATCTAGTTCACATATGTGAATTCCTATGATGGGAGCTTCAATATTAAACAGGTTAATGTTTAGTATAGGAAATATATCATGATCTTCTGGGTCATGAGCAGGATTGCTGGTATCATTTGGTAGAGCATTTCTGCTAAGACTGTCAGCATTCTAATGTTTAACTCCAGCTTGGTGGACTATAGTCATCTGACCTCTGGACTGTTGTATGTCTATCTGCCATCTTAACATATGCCTGCTAGGAGTTTTCATGTTCATGAGAGTTCTAACAGCATTGCAATCAGTGATCACCACAAAATTTGTACCTTCCAAATAATAGTGGAGTTTTTCTAATGCCCATACAAGAGCAAGGCATTCCATTTGGCTGGCACCATATCTCTTTTCAGTATCTTTGACTTGTCTAGATATGAAGAGTATAGGTTTCTCTACTGGTTTATCCTCTTCTATTACTTCTTGGTGTAATGCAGCTCCTAATCCTTCCATGCTGGCATCTATGTAAAGTTTGAAAGTTTTAGAATAATCTGGTTGTATCAACACTAGGGCAGTAGTCATAGCTACTTTGAGTTCCTCATAATTCTTCAATCTTTCATGAGTCATTTCAAACAAAGTGTTGTTGTTGCAGATCTCATATAAACACTTGGTGAGGTTAGCAAATTTAGGTATGTACTTCCTGTAGTAGCTGCAGAAGCTTATAAAGGATAAGAGTTCAGTTTTGTTCTGGGGCATAGGTCTGTTCATTACTGCTGCTATCTTGCTTTGGTCAGCAGTAAGAGTGAGTCCAGAAACAATATGTCCTAGAGCTTTAAGTTCTCCATATCCAAAGTTGCACTTTTTCATAGATACTTTTAATCCTACTGTGGAGATGGTTTTAAGTACTAGCCTTACTTTATCCATGTGAGTATCCCAATCATCTGAATAAATGATAACATCATCTATGTATACCATCATCCAACCTTGCCTGATGAACATTCCTAAGACTGTATCCATCATTCTTTGGAAGTGGGAAGGAGCATTTTTAATACCAAAGGGCATTCTGAGATACTCATATATGCCTAAATGACATATGATTCTCATAAATTTCCTACTATCAGGACTGATAGGTATTTGGTGAAAGCCTTTCAACATGTCCATAGTAGTAATGAACTTAGCTTTAGAAAGATTATGTAGAGCATGGTTGATCCTTGGGATAGGATAATAGTCAGCTTGGGTGTAGTTGTTGAGCATTCTAAAGTCTCCAACCATCCTAGACTTATCATTGTGCCAGGCTATTATCACCGGTGTAGTTACGTCTACTTGCTCATTATGCCCTACTTTCCTTAAGACTTGTAAGTCCACTAGTTCTTGGATGTGATCTTCTAGAGCAGTCCTAGATTTTGGACTAGAAGCGTAAGCTGTTCTTCTGAGGTTAGGAGGGTAAGGAGGCTTAATAGTCAAAGTTAAGACCATATCATGACCTTTAATATTACCAATGGGATGGTCTTTAGTGCAAAAAGCATTCTGGTTCTCAAAGCATACTTGGAGAATATTTCTTTTCTGGTTTTCACTAAGCTGGGAATTCAGGGCAGCTTGGGAAAAGTATTCCTGGTTAAAAGTCTCTAAGTGTCTCTCATAAGTGGAATCAGAAGCTTTAGCATTGACATGACATATTTGGAACTTCTTGTTCCAATCGCCTCCTATAGTGAAATATCTCCCTTTACTCTGGAATACATCTATCCCATACAGGCAAAGAGAATCATTTCCTATAATAAAATAATCACATACTCCATTTTGAAGTACTACAAATTCAATCTTTATCTTGATTGATCCTTTACAGTGGGGGAGTATGATTTCTGTTGGCCATACTCCAATAGCATTAAGAGGTGAGTTACAGCTGCTGAACTTAGCTTGAGGTACTGGTAGTAAGTTTTTCTGCCAGTTAGAATCCTGTTTATCTAAATAGTCAGTTCCAACACAGGAGCAGAAGGCTCCACTTTCTAGAAGTAATTTTACGGGAGAACCTTGTATCAAGCCAGTAGCATAACAAGTTTTACCACCGGTGTAACCTTTTCCAATAAAAGGTTTAAGGGTTAAGGTCTTGGCTTCAGAAACATGTTTGATTTTCATGTTGGGTTTCCATTGTTGAGGCAAATTGCTATCTTCATCAACAGGGTTAATATCCAGGGAAGATTCTATGTTACCTTTGATGACATTAATGGGATTAGTGATCATTAAGTCACACTCAGAGATGGAACCATCAGTGTCATCTAGTTGGTGGTCAGGATTAGTGCCATCTTCTTCCCCTTCAATAAGATTAATCTTCCTCCTGGGTAAATGAAAGTCAGGTCTTACATGCCCTGTTTGGTTGCAATTCCAACATATCTTTTCTTTGGTTTCTAAAGTATTCTTGGCTTCTGAGTTGGGAGGGAGAGGTTCTTTATTCTTGTTATTATATTCTTCCCTATTCCTAGTAGTTGGTTCTCTGGGTTTGTTAACCCTTTTGTCTAAGCCATTCATGTCAATAGTTTCTTCTAATACTCCTATGAGAGTGGAAAGGTCAGAGTTCATGGGAATTCTGCATCTTACGCTATGGTTAAGTTGTCCTGGACATAGGTTGAGGAGTCTTTCATTGACTTCTTCTTTATCAGCATTTGGGTAGAAGCAGTCTAGTCTTTTCTTCTGGTAAAGGCACCATTTGTGAGGTTTGTCCTTGGATGGATCAAACAAAGAATTCTCAAAAGTCTTCATCATTTTTCTTTTCCAAATTCTGGTACCAAATTGTTCCTTAATCAAGTCTTTCCACAAGTTCCATGACAAAGATCCTACTTCTTCTCTCTTATTGATGAACCAGTCAAGGGCTACTCCTTCAAACAGTCTAGGTAGTCTTACTACAGCAATGTTATCAGGAAGTTCATAAGAGGCCAGAGTATAGTCAATAAACTTAATAAAACTGACATGATTGTATTCTCCTTCTCCTGAGAATTTAGGCCACTCAGTGATAGGGGGAAGTAATTTTAATGCTTGTTCTACTTCAGGAGTGGGACTAGGCCTGAACAATTCATGCCTGGTTGGTCTTGGTCTAAAAGGTAATTGGAGAGTACTGTGGTACCTGGAAGGTCTGATTTCATCAGAGTCTGCAATGGGTTGAGTTAAGTTTACTTTTAGATCTCTGAGATCATTCTTAATCATACCTAACTCCAGGTCAAGTTTGTTACTTAATGAATCAATTTTATTAATAATATGAGTAGGTGAAGTGTGGTCTGTCTTATTAATACCTTCTTTGATTTGTTCAATAGATAGAAGAATTTCTTCTTGGATAGCTGAAGTATTGTTTTCTAGGTACTTCATTAGTTCTCCCTTACTCAAGCTGATGCTGTCTCTTATTTGTTTTACTTCTAACTCATTGATTTTGACCAAGTTGGATTGGGATTGCATGACTTTACCAAAATTGGTATTTACTTTATCCAATTGCTCATATACTTTGTCAAAACATTTGCTAATGATATCAAAGTTATGAGAAACATTTATGGAAAACAAGTTGAAAGTTTCTACATCTAATTGTGGTACACTTTCTTCCATTTTCTTGCCAAAGATATTATATTGTCCCACTCTTTGGGATTCTTTAATTTCTGATGGGCTAGAGATCTCTTCTTCCTGTTGTTGTTGTTTCCTCTTAAGGAAGCTAATTGGTCCCAAGGATTCCAATTCTGCACGTAGCCTTCTACTTCTCTGTTGGGAATCAATTTTTGGAGGGTTATTTGAGTCTTCTTTTCCAAAGATATGGCTTTTCTCATACCTTGCTGGTCTTCCTGGGTCTGAGCCTGTTTGAACAGTTCCCAATGACCCACGTGTTCTTTCACCAATACCTTTATTTTGTCCTCCTTGGAGGAGTCCGTCTGGGGTGGCATAGGTGGAACAGTATCCTCCTGGGATATCACGTTGGACGAGGGACGGCTCTCCAACGGTGAGTTGGTCGAGTTGGCGGCCACGGTCATTGTCATTGTTGCTCGTATTGGAGCAATCACTGGCTCGATCCGCATCGCGTTTGCAACTGGAATCCTTGCGCGCGCGGGTTCCTCCGGGAAAAGATCCATATGACGGGGCTCGTCCACTGGCGCGGGTGTTGCTTCTGTTTTGATGCATGTTAAAAATTATGTAAGTCTTTGTCAAAACTTTGTAAAAAAAATCAAAAAAATAATTTTTTTTCAAGTAGTTTTTGGTTTTTATATTTTTTTAAAAAAATATATGACTTACTTATATGAAGGTTTAAAGGTACTAATTCCTTGTTGGGGTCAGTACCGTCCTTGCAGGGTATTCCGATGGGATCTGAGTGGGTTCCAATCAAATCTTGGGACAAATCCAAGGGTCCACAGTCTGGGACGTCCTCTAAGAGGTCTTGGTCAATAAGATCACCAAAAACAAAGTCCACTAGAAAGGATAAAATAAAAAAAATATAAGTTATATATTTATTTATTTTTATAATAATTTTTTTATAATTTTCGAGTTTTTTATGATTTTTTTTATAAAAAAATAATAAAAAGGAGATTAAAGCTCACTTTTATAATTTGGATACCGTCTCTTAAAAGCGGAAAGCTTTCTTTGATAGATTTTCCACTCTTTGTGCTGTCTTAACAAGGAGTTAAAATTAACAATTCTTTCTAACTCTTGTTCCTTTTCTTTTAAGATTTGTTGTCTATAATAAAGAAGTCTCTCTTGTTCTTGTTCAGGAGTCATAACAACAGGCACAAAGTTACGTAATTTTTCTTCCTTTTTCTGTTTAAGAAGATTCAAATAATAATTGATCAATTCTCCGTTGGTTTTCAAATCCACTGGATAAATCAAAAGATAAAGAAAAATAATAAGTATTTCTACTTATATAAATATAACTTTTTTAAATATAAATAACTGGTCCAGGAGATAATTAATTAAACAATTAATTATTAAGGATATTTCCCAGCCAGACCCCCAGTTGTCAGCCCTCTGATACCAGGAACCTTGCAGTCCTTTAGCTACAGATAGTGATAAAAGAATTTGGAGAAATAATATTCCAAAGAATAAACACTTTACAGCTCCAATAATAATATGGTAAGAGCAAGTGCAAGGTTTAATTGGTTTTTTTGTAAATATTTTGAATGTAATATAAAAAGAGGGGCCACAGTAATATACTACTGGGGGTCTTTACAGACTTGGCAACCTCTCCTCAAGGGGCCTCCTTAGGCAGTTTATAACCTTGGAATGAAGATGGGTGCCTTCTAAGGCCTTATCCACTAATTTGGGCGGGCAAAACAGCACACAAACCCAGAGCAGGAAGGGAAAAACTTACTTGGGAAGTAATCCACAGAAATCCTACAAAGATTCAGGTAAGAAGCTTCAGAACAGATGGGTTTGGTGGCTGGTTCAAACTTCTGGTTGTTGATAGTTATTTAGAAAATAATAATAATTATAATAATAATTCAGACTAGATCATAAATCACTTTCTTTCTTCTTGATAAGCACTTGACTAACAATGACACAATGTATGATTGATAATAATAATATTTCTGATAACTGATTGATGATTGGGAACAAAAGGGCAAAAAGAGCCTGTTTAAATATTCCTTTTTGGGTGCTTGAGGGCCTCTAGAAGGGGTATTAGCCATGGGCTGAGGCTAGGGGGGCAGTCAGGGCAAGATTGGCACGTTTTCAAGTTGCTGTTAGCCTTCTGGCCTTAGATCTGTCAAGGAACAGCTCCTTTTTAGCTGCAGGATCTGTTAATCAACAGATTAGTCATTTTGCTGGTCCTGAACTGATCCTCAATTTGTACTGTAAGTACGGGTCCAAAGTGAGCAGACGTGGATGCTTATTGATTCTCCACCCTCTGCTGATCCTGTATGTAATTTTTAATAATTTTTACGACCACTCCTTGTGTAGTTTTGTGGTCTTTGAAGGTTCTGATCAGCTCATGACGTAGTGAGTCTGGATCTTTATTTAATTAATAAAAAATACTAAAAATTAGTTAATAACTAATTTTAATTGACTTTTAAGGTTTTTAAACTGTGATCTACGCTTTTGTGGTAGCTTTACATATGTAGAGTAGATCCTACTATGTTGTAGCTCCTCTGAGCGGTACCTGGCTGTCAGACTGATCACGGCAGGAGGCGCGGGGATCAGTCCATTCAGATGCGCGCGGGGACTGATCCGCTGCGCGCATGATCATGGCAGGTTAGGCGTGGGGATCAGTCCATTCAGATGTGCGCGGGGACTGATCCACTGCGCGGGTGACTAGGTCACGGGATTACTTGCACGCGGGAGGGATCAACTGCACGTGGGAGTTTGGGTGCGTGGGAGTCCAGCGCTGTAGGGACACGGGGCTGCGTGCAGGAATTGTGACAGAACACATTTCCCCGTGTAACTCCTAAACTACACACAACACCTGGATTTTGACTGAAATTTAGGTGTGAAACCTATACATGACATATCATGTGAAATATTAAAATGGCCAAGAGGTGCCATATTGGTGCAGTGGTCATTTACCATTTTCTTTTAAATTAATTAAAAAAAATATAAGGAGTAAGAATTCAAGGGTGGGGTCAGTGAGTGACCCTACCTTATTTTGGGTGGGGAATCCATTTCTGCAATAATAACTATGTATTTTCTACTCCTTCATTTTATAATAATTTTATTTATTTATTTATTTTTTGTTCTTTTTATTTTTGTTAATATCATTATTGTTGTTGCTTTGTCAGGTTGCTCTGTGCTAAGTAGCAGGCTGACACCAATTCTGGATGAATTTTATGGCATGAAGCCTATAGTTGACAAAACATGTGAAGTATCAAAATGGCCAAAAAAAACCAATTAAGGTGGTGTTGTGGTTTTGGGCCATTTTCTTTTAAATCTATTTAAAAATATAAGGATTTGGAATTCAAGGGTGGGTTCAGTGAGTGAACCTATATTATTTTTAACAAGAAATTCAAATCTGTCATAATATACTAAGGTTTCCTTCTCCTTCTGTTTTTTATCATTTATCTTTTTTTTTTATTCTACTTTGAAAGGTTGCTCTGTATAAGTAGAAAGCTGACAGCAACCACCAGTCCTACTTTGTCCTGAATGGAAATGATTTGTTATGAAACTGAAAAATTCCATGTATGGGACCCATCAGCCAGCAAGATGCTGGTGGAAACACTTCAAAGTGGTTGTTGGGTGAATTGGTCTGAAGGCCAGTGAACTTGAGGACTCCCTCTACTTGTGTCAAGACAGGGGTGAATTTGTGATTGTTTGGCTTCATCTGGATGACAGGATGGTATTGGCCTCTTTGGAGGGGATGATTCAACAATTCAGAACTTGTGTGTAGAGTGAACTAAAAATCAAGTGTAAGTCAACCATCAACAAAAATTGTGGGGATCAGGGTATGGCAGGCTGGAGGTGAGATGAATATGGATCAGGAACTCTTTGAAATCAAAAATTTTGCCAACTAACCCAGGCCAACCTTCTAGAAGAGATCACCAATGAGCGGGAAACTAATTGAGGTGAACCCTGGCAAGGAAGTAGCAATGACCAAATACCAATCTATTCTAGGTTTGATGATGTATCTCTCTGGTGGGACAAGGCTGGACATGACCAATGTGGTGAATCTACTGGCTAGGTTCAACTCATGCCCTTCATCCACACACTTGGAAGAACTAGATCACCTGATTGGATACCTACAGGGATCATCCAACAAATGTCTTTGCTACGTCTGCAATTTATCTGGTGGTTTGTCTACGTGGGTAGATGCAAACTTTTGAGGTGAGCTTGAGCGATCCACTAGTGGTCATATTATCTAGCACAAGTAGAACACATTAGCTTGGAATTCCAGAAGACAAAAAGTTGTGTCACTGTCTACCTGTGCAGCAGAGTATGTGGCCTTATTGGAGGCATTGCAAGCTCTTGCGCATCTCTGGCTGACTCTGTCTGACATCAACTTTGAACTGCCATCAACCGTCTACTGGGATAAAAAGGCAGAAATCTTACTTAACACCAACAAGGTATCACATAAGTGGAAGTGCTACCTAAGCAGGGCTTTCTATTCTATCAACAATTTTTATACACAGGCAAAACGTTGCCCCATCCAATGGACAAGCTTGGCAACTCAGCTTTCAGACATCTTGACCAAAGCTCTCAGCACCAACAAAGATGTGACCAGAACTATGGTTATTGAGGTGGTATGGGGACATCATTATGGGAGGGGATGTTAAGAGACCTGGTAAGGCACCATTCTGTCACTAGAACTAACCCATGAGATGTCATGCACCGTGTAGATAGTTAAGTGCCTAGCCATCCATCCACCCCTGAAATCCTTCTCTCTCCTTACCAAGATTTAGATCTGGGATCAACCTAACCTTGATCCTGGTAGCTAATGTGGTGGATGTTCAGATCTCACAACTTTACAGTATGTAAAGTGGGTAGACAAAATTTGTGGGAATGTTTGTCAAAGCAACCACACTTGGTTAAT
Source organism: Puccinia polysora (assembly GCA_025617555.3). Lineage (NCBI taxonomy): Eukaryota > Fungi > Basidiomycota > Pucciniomycetes > Pucciniales > Pucciniaceae > Puccinia > Puccinia polysora. Next base: position 19,931,122 of record CM062637.1, on the reverse strand, counting down.
TCTAACAGTTTAGATGAAGCCCTGGGTGTTGCCATCTTGCTGTTGACCATCCCATCTTCATGCTCCCACTCCATCCAACCCATTGCCACATTCCTGCTGACTCAGTTTTTGAATTTCAATTTCAGACTACTTGATCAATCCAAAAAAGAAAGATGATCAGTAATTTTTTTTATTTTTTTATTTTTTTTTTTTTTGAATCTGATTGATGGGTTCTTTTTATTTTATTTTTATTTTTATTTTTTTTATTTTTTGATATTTAGTCTTCCTTGGGAAATGGGTTGTTTCAGAAGATCAAGATGGTCGATCCATTGGACAAGGGTAGAATTGCAATAGTCCAAATCCATCTTAGAGTCATTTCAAGCAGTCCAACTCAAAATTTTAGTTTGAATTGATATAACCCTCAAGCATCTCAAGCCACCTCAAATTGGAAAAAGTTCCAAGAACTCAAACAACATGAACATCAGATGCATAAAGAGCTTGAATGAATCTTTTTTTTTTTTTAGCAGTTCCCATGACTTCCAACCTATCACTTTCAACATTGTCCCTACCATCTCACCAAGCCACTGACAAATCAACTTCAATTCAAAATCAGTTTGAATTTTGATTTGAAACCTTCAATCTTCATGCTTCTTTTTTTGAGACTCATTCCTTTCAATCCTCACTCACACCTTCATCAAGAAGAAGAAGGAGGCAAAAAAAAAAAAAAAAAAAAAAACTCCACAGTACTGATGTTCTCAATTTTTTTTTTTTTTTTCTTTCTTTCTTTCTTTTCCCCTCCCCCAAGTTTTCTGAGAGTTTTGTACCTAAGCACAAGATGTTTTTTTTTTTTTTTTTTTTCTTTCCCCTCTTCAAAAATTCATGATCTGATGTTTTTTTTTTTTTTTCCTGAAATCCCAATCCATTGAGGCTTTGACGATCCAAGTCCCGATTCCAAAGTACCCAATCCCACAGATCAAAGCAAGGGGGGGGGGGGGGGGGGGACATGACCGGCTTTTTTGGAGTGATAGACTTTTGCTCAAAACGAATCCCTGAACATTAATTAGTACCCTGTTGAGGTCGACCGGTCCCATGATTTCTGTCTACCGACTGTAGACATACTCCATGAGATCATCCAGGATTGTTATTCAATAATTAACTCTTGTTAGCTATAAGCGCTTACTAGCGTAAAAGAATAGCAAGCGTGAGATGCAACGGTGGTTGCTAAAGCCCACTCGCCAAGTAGCTAACAACGGTAGACCGGCCATCGACGATCCATCGATGACCGCTTGCCAGCTCAAGTTGAAGGTCTATGAACATCAGATTATGGACGAATATCGGACCTCGAGGGGATGGTTGATGACCTTGATGATGATGGACGAAGGATGGGGTGCTGGATGATGATGGACAAGGTGGATGTGGTGGAGTGATGGAGAGTGTTGTAGATCCTGGCGATTAGGGGCAGGGTTAGCGAGCTCCACAAGCCTAGTTTTGTAACCATTCGTCGATTTTCGTTCGACCAAATTAAATACTCATGGCAACTTGCTCGCCACGTACCAACCTCCTACTGACGACTACGATGCCGGGTTCGTGCTTGGTCAACCGATTCTCGATCCTCTGAGAGAGAGAGAGCGACCAAGGTTCAGATTCCATCACCCCGGGTGCGCACGTCTCCGGGGCTCCCTTCACCCGGCCCATGACCCGACCCAGTGCGACCGCGCACACGCCGAACGTCCTAGCACCTCCTACCGGCGCCCGCCTTGGGCCCGAGCCCGGTCGCCCAGGCACTCCACGCACGCGCTCGACGCCACCCGGTCCGGCGCCTCGCCTCAAACCCACAAGCCGTGTTGCTTATTTTTTTTTTTTTTTTTCTTTCTTTTTTTTATTTTTTTTTTTTTTTTGGGGGGGTGGGCCTCTCGCTTACGTTTTTGATCAACGGGGTTGCTGAAGCGGGCGGCAGGCGGTCCGGCCCGGTCCGCTCGCCCAGGTCGCCGACCGCCCGCGTCCAGCCCCCGCTCACCGATCCCGTGATCGTGACGAAGCACCTCTCTTATCATGATTCCTTCTCACTTTATCTCTCTCTCGATGGGTGATCTCCGTTGGTCGGCTGGCAAGACGCCAGCCATCCGAGTTAGCTAGCTGAGATCGAGAGGTCACACAGGATCCCTGTCTGCTTGTCCGCCACGATCACTCACTTCGAGACTCTCTCTCTCTCTCTCTCTCTCTCTCTCTCTCTCTCTCTCTCTCTCTCTCTCTGTCGGCGATCAGGTAAGCCCAGTAGGCTATCGCTTGCGATAGGCCAAGCCGACCTAGCGTGTGGTGGCGAGGGACTCACTCCTCTCTCTGTGTATGGGGATCTGACGGGGATCCGTACACCGCGCCAAGGGTTCGAGAGTCGGACGAGGACCAGACTAGGAGGGCCTCGCCCGGCTGATCACGATGCGCCTAACAGGGACAGATCTCGATACAGGATTCGACAAGGCGTAGGTTGAGATGTCCAACCAGAACACTAATACGTACATACTACTCCTACCTCCTCCTCCTCCCGATCATCATCATTCGTTGAAATCCGACGTGCTGGATGCCAGGAAGCTAGGACCGATGGATCTCGATCCTTCTATGGGTGAGGCCATGACCCGAGTCGGGACCAGTGCAGATCGGCAGAGGATCCCGTCAATCAACCATCCCATGGGTTTCGGATCAGGCTACTACTGAGCTGGATCCCAGCTGACCGATGATCATGAGCGGCACGACGATCGTCGGGACCTTCGACGAGATCAGATGTCCATCGACGATCGTCGGGTGGTGGTGATGGTGGATGGGAGGCATCTGAGCGGTAGGCTCGATCCTCGTCACCATCCGATGAGCCGCTCGAGTCGATTTGGGTGGCTTGGACGTCTTCCTGCATGTCGACGATCATTCGAACCTCTCCAACCCACCGGCTCGCGGATTCATCCGCATCTCGCCTTGGACCATCCTCATCGATCGGTCCCTGCTGATCGGGATCGTGTCCGAGCAGACCTTGGTGAGATGACGGATGACCATCGACCAGCCGTCTTGGATCCGACCGCCTTCCGTTTTCGGACGCCCGTCTCGATCGATCCGAGCCGGCTGGGATGGAGAGCTCGGGATGGATGACTTTGAACACCTTCTGGGGAGAAACGCTCGTAAATCGATTCGCTTCACCCTTCAAGCGATTCCTTCGAGCACGGCCTTCTGTCGCCTCTCGATCTTCGATCAGCAGATCCACACACCCTTCCGGTAAACGATCCTTTCGAGCATCCCTTTTCGTCTTGCTCTTTCGATCCACCTTCGAGTCAGATCGAGGGGGTAACCGGAGTAGGATTGAATCCCGCTTAGTTTTCCCTGGTTGGCTGCTCGGAACTGAAGTCTCGATTCGATCATCACTATGAAGTAAGCTCGTCGACATACTCGTCAAACTTTTTTGTCGGGCCTTCCCTTTCTTACTCGAAGGGGCAGCCGGATGACTAGCCAACATTCCATCTTCCATGGCGCGCATCAATCGGCTGGCTTCCTCCTGGGAAGCATCGACTACCGGATTGTTATAATCACCTGGTACGTCAGGAGAGCGTCCGATCGGAGGAAGGAGATCAAGAGGATGTTAGAGGATGAGAAATCGCAGTTTCTGACACCGAACGAGGTATTTCACCAAGAGGATATCAAACCACTCACCATAGGTCAACCGGCGAGCGTCTTGATATAAATCTTCCTCCTCCTTTCGAGGTTCACCAAAGGTGACTTCTTCTAGATCAGATCCATCGTCTGAATCGTTTTGATGAAGACCATAATGCATAGGATTGAAATCCCACCTCCCAATGTTTCCCATACGATGATCGGTAAGAGGACGGCGTTCGGATTCGTCATCGGGCACCCTTTCCTCATGAACGATTTCGGCCGCTTGATCGGGTAGGAGAGGAGCGTAACCAGTACCGCCCATCTGATCGTGATGGATCGGATTGATCCTATGGAGGATGTTCTTCAATCGAGAATTCCTAGCCTCGGGTACCTCGTCCACTAACGTCTTACGACCATGGGCCCGACCTTCGTTTTCACCCGCCATGGGTAACCAGTACTTTTGTTTACCGCCAGCACTATAGCGAAGTCCGGCCCGTACTCGGCGTTCGCGAACGATACCCTGATGGTGCAGGGCACCCTCGGAAGGCTCAAAAGTTTTGTAAGAAAACCCAGAACCTCTCAAGGTCGTCAACGAGTCCTCCAGGACGTCTTTGAATCCCAAGATGCTATCTCTGAACGCATACACGAATGGCAGTCGTCCACAATACGCCACCCCGGGTTCGATAAAATCGTGGTGTGAGAAGGCGTATAGATGAAGGATTGAGAAGAGGGGCATTTCGAAACATATCAAGGTATCTTGGATGGCCAATGAAAGCGTCTCGGTGGCGTATCTAGCTAAACCCGTTCCAGTTCACAAGAAAGCAATTCCTCAATGATCAGTAAACAAGTTTCGATCATCAGAGCCGAGTTAAATGGAGAGATTACTGACTGGAGCTCAGTAGCCCAAGAGCTACTAAGATCGATATGCCGAAACCTTGCCAGAAACTAAAGAAGATGATACCCTTGATGCAAAGGAATTTTGGCATCGGTCTAAATTGATGAGCGAGCAAGAATGAAGACTCAGAAAGGATGGGATAGGTTGGGCCTGGCAAGAGTAGAGATCCAAAGGATACCTACCTAAAAGGTTTCAAGTCGGCAGCGGTGCACATCCAAAACGCAGCCAGACAGTATAAACCTGTGAGGGGAAAGATGATCGGGATGATGATGCATCATGAGAGTGAGAGAATGTTAAGAAGCGTCCGATCGGCCTTTTGTTTTGAGAAAGATTACAAAGTACATGTAGAAACGAGAGTGTGTGAGGAAAGAGAAAGAAGTGAATGTGGATGTGAGGGATTTCAAAAGTGAAGATGAAGCACCAAGGGTCAAAAGATCGATGAAGACAGAGAGAGAATCACTCAACATAGAGAAACACTAAAATTGTAGGCTATACTGACGTAAGTATAACCGCTCGTGAGTTTCAGATCGCCATCGTTATAAGTCTTGGTAGCCTTGAAGATGACGGTGAAGATGACGAGGACGGGTTTGACTTGAACGTATTCTGTGGGCGGGGGAGGGGGGGGGGGGGCAAATTAGGCATGATTTGGGTGAGCCAGCCACCGATAGAATGAAGGATAGAGATGGTGGTATCTCTAAGGCTGTGAGAGATCGGCGGGAGAAGAATTCAAAAAGAGAAACAGATTACCAATGACCTACGAAAGATACCACGTTTGATGTTCAGGAACGTGTAAGGATCCGAGATATCGATGGGAGAGATACACTTTGAAATCGGCCAGGGGTGTGGAGTTGGCTTTTGAGGAAGCAGGTTTCGGTTGAAAGCAATCCAAGATCCAGATGAATGATCCAGATAGTTTCGAGTAAGTAGTTTTGTTTTGTTTTGTTTTTTTTTTGTTAGGAGAGAAAGGAGAGAAACAAGATGGGGAGAGGGGGGGGGGCGAGTTGAACTAAACCTGTCGTCCATGTAGTAAGATCAACAAACTCCTCTGACCGCCCAAGTATTCGACCAAGAGACCGAAGAAGCAACTTGCAAAACAAAAGCGTGGAGGTGGGGGGGGGGGGGGGGGGGGAGGTGAGATGTGGAGGGGATTAGGGTGGAGATGATCGATGGGGTGGACACGTACTAGATGACAAACGCTTCATAGATATCTCGGATGAGGTCGATGAAGAAGGCGGTCTGAAGTGAGTAGAGTGAGATCAAGGTCGAGATGGAGTAGACTGATGGATGGATGAGATCGAGCGGGCACCGAGGAGAGAGGGAGAGGGAGTGTGAGATCGATGAGGTTGGAATGGATGGTTGAAGGCGTAGGAGAGATGGGAGAGCTCAACTAGGGACCATGAATAGGATCCGGACGACGAACCTCTGGAGGATAGGTTTCCTGTAGTTCCTGAGCTGTCGAACGATGGATGAGAGCCTTTGAGGTGGGTGTATGTGGTGGATGAGCTTAGGAGTGAGGAGTGGATGAGGGGAAGGAGGGAGAGGGAGAGGGAGAGGTAGACACGAACGAGAGTAAGGTTGCCAGAGCAGCCGATAGACTGGCGGACCAGAGGAGCCTCGTTGGGAGCTTGGAGCCGGATCCATGGCCGGGAGCGGGCAGATGATGGACGGATCGATCGACCGGCTCGAGTCGGAGGAGGTTGCCGATGGAAGTGGCGGTCGAGCTCGAGCTGAGGTTCATGATGATGAATGCTGGTTGAAGTTGGGATGAAGAAGAATAAGTTGGGATGAAGAAGATTAAGTTGGGATGAAGAAGGAGTAAGAATCGATCGAGGGAGTTGGTAGGCTGAGTTGAGAACCAGCGGGTTCGTCGAACTAAAGCATCAGCAGCAGCAGCAGCAGCAGTCCACCAAACAAAACACCTCGCCACCCGAGTCATAAATATCGAACACGAATTTCTACCACCACCACCACCACCACCACAAAACGAACATCATCATCATCAACGTCGATAAAAAGTATTCATGCAACCAGACAGAGTAAGCCGTCTGGTCACCTCGATCGCCATACCTTCCAGCTTCATCCACCTCATCATCCATCACCCTCCATCCATCCATCCGCCTCAAGGATCCAGGCGCTCCTTATTCTCCTTCGAATTTCCAACTTGAATACTTACAATTTCTCCAAGGTTAAAGTTGTTTTGAATTACTTGAGATTCGGGATCGATTTCAGAAAACAAAAAACAAAAAAACCCGGTTTTTTAAACGCTTTAGGCTGATAAGAAGTACATCAGTTCTTCTTCTCCTGTTGTTGAGTCAGCCACCCATACTAGAATGAGTATGAAAATAGAAATCAATCGAAGGATTAGGAACACAAGAAATCACTCAATTAGTGGAAAGATCTCCTCAAGTAAAAAAAAAAAAAAAAAAAAAAAAAGAAAAAGAAAATCCATCAAAATACAAAAAGGTTTTTAAATCAGAGGTGTTCAAAATAGTATCAAACTTTTTTTTTTTTTAAAAAAAAAAAAAAAAAAAAAAACATATAAAGCAATCAATCAAAAATCCAAGTGATTTAGAAATTCTCTCTATTTCTTCAACCAGTCCACTGCTCCCAAGAAAAAAAAAAACTACATGATGGCTAAGGATACTTAGTTTTTTTTTTTTGTTTAAAAAATAAATAAATAAAATTAAGATCACTCCTTCTCCTTCTGACCTTGCCACTTCTCCCAATGAAAAATTTCTGCAACTCCAGTTGATATAATTCTTTCAACTCCAGTGAGATTCCAGATTTTCCTTCCCCCCCCCCTCCTCCTCTTCATCCATCCCTTCTTGTCTGATTGATTTCCTTGATTGATTTCCAGTGGTTCCTGAGATCTCTGATGTGCATCTGACCAAACTTGTTGGATCTCACCCTTGAGCCCTACCATGTTCTAAGTAGCTGATCTACCAGGCTCTGGAGATTGAATTGGTGGATGATTAACTATACCATCTCCAATATCAGTCAAACCATCAAAGTTCCTCACCCAAGCCTTGCTTTTCAATGATCTCTTCCAAACCTCCAACACTGGAATTGTTTGTCCATCTGGCTGGCTTTTGGGGTTGAGGTTGTTGGAATCAGATACCTTCCTCTCTCCATTTACTGAGGATGTCTGTTGCTTAACATCATCAATGGCATTGGATGATGAAGCAAGAGGCCCCATTGGCTCAAGCTTTTATTTTGTATTTTTTTTTTAAAAAAAAAAAAAAAAGAAAAGAAAAGAAAAAAAAAAATTGTTTTTGGGTGGCTGTTTACAGGAAATAAGCAATCATTCACTAGATTTTTTAAGATCATGCTGGGTTCAAAAAAAAAAAAATAAAAAATAAAAAAAAAAATCAAAGTCTAGATTCCTGAAGGTAAAAACATTCATGACCATATTATAATTAGTGATGATCATGGTTCCAAAAGATTCATAAAACTTGGTTTCTTTTTTGTTTTTGTTTTTGTTTTTTTCAAACCTGTCAAGCTGTGATGAGGCAGGTTGATATAACAATTAATCAAATGGACTACTATGATGTGATCCTCTGATTCTGACCAAAAGATTCAAGTACTCAGTTCAACAAGATTGATTGATGAATATTAAATTCACTTCATGGTTAATGAGTTGTCATGATGACAACCAGAAGGAAGATCTTCAGCAGCTAGACTTGCTCAATTGGTTTTTGATTTCCAGCTTTCAAACTCCAAAGCTTCAATCTGAGAGTGGGTGGTTACTGTTACAGATCATCTTGAGGACTTGAAAAGGATTTTAGGATTGATTTCTTAGGATTGAAGTCAATCAATGATCCACAGATTTGGGAATAGATGGGATTGATGGTGAGGATGATTTATGTATTTACAACCTAAGAAGATTTAAGAGATGAATTAAGATAGGAGTGGATGGGTGATGTTGAGATTCCTGGAAGAATCCAATCAAAGTTCTGAACCCAGGAATCAACTGTGCAGTCTCTTTCCTCACCAATCTGATTCAATGATCCAACCAATTCAACAACCACAATCATCAAATCTCATCCTGGTGGTTCAGATGATGATTTCAAAGGATCTCTCAGGTTTGGTCTCATAATAGACTTTTCAAAGAAGCCTTGGTGGTTTGTGCCTAGTAAGTATCATCCAGTGGAGTCTGTAATGATGGGGAAAAGGTATTGCAGTCAGTGGGAGTCAAGACCACATCTACCTAATGCATGCAGGATGCTCTAACCATTGAGCTAAAACCGCTTGGTGTAAGGTGTAAATCACAACACCCCCCCCATACATGTCATGAATATTTATTTAAAAAGTAGTTTATATTATAAATTTAGATTGTTTCTATGAAGAATTGATGAGTGAGGAAATTGAAAACAGGTTTATATAGGATTATTGAAGCAGATGAAACCACAAGTGAGCTAGGGAAGTTAGAGAATGAGAAGGGAGGAAACAGCAGAAATGGGAAGTTAGGATACAGGAGGTGTATTGTGTAGGAGAATCTTGAGTAAATTGGAAATCACCAAATAACTGTATTAGTCTAGTACTGGAATAAAACACATCATAAGAATTCCCAAAATTATGGCCCCCCTTCATTTCTGGTCTGAGCACAAAAGGGAGTAAGAAGATTGGTGTGAATGACTGGGTGGAGCTTGTTCCAAGGAGGACACAGTTTGATCCAAGAGGTGTAAGACTCCAAATGGTGCTGAGCTGAAGGCAGTTCTGTGGAGGGGAAAGGTGATTTTTAGGCTTCCCTCCTGAGTTTTAAAAAAATATTGAAATTTAACTGGGATGAAGGTCCAGAAAATTGTGAATAAGGAATCAATGGAAAGGGATAAATTTGGTGGTAATGGGTAGCAATGGATCAAACACTATCTGTTGGAGTTGCATCAATTATCTTATTTATTATGTTGGAGTTGCATCCAATTATTTTATTTATTACTTTTATTTATTCTTTATTCATTATTTTATCTTATTTTATTTCTATTATTCTCTTAAAGTGACATGCATGGGTTTAAGATAACTATGCATATTCATCTGGGTAGCTCTAGCTCTCCTGATGTTGGGTAAAGAGACAAAATTTTCCTTGAATCCTTCCCCCTCTTCTCTCACCAGACTTTCACTTTTGAATTTCTTCTGATTTGGCAAATCATCAATCAAGATCAAGAAGCAAGTGAACAAGTCAGGTCATCAAAGAGGTCTTCAAGTAATTTGGTGCAATTGCTCATTCTCTTTCCTTCTTCTTTCTCAATTCTCTCTAACTTAATCACCATGACTCTCAGATATATCAGCCTGAGCCGTGTGCTAAGTCTTGCTAGTTTCATTGTTGAAGTATCTCAACCTGGGTCATTTCTACTGCTTGGGTAGGACCTGTTTTGGTTGTTTCCTTTCATTTTTTTGATATTCCTTCTCTGAAATAATGAAACAGTTTCTGGTTCTGTTAAATCTGAATAAATTCCAGAGAAATTAAGAATATTAGTTCATCACTATCTGAGGCAAGATGATGTGGGAAAAGACTCAAACAAGATAGTTTAAAGTTTTTTCAGATTTCAATAAAAAAAGGCATTTGTAAGTAACAATGACCATGAGCTAATAACTCTGGTCATCAGCAGAAGATTAGGAAAGATCAGCTCAATCCCAAAAAATCTCCAGGTTCTCAATGAGCCTGCCCAACTCTCTGCAATCAAGTGCTTGAAGGGTACCAGATAAGTGTGGGTGGCTGTAAAAAACAAAGCAATTTGTTTTCATGAAGCTCTAGAAGCAAGGAAATAACTAATTCAAACAAGAATAACCCAACACTTCTCAAGGGACTCAAGAGTAGCATGGAAAAAATTCAACTTCAAGGAAAATGAGGGAGGTTTAACACTCCAGCTTTCAAGCTTAAATAAACCTCTCATTCAAATGTGTCTGGTTCAAGAAAGACAATCAAAGAATGATTGAGACCAGTATGGTTGGAAAAAGGGATCAAAGGAGTGGTATAACACACTAAATAATCCAACCAAATGAATTCTTCTTTGACCAGCAAGGCTATTGGTTGGTGATACAGATAAGGCCACAGAGGGTCAGATCAAGGATTTGAGTATTGAGGATCAAGTATCAAAGGGAAATCATAGATAAACCCTGGATAACATGCTCAGATAAAGGGGAAAGGGGCCCATGGATTGATTATTCCTCCAAAACAAGGGATGAATGGATTCCTGGATGATGGATGATGGATCATTGATGATGCCTTGGGAAAAAGGGAAGGGTAGAGCCCCTCGTTTTATGGTCAAAAGAACCTGTAAACTATTTAGGATGGGATGACACAACTGAGAGCCAGAACATTTTTTTCATTATTATTTATTATTATTATTATTATTATTTTATTTATTTTTTGGATGAAAAGGAAAATCCAGACTTTCAAATGAATGAGAATTACATACATAAAAAAAAAAGTAAAAAAAAAAAAAAATTGAAAACAGAGAAACAGGGCGGTGGTCATGAGCGGCCACCTCCGATTTCTGAAAGGCATCCATGAGTTTGCAAACGGCCACAACAACTTTTGATGACCACAAGCAACAATGACCTGAGGAGGGTGGTCCCATCCAAAAAAAAGGGTTGGATGGAGGAAGATTGGGTGGTTTGATAGGCTGGAGGTCCTCCTAATTGGTGTCTGAGTCTGATGATGTGAGATGGGAGGTATTGTATCTGATTCTGAGGCTTGGATTCTAGGTTTGTAAGGTGGAGGGGGTGGTGATCAGGAGCAGGAAGGGTGGAAGAGGTTCATGAGATCCTTGGCAGGGTTCAGGATGGATTTTGGTGAGCTAGATTTGAGAGATAGGCTCTTCTCTTCCTCCTCAGACAACTTTCTGCACCAAAACCAATAGGCAGCCTACCCTATGGCTGAGGTGAATAGTGTGGAATCAATGGTGGTGGATAGGATGGTACCTGCAACACCCTTGCAACATTTCCTAGGTGGTGATGATGGATGGATGACCTTGGGTTTGGAGGGGATTGGATTGGATGGACTAGATTTCCAAACAATAGGCTATCTGTAGCTCTGTCTGAACTTTTGTCACACAACCACCCCATGAACTATAGGGCAATCTTAGATGATTGTGAGCGCAAAAGGAAAGCTGAGTGCAAGGGAAAGTGCAAGGTAGGGGGGGCTGACTGCAAAGTGCAAACTTATGGTGGAGTAACTTAACACACAGCAAGAGGGATGAAATTTCCAATGGAAGGAAACCAAACCCAAGCCAAATTTGATGACTGGATTTAGCAAATGAAAGAACATATGAAATTAACTCACTGAGGAGACAATCCTCAGGCAAACAGAATAGCCTTTATAAGGTAATCCAAGATGACTAGATACAACCTGATGGATGGTAAACTACAGTTCCAAGCAGTGAGGCAATGAATGAAATGGACAGAGTACAAAATGAAATGACAGTATGATTTTTTTCCAAGGTCTTAGCATAAGTGCAAGACAATAGGGGACAAATGTATTGGAATTTAATGGTTGAGACATGAGGGAATGACATCAGAAGCAATGCAAATATGAAGGTGTAGTTTATGCAGGGTAAGGGACTAGTCCATTTGCAAACTATACAGTTGAGATAGTTTGACTAGTGTGAGTGCAAACTAGTGATAGCATGTGACCAGAAATGGGAAACCAAGGGTTATTGATACCCAGGGTGAAAAGGGCGGAACCCAAATGGATGGTTGACCGAGGTAGAGTTGACTGCAAGGTTTGCAAGTGGATGCTGAGTCATTTGCCAAGAATGGAAGGTTTTTATGAGAGCCAGAGTTGATAAGCCAAAGGCACCATTGATGTTGTGCTTCTAGTTTTTCATGCTTATGAACTGAGGTAGATGGTACTTGAAGAAAAAGAGTATGTCAAAGTAGGAAGACAATAACCCTTAAGCTCAAAGTGTGACACCTTTTTAGATGGATGATGATTCTTGCAGTCAATGATGAGTTGAGAGTTGAGGGATGAGGTTGACTTTCCACCTGCGCGCTTGGCCTAAAATTTGGGCTGCAAGCGTGACAAGGAGGAATTGAAAACAAGACCTGGGGAATTGAACACCCCAGGGGTACCCTTCATAGACCGCTAGGACAGGAGGAAGTTGGATAAACAGAAAAAAGAATGGAAAACTTTTCAAAACAGAATTATTATTATTTATTTATTTATTTTTTTTTGCTTGATAGATAGATAGAGAAAAAAAATCATAAAAAATTAAAAAAATTCCCTGTTACATGAGGTGTCCCAAATTGGTCACCACAGTGGCATGAGTACCTACCAGCTCCAGAATTTTGAAAGGACCAATTGAATTGGCATCCAGTTTGTCCAAGGCTTGCCTAGTGGTGATGTTCTTCCTGGAGAACCAGACTTACTAGCCTACAACAAATCATTTAAGTTCCCCAGAGTGTCTGTTATAATAAATGGAGTGAAGATTTTTAGTTTTGCCAATGGCCTTTCAGGCCTCCCTCTGAGTAGAAAGCAGTTCAGAAACAACATGATCACCCTTTCTTACTGAGGAGGGTCTTGCAATGGATCCGGTTCTAGGATGATAAACTTTCTCCAGAAAAAAGGGGGAGAAACCAATGGTGGACAAAGCAGAATTGGCCCAAGAAATTTCTGCACAGGCGGTCCAGAGGGACCAGTCATTCTGTTGTGCATTACAAAAATCTTTTAAATAGGAATCTATTACCTGGTCAATGCACTCGGTCTGACCATTAGTCTGTGGGTGAAAGGCTTTGGAGAAGGAAGGTGAAACCTGTAGTTTATCCAAAACCAGCCTCCAGAACTTGGAGACAAAGGTGGCCCCTCTATCATAGATGATCCAATCTGGGAGACCGTGGTAACAAACAAAAAGCAGGATCTTTGGCAGACCATCTCTTGTTGGCTGGGATAAAGTGGGTGCCGTCAAGACTCCTGTGGGATTATATAAATATAAAGTAGCAAATAGCTTGCTGGCAGTCCTTGAAGGGGAATTTAATATTACTTCTACTCCTTTGGATTATTAGTATATACTAAGAGTGGTTTTGAATTTCCTTCCCTTCTAGTACTATAGTAAGTCTGAAAAATAATTTATTTAAAGTAATGGCTGGTTTCTTTGAGAATTGATATAGGTCTCAGATCAGACCTAGATTAGTTATTAATTGTTATTGGTAGGGTTTTGTTGAAGAATAGACCAGATGTATTGGGTTATTGTTTAGTGATTGATCAGATATGTTTGATCTTAACCAATATCCCAATATTAAAGGGTTCAAGGGTTTATCAAAGGGATTGTTCAGGAGAGGACCCAAAGATGGGTTTACCCACAGGGGGCTGGGTAGAGGAAAGGTTGGTAGTTTCTTTTTTTATTTGTTGTGCTCTCTTTCTTTATAAGGGTTATTTATTGATTGAAGGTTGGTTCCTTTTCTAATTTGGTTCTGAATATTTAGGTCACAGAAGAACCCTTATTCCAGGACCTGTTAGGTGGTTTAATTGGTTAAAGATGGGTTATAAATTGGTCTTGAATTTCCTGTTTCTTTAAAATTGGTTCACTACTAATATTGATCTGGGTAGGTACCACAGATGGATGGGCCAAGAGGGCTTGATAGGGTGGTGAGTGCTAGGCTGGTGGTGATGGGCCAGATGGCATAGAGGTGGATGATGATACAACCTGGATAGGGCAGAGAGGCCCTCCTTAAATTGAAAATCTGGTCCTCAGGGGATGCTCAGGGCTGCCACTGAAGGTGCCCTGGGGCTTCCCCTGTTACATTGGGATACAGGTACATGAGACATTTTAGCTGGTTGGAAAAAGACACTGCATGAAACTGAGGCAATTCTTCTGGTTAGACAAAAGACACTGCATAAAACTGAGGCAATTCTGCTGGTTTGGAAAAGGTTGTACAGGGTTTTCATGCCTGCACAGCCTTTCATAAACTGCTGTGAAGTGTAGCTACAATATATTCCTGTGCAGTACTGGTGGTGGGTCTGGTGCTACTTGATTCTTCCTACATGTGTTGCTTTGCATTCACTGGTGGTTTTTTTAGTGCTACTTGCTTCTAACTTCATGTATTTCTGTGCATTACTGGTGGTTTGTTTGGTGCTGCATGGTCTTGAATGCCTGCATATATTGCTGGGTAGTACTGGGGGTTGTTGTTACTGGTGGTTTGTTTGGTATTACATGCTTCTGACAACATAAGTTTGTGTGTGGTGCTGGGATTGTTTGATACTACATGGTTCTGACTGCCTGCATGTATTGCTGGGTAGCCCTGTATACTTCTGCATAGCCTTGTGTAGGTGTATTTGCTTGTTTTTTCTTTTTTTTGGATCTGGTTGAGACTGGTTCCACTTCCTCCTGCCTATACTGTCCTGTATACTTCTGCATTAGTCTTGTGTATGTGTATTTACTTGTTTTGTTTGAAACTTTTTGACACTGGTTCTACTCCCTCTTGCCTATACTGTCCTGTATACTTCTGCATAGCCTTGTGTAGGTGTATTTGAATGCATCCTGGGTGAGGTGACAGGAGCTGAACTAGTCGCACTACCTCCTGTATCTGTATTGCTGTATTCTGGCTGAGGTGACAGGGTTGGTGTATGGTTCTGGTGTTGAGGGTAAGCTGTTACTGGTATGTACTTGAGGGTTTGCAAAGTCTGTCTTTATGCATTCCACAGAGCTGTGACACCTGGTTGGGTATGAGTTTGCCACAGTTGAAGGGTTCTTGGGATTTATCTTCTAATCCATGAGGGATAGGGTGCTAATTTGGCTGAGTGACTATAGGTTATTTTGGATGTAGAATCCATTTCTGAGGTTTATTAGAGGGTTTGAGCTGTTGTTATAGTACAAAAGTGAGTCTGATGGCTATAGGATAGGTTTGGACTACCACAGCACTCTTTGTGAAGTGGTCTACAATGAACAACTTAGATTCAAAGCCAAAGCTCTGTGGAAGCTTAACTACAAAATCCATCCCTACAGTGGACCAAGGAGAGTCCAGGACTTGGATGGGGAGGAGGGGATTCCGCTTATCTGCAGTTTGGTGGTACTGTTGACAGGATGCGCATGAATGGATGAATTGTGAGAGGTTGGAGTGGAGGTTTGGACAGGTGAAAGAGCGGTGGAGATTGTCAAGGGTCTTCATAATTCCCCAATGACCCTGCAATGGGTTACTGTGATAGTAGGAAAGGATGGAAGGGAAAAGAGATTTAGG
Organism: Puccinia polysora; assembly: GCA_025617555.3. NCBI lineage: Eukaryota > Fungi > Basidiomycota > Pucciniomycetes > Pucciniales > Pucciniaceae > Puccinia > Puccinia polysora. Next base: position 19,915,443 of record CM062637.1, on the reverse strand, counting down.
AACATACAGTTGGTCTTTATGCCAAACCAACCCATCCTCCAGGAGGAAGTGCTTAGAACCCATGGTTTCTGTAGAATCCACAATGTAGTTGTACACTATGGGATTTGAACCCATGACCTCAACATTCATGAGTGATGCTTTAACCACTAAGCTAAGTGCGCCATTGCCGGATGGGCCATTGTGTCTGTCCACTCAACAAGTGTTTGCTTGGGTTTAACTGTAAAGACCTGATGTGTTGTTTGACAATGCTGTTCAGGCTTTCAGTAACAAGGATTAGAATCCTTGGGTGTCAGTCTGCATAAGAGCAGATTTGACTCCAACACTCCCCCTTGCTCTGTGCAGGGTACATACAGCTATTCACAACACAAGATGGTTCTGGTCATATTGTCTTTTTCCACCTGTTAGGGTGCTCTGTTTGGCTGAAGACTCTTGCTACCATGTTATAATCCACAATGTAGTTGTTCACTATGGGATTTGAACCCATGAACTCAACATTCATGAGTGATGCTTTAACCACTAATCTAAGTATGCCATTGCCGGATGGGCCATTGTGTCTGTCCACACAACAAGGGTGTTCTTGGGTTTAGGTGTAAATACCTGATGTTTTGTTTGGCAATGCTGTTCAGGCTTTCAGTACCAAGAATTAGAATCCTTGGGTGGAAGTCTGCATAAGAGCAGATTTGACTCCAACAGTTTCTTCCAATGACTTGCTAGCTTTCTTGCACAGGAGATCCAATGTGGCAATGTTGGGAGAGCAAGAATGGTTAAACAAGAGATTCTCAGATGAAATAGGGCATAGCCCTTTGAAGGGAATTTCCAGAACCAAGTCTTCCAAGGGCACAGTGACCAATTGAAGGATAGGTAACCAAATTTTTCTTGCCTTGAAATGTTGGGGTGGGGCGGCTCAGTGGGTCAGAAGGATTATGTTCCCCCTTCACATGGCAAATTTCAAGATTAAAATTTGAAAAAAAATGAGGCCCACCTTTCATGACAAGGTGTGAGGCAAGCGGAAGACATAAATTAATTCAGGTGTTGATGTTCAGTAAATATTTCTACTGGAGTCAGGATTTCTACCAACCATGGCCTCCATTCTTCCAAGGGGGCAGTGATGGCCCCGAGCTCAAGTTCATGGATTTTCCAGTGCCTCTCAGCCTTGCTCAATGTGCAAGATTAGAAACTTACTGGGCACAAACAGCCGTGGTCATCATTTTGGAAAAGGATTGCCAAGATGGCAACAGAGGAGTTGTTGGTGAAGATCACACGTCCCTTCTCAAAGTCAAAATGGTGGAGGAGGACTTCAGATGAGAAAGTGTTCTTTAAGGCAGAAAAGGAATTGATTGTGGAAGGGTCCCAAAGGAGGGGATCAACCCTAGCTCCTTTTTTTTTAACCTTGTACAGAGGGAGGGCCAAAGAAGCAAACTTATGGATGAAACAATGGTAAAAGTTTGAGAATCCTAGGAACTGTTGGACCCCCTCCCCCCCCCCCCCAATGATGAGGGAATTTTCAAGTCATTGATGAGCCATACCTTGGAGGGGTCCATCCTAATACCATCTTGATCCACAATAAACCCTAAGGATGGGACACGGTCAACAAGGAAAAAGGCACTTTTCAGGTGATGCTGTGGTGTCATTATATAGCCTTGGATTGGGAACTGTGTTGCAGCCTGTACGCTCAGCATTAGGTAGGTCAGGCTCAGCAGTTGGGGTGCATGCAGTCTCAGCAGTGGCCTCTGCTGGCTCAGCAGCAGACACTGAGGGGCTCAGAACACCAGCTATGGGTTGGGCTTTATCAAGATGCGGCAGGTTGCAACCTGCTCAGACGTTACCAACCTAGGAATGGAGCCAGCCCAACCACGTTTGTGGGTGGTTAGTTTGGGGATTTAGAAGCAGGGTGATTGCAGGGTTATGTGCATGGGCGGACGGGCGCAAGCATGGGTCCATCCAAAGGACCAGGGAAATTGCAATGTTGTGTTGGGCCGATATGGATAAGCACGGGGAGCTCTGAGTAGGGCATGGTGGAGGGCTTTATTATGAGAAGGAAAAACTGGATGTGTGTAATGGCAGGTGGGCTTGAGGGATTGGGGCAGTAGGGGTATGGGTTAGGGTTAGGCTAGAGTTCTCTTCTCATTTGTTGTTGGGTGCACTTGCACCTAGGTTAGGGTTGAGAGGGAGGATATAAAGTCTGCTCCTCCAGCACGTGTTGAGGGGGGGGGGGGGGGATCATGCCACCATGGATTGTGGTTTTGGGAAAATAAATTCATATCTTGGTCTCTCAACTTAAAGGGCACATCCAAAACCTCACAGACACTAGAATCAATAAATTCCAAACACTAGGACAATTTGGGAAGTTCCTTCCTTGTATTTCCACAACAAATAGGGAAAGTTCTTACTGAGCTTGTCAAGGGTGCACAAGAGGTGGGAAATATGGTCATTTTAATTCTTAGAGAAGACCAGAATATCATCAATACAGACAAAGCAAAAAAGGTCCAGGTGTTCCAAAATAATCATCTGGATGAAACCCTGAAATTCTTCTGGGGTGTTGGCCAGCCCAAAGGGCATAACTAAGTACTCAAAAAGACTAAATTCTGTGCCAAATGTAGTTTTCCATGCATACCCTTCCTTAATATGCAAGAGGTTAAAGGAAGAATTCAGGTTGATTTTGGAAAAATGGCAGTAGCCCTTCAGTTTACTGAGAAGTCTGGAAAAAAAGCAAGAGGGGATAGGAGTCTTGGATGGTGATTTTGTTTAATTCACTATAGTCAACCCATGGCTGGTTCTTTTTTGAGCAGGTTGTTTGAAAAAAAAAATATAGGAGCCCCCACAGGGGAAGAAGAAGGGGAGATGAACCCCCTATCCAGGAGGTCATCCAAATACGTGTAGAGGTCCTGGATTTCCAAAGGGGACAAAGTGTAGATCTGACCCAAGGGGGGAGTGCATCCCTTCTTGAGGTTGATAGAGCAATCAGAGTCCCTTTGAGGAGGAAGAGAGTTTGAAGGCTGGGGGTGGAAGATATGGGGAAATTTGGAAAGCGGTGGGGGTAAGGAGTTACCTACCAAAGAAAACCAAGAGGGGGAAAAAGAGGGTTTAGTGGTCTTAGATGTTTTCCCTATGGTGTGGGTCATCTCCTCATTCTTGTTGAAGGAGATCTTTGCTCCTTGGTCTTTCATCCAGGAGGTTCCCAGTATGACATTGTAGCCTACCAGGTTAGTTATACAAAGATTAAATGCAAAGGAGGTTTTTGGGGTGCTGTTGATGGTGCTGAGGGATCCAAACTACTCATCAGTGACACTGGAGGTGGTACCATTGAAGGTAATGCAAATGATCAGTCAAGGGGAAGGAGTGGTGGGCAATCCTAGGGCCTTTACCAACAACAAGCTGATAAAGCTATCCAGAGTACCTGTATCAATCAGTGAAGAGCCAATGTGAAGGCCTCCGGGGTGGGGGATTCCAAGTTGAATAAGAAAATAACTGGAGCTAAAGGACTTGACCGCTGGGTGATGATGGGAGGTGATGGCAGAAACAGCGGAAGCCAAAGTAACCTTTGGGATATATTCTACCAAATCAATGGCAGCCAGTTCCTACTTATTTTGGGACATGACAGTCCAAAACCAGTTCATTTTGATGTTTACCAACTTATTTTGGCAACACCAACACCCCTTTTTTGTGGGTACCTGGGAATAGCTCAAGGCAGCTGTAACACAAACCTTCCTGTCTGCAGGCCTGCCAGAACTGGTGGGTGGGGAAGGGGGGATGCTGGGAGACAATTGCATCGATCTCCATGGCATCTGGGTGAGTGGGGGAAGGGGAAGAAGTTCTGGGGGGCCCTTCCTGTGAAAGAATTCACCTGGTTGACCCCATTTTTGCCACAAGGTTGGCAATCACCCTTATCTCACAAAGGGTGTCAAGCCATATCAAATTCTGTCAGGATGATTGCCATTGAGGAGATGGTGTGATTCAAACTACTAAGGTATCTCTCAATCTTGGGAGGAATCAGAACGGTCCACCACCAAAGCCAACATGGTAAAGTGTGCGTTGAAGTCAGTGATAGATTGACTGCCTTGTTTGCAGACTGCCTTGTTTGCAGGAGTCATATTCCCGTTCCAGCTTCTCCTTGGCTCCCTTGTTGCCAAAGGTGGCAAAAAAGGCCTGACAGAAGGAATCAAATGAACAGAGTTCATAGATGGTCTAAGGGAGGCCTTACAGATTCCAGTCAGTTGTGCTGGAACAATTGGATGTGGTGTTTTGTCCCAATAAGGAGGTGAACCAGAGATTGGAGGACAAAGGTTTGTCACCATCAACAAAATGCAAAGCTAAAGAGTTGATTTTTGAGGCAGAGTTGGGAAAACAATGGTTGTGCGGTGTGGTAAACCAAACCTGTCCTATAGCCATCAGACTCATTTTTGTCTTATTAATTATTATTCTTATATCAAATTAAAGTCAAGAAAATACTAAATAAATTCCAAACCCCTCATAAACTATACTCTAAACTCAAACCAACCTGGAAACCCAAATCAATCACCAGATAAACCCCTTCAACCATATCAACACCTGTCACAAAAACAACCCAATACCTGGCACAGACTGGATTATGTCACATGGATTAATGAAAAGTCTTAATTGAATATAAAATCAAAAGATTATGCTCAAAATAACCACACAACAAAACAACATACCCCATACCAGCAGGAATTGAACCATATCAGTACCAATGTTACACTACAACCAGTACTATGGAAGCAAGTTAAACTACTTTTCTGGAACTTTCACCACCAGATAAGCCCTCTGAAGCGTCCTCTCAAGCACTCTGATACCCAGTTTGCCACCATTCCAACCATACAACACACAGAAGTAGGGGCTCATGCAGCCAAGTATATCTCAATTCTCACCAACCAGCAATAACAACTCAGTACACATGACTTTTCTGGAACTTTAACCACCATATAAGCCCTCTGAAGCTTCCTCTCAAGCACTCTGATACTCAATCTGCCACCATATCAACCATACAACACCTGAAAGCCACACCCTCAAGTTACCCAAGGGGACATGCGGTAAAACAGAATACCTCATTACATTGAAACAGCATGCAGGTAGTTCCTGCAAGATTTTATACATAATAAGGGCTCAGAAACGTCCTAAGAAAAAATCCAGCACATGACTTTCCACCACCAAACCCATGCAGGTCACACCATTCAAACTACCAAAGAGGGCTTGCAGCTGCCAAGCATGTTTCATGCTTTTCCCAACCAGCAAAATTAACTCAAGATGCAGGCAACTTGTGCATCATTTTTTTATACAAGATAAGCAATCATAAGCATCCAGATCACACCATTCTTATCTCCTATCTCATATCTTAGCCTGACTCTCAAAGATTGAACTAAAAAATACAGTTATCTCTTGGCCTGATTTACACGTTTTATCACCAGAATGATTTGTCTCATGTAGCTGTACCCTCCTGTGCTTCAACAGTGCAGAGAGAGGCTCAGAACCGCACTCAGGGGAGCCCTGAGCATCCCCTGAGGAAATATTTGTCCATTCAAGGAGGGCTCTTTTGCCCTATCCAAGTTGTATGGCATGGCATCAGCCCCAGAGTATGGCCTCAGCCCCCACCCATGATGTATGACCCCTAAGATCTTTGGCCTTTGCCTGATCAGTACCAGCTTGTTAGTGAACCAGAATCAAGTTAAAAGGAATCAAACACGAAATTAATTTTGAAGATTTGACCAAACTCCTGGTTTCTTTGAAGAAGGGTTCTTGAGAAAAGGCCTGTTATTCAGCACCTATTTATTTTAAGAGGGAAAACCCCTTATTTTTGATTAGTAAATTCATAACAGAGGAAGAGCACAACAGAACAACCAACCAAGCTTTTTTTTCCCGCCCAGATCCTTGTGGGCAAGCTCATCTTTGGTTCCTCCTACTGGTTAAATACCTTTTAGTCAACCCTTAATTCCCTTAATTGGAATTGGAAAAATAGTCAGAAAAAGTCAAAAATTCTTGATTATTAATTGGTGGAAGCTTTTCAATAATCCAATCCAACCTGGAATAGTCTTTTAATTCCTGAAAATCTCTATTAATAATTAATCTAGGTCTGATAAGAGACCTATTTTAAGTCTCAAAGAAACCAGCCACTAATTAAAAAAAATTATTGTGCAGACTTATTATAGTTCAGAAGGGCAGGCAATTCAAAATCACCTTAGCTTACCTCTATCTATTCAAGACTAGTAGTAAACTAAATTCCCCTTTTAGTGGCTTCCAGAAATCTATTTGCTAAATAATCCCATTATCCCTTGGAGTCTCTACAGCGGTTGGATTGGGGGTGGAGATATTGTTGAGGAACTTGGTGACCTGATTGGTTTTACCCAAGAACCCCAGATGAGATATGGGTGGGGATTGGGAGACTGAGGATTTCAGAACTGGATCGTTCTGGAAGTCCAATTGGGCCAGCAAGGCCTCTGAGGCTTGCTACTTCCACAGATGATCTGGGTGCAACAGATCAAGGTGCTGATCCCAAAGGAGAGACCGATCCTTCTGGTGCTTGGATTTAAGGAGGTAGTAGTGGTTAAGTTCTAGACCAGACAAGGTGGTCTCCCATGGAGGCTAAATTGGAGTTAAGTTAGTCGATAACCCCCTGCTGTTTGGCAGAAGGACTTGAGAGTCAGAGTTAAGTGTCAGGTTTGAACGGGGTATCCAAGTCTATACCCTGGAGACCATTGCTCAAGTCATCGGTCTCCTTGTTGTCTGGGTGTCTGGAAGCAGACATGAGATCAACAAGAAGGAATCAAGGCAAAGGAGATCATGTCCCTGCTATTGATGCAGTGCAAACAGACTCTAATCCCCCCTGTAAGAGGTGATAGCACCAATTAACGATATGGTTTATTTCTTAGGTGTGGGAATGATGATGATTTTTTTTTTTTTTTGACTTGTAGATCTCAAGACTGTGGATCCTCTGTTAAGGGGGATGGATATCTTTGAGATCTATTCATGGGTACAACGGTGGTTTTAAGTTTTTGGTTCTTTGGTGTTTGTTGGTTGGTTCTAAGGTGGGGTGACTTATTTCTGGTTTCTTGCAGGTATATTTTGATGGAAACAAAACGTCATGAATATTTATTTATTTATAAGAGTAATGTATAGTCATGGACACTTTGTTTCCATGAAGAATCAATGAGTGAGGAGATTGATAACAGGTCTTTATAGGATTATCAAAGTGGATGAAACCACAAATTGATGAGGGAATGAGAAGATAGGAAACAACAGAAATGGGAAGGAAGTTCAGGGTGCGTTTGGCTTCTGGGTGTGATTGTAGCCGTAGGTTACTGCAAGTTACAAATCTGCCCATGGACAGATTTTTAAACTTTAGTAACCTTGGACAAGTTCCTAGGGCCCTTGCAGCCAAAACTTCAATGATTTTTTTTTTTTTTTTTGGGGGGGGGGGGGGAGTTACAGTTAGAGATGATACAACTGGCAGCCAAACGGAACCTAAGCTAAGATGTTAAGATTATGTTGTAAGATTAACATATGTATTTCCCCCAAGGTAGCTCTCCTAATTGACAAGGTTGTTGTGGTCTTATATATGTGTGTTGTGGAGGGTGTTTGTTGTGTATCTACAAGGACCTAGAATATTCTACCTGTTTACATCATCTTATATTCATACTATGCCTATTCCTAATATCATATTCTTAACATTCCCCCCCACAACAAGACCCAAAGACACACACAATAGGTATCTCAGAGATAAAAATAGAGAGCCATTGCAGGGAGGTGAAGCCATAGAAGGGGTGGGAGAGCCCAGCAGAGATATGTAAGAAATCAAGAAAGGACAAAAGAACAAAAAGAATAAATAGTGCAGATCACAGATGGAATGGAAGAAAGAAGCTTTGAATGAAACGTTGTTGTTGATTTGGACCAAGGGCCTTGGTGAATACATCCACCTGTTGCTCCAAACCTTGTATCCACTGCAGCCCCAATTTCTTCTGGCCCAAGAGTTCATTGATGAAATGGAATTCTTAATCTATATGCTGTGTGTTCTTCATGCTCGATTTGTCTGACCCAATCTTGGTTTCTGCCTGGTTGTTGCATAGGATCAATGGATGTAGTGTCTGGTGGAGTCAGTTTGCCAAATTTCCAAGCCAGTGCGCTTCAGAACCAGCGTACAACAGGGCCATATATTCCGCCTGGCAAGTTGACCAAGCTACACACGGCTGTTGGCGTGAACCCCAGTGGACAGGGGATCCCCATAGCGTTGCTATAAATCCATGATTTGACCACACCCCCTCTCCTCCCCAGTTTGCATCAACATAAATTTTCAAGGGGTCAACATCATATGCTTTGGGTCTGAGGTCCAGGGTCAGGTTCCTTGTCTTCCGCAAGTATTGGATGAGTTTGTTTGATGAGTTCCAGTGAGAGTTATCAGGATTCAGGGAAAAACGAGCGAGGTAGTTGACTTCAAACAACACATCAGGTCATGATCCTTGGGCAAGGTAAAGTAGCATCCCAATGCGGTGGAAGTAAGCTTTATTGCCCCCAAGCAATTCATTTGAGAGAAGAGATGTGTTGGCAAGAGGCATGTTAGAGGTGAGGTTGGAATCTTTGGTTTGTATGATTTTCTCTATTGATGCTGGCTGTTGCAGCCCCAAGCCACCATCCACCCAAGCAACATGGATCCCCACAATCAAGGTGAGGTCCATATCCCATTTTAGTGTCACAGCCAAGCTCAAGCGGGATTTCAATGATGCCAATAGATCATGGTTATCCGCAGTTAGGACACCGTTGTCAACATGTATCCAAAGAAATGCCTTTCTGTCCAGAGAGTCTAGGAGATATTTACTTTGGTCCTTGGGGTTGGCTTTGAATCCAAGGTCCTCTAGGCACTGCTTCAAGTATAGCCACCAGCACCTACCCGCTTGCTTGGTCCCATACAGTAACTTCTTTAACCTCAATACTTTCCCAGAAGGAAAAATCAGGCCCTTTGGCAGCCACATGAAGAGCTCCTTGTCAATATCACTGTGGAGAAAGGATGTCCTTACATCAAATGACGCCAATGGCCAGTTCATTTTAGATGTCATGGAGATCAGCATGCAGAGTGAAGAAAAGGTTGGTGTTGGGGAAAATGTCTCTTGAAAGCTAACACCTTGGATTTGAGTGAACCCTTGGACTACCTGCCAAGCCTTCCTTTTGATGAAAGCACCTTAGTGATCACTTTTTGTGGTGAGGACATAGCCTGAACCTAAGATTTTTTTTTGCTTGTCCCCAGGCCGGTTGGCAAATTCATAAACATCCATGCTGAGTAGTCCATCATTTTCTTCTCCAATGGCTGCCTTCCATTCCTCAGCCTCATCAGATGGTAAAGCCTCTTCTACCGATGGACTGTCCATGCCAACGCTAGCGCATTGCTGAAGTTGTGCAACCACCACATCTTGGTGATCCAGCTCATCTCCAAGTCAGAAGTCCCCTAGCTGTGAGACAGTGATGCCATAGATGGTGTGATCCACTTCTGTCATTGCTCTGCTGTCTTCAACTTCTAGCGGTTTACTGTTTGCTACAAACTGGACCAATAGGTCTTGCTGAATCTTGTTGGTGGTGGGATCCCATAGTAGCCAACCTTTTGCATCTGGTGCCACCCCAATATGTTGCAGATGCATGGAATAGGGGCTGTGTTACTTCAAATGTGTATGGTTGTAAAGGTAGCACTCACCACCAAAGAGGCAGAGAAGACCAAGGGAGGGCTTATTCCCAAGCACTTCTTCATAAGGCCTGATTGTGTGTCCAGAGTGCACCAGTTGGTTGAAGATGTAAGTGGTGTGTTTGAAGGCATACGGCCCAAAGTTTTATCAGGACACCTTGAAAATGAAGCATTTTGTGTGAGCCATTTCAGAAACAGTGTGATTGCATCGTTCCACAAAGCCGTTCTGGTGATGCTCATAAGGCATAGATTTCTCGTGTATGATTCCCAATTCAGCCAGTTCATTTTTCAAGTGGGCACTTCTAACAAATTCCATCCCATTATCCATCCTGATTTGCTTTACCTTGAACTTGGTCACATTATTGAATTTCCTAATCCACTTCAAAATCTCATTGGGTGCTTCCGATCAAACCTTCAAGGGTACCATTGAGACCATCCCCAACATCACATCCAAAATATTTAGTATATATTTTGATCTGTCCATGCCAGCATCATAGGGCCCTATTACATCAACCCCCACCACATCACCAGGTTCACAACAGATGTTTTGCAACCCCTCCTCAGGCAGAACATGCCTCGATTTCATGATTGAACAGGAACAAGAATGATCCATCTCTCCTTTTGGCAGGGGGGGGGGGGGGGGATGGGTTCAAGACCGAGTCATTTTTAATTGTATTTTGCAGGATCCGCAAGGAAAGATGTCCAATCAGATCATGGATGTTATGGCAGGTAGAGTTGACATCAGAGATACAGGCTTTAGAGACAGTTGGAAGAAAATATCAATCTTTAATTTCTACAGCCCAGAAAGTGTTTCCTTTTTGCTTTAAAACATAGGTATCACCATCATATTCCACCATGCCATCCAATTGGTTGAATTTTCCTATTGAGACAATCGTTCGTTTGATGTCTGGACATCAGAGCATATCCAAGACATAATAGAGATTGCCAAAGGGTGTTACCAGGACCACATCTCCCATAGATTATTCTACGGGAGACTTGTCTGAGGATGCAACAGTGAGACTGAGACACTAACATCGTTTGTGACACTGTTGGTTGCGCCCAAGTCAAGGAGGATCATTCCATTGCTCTCTGGCTGCTGCTCAACGGACGCAACGCTTGCCCCTTGGCCCCATTGCTGAAACACTGGGTGGGTGGCAAACCGGTGATTGATTGAGTCGTGCCGAGGGGTTCAACAGGTGGGGATCAGGCCGAGGTGGGAGCTTCTCCTTGTATCCTCGATGAGCTTAGAAATCACCGCAAACATTACCCCATCGGGCGTAAGATCAGTCTAGTACTGGAAGGAAACTCAGGATAAGAATTGCGGAGGATAGGAAGGACCCAACCATCGAAGCATCGATTTGGATTTGCAGGCGAGCCGCCCTGAGGTTTGAACGCCCACAGGACTACCTAGGGATCATCTACGTACGTACGTATTTCGGATATACCGATGATCATACGATTTGAGATCCCAAAGTATATTCATCCTTCTCCCAACTTCCACTCGCAGGAAATACTTGCAAGTTATCAGCCTCTTTGTTTCTGGCCGTCTAGTAGAGTATCATCGAGGCTATCGGATTGACTCTATCCCCCCCGGGTTTCATGGTATCGTATGTATTCGAATCTAGCTCGGATTCAACTCAGGAGAAACTTCGGACGATGGTCGATCATCATCAGATCGATGATCATCAACCCAATCCTCTTCTCAAACTTGCAGCCTCCTCTCATGATCGATCGATCCCAGTACTCTCATCCGATCTAATTCAACCATCGGTCAGTCTGACTCAAACTAATCTCACTCCCCACGATCATCGGGACTCTCTTCAAAACCTTCTTCCTCATCCCACTCCATCCCCACTCTCATCTTCATCCAACCTACCTCCAAGCGCTAATCATCAAGAACTTCTTACACCCCTCCCTCCGACCTACTCTTCCTCATCCATTCAAAGTCATCCTCGTCCTCCGAGCGAAGAGCCCTATGGAAACTAGATCTCTCGTTCAGTCATCTCATCCTCTACCTCGACTCATCCTTTCGATCCCCTTCGAGCACTCCTAACATCCTCTCATCATCTCTCTACCCACCCTAGGACCATCCCAATCCTAGCCATGTTTTACTTTCTGAGCTTTCTAGATCGCGCTAATCTGGGTGAGTCTCTTTCTTCTCCTTTTCTTTTGAATCCAATCCTCCCTGACCTCAATCCCTACTGAAGCCTCCCAAGGGGCCCAAGAGATATCCAACCATGAAATCGTTCTTCTTCTCAAGGTCCATGAATCTCACCTATACATCCATCTTCGTAGGAAACGCCCGACTTGCCGGTAAGTCCCCCGCCTAAATCACCCGGCCTCTGGCTGGATCGAACGACTCACATCCCCAAAATATCTCAAGAGAGACTGAGAGAGACAAGTCGACACTGTTGCCTATCTTTCAAAAAACAGGACTTCAGACGAACCTGCACTTGTCCGATCACGATTATTCGATGGCACTGACGGTCACTTATATGTAAGCATCGAATCCTCATCCTCATCACATTTTTTTTTTTAAAAAAAAAAAAAAAACCATGGTACCGACACGATCTATTCAAACCGGCTACCGGTCCCATTTGGAATGGTTTACACACTGGCATCAAGCCCTTATATCGTAAGATAACCCCTCCAGCTACATCGATCAATCATCGCTGGCATGCATGAAGAACAATGCTGACCCGACTTGTCGATGATACCCTTACCCCTATCAGTTATCCGAACTTCCCGCTAACTTGCTGCTTAAAAAACTCGGCCCGAACTTATTTCTACCCGGCATCGTCACCATCTGGGGTTTGATCACCACCATGCAAGGATTCGTCAACAGCTACTCGGGATTGGTCGCAGCCAGGTACTTTTTAAATTCCTTCCTTTCCTTCCCCCCCCCCCAAAAAAAAAAAAAAAAAAAAAAAAAAAATCGACATCACCATGGATCTATGGTCCTTATACTCACTTCAAATCCGTATATCACCCGGTGTGATTGGGAATCCTAGATTTTTCCTCGGTCTCGTCGAAGGTCCTTTTTTTTTGACTCTACGCCCATAACTAGACTTGTGACCTGTGTTCTAAAACTAGCTGCTTGTTCGACTGCACACGGCGACTTAGGTGGGATGTTTCCAGTGAGTCGAGCCAAAAGATCGAATCCCTAAACACCATCATCAAGAGCATCCTTGTCGTCGTTTTGAACAGTCCGGGACTCAAAGCAGTCTCTGCCCGCCTCTTATCCACCACCATCAGGCGATCGTGTTATATCTTTCGTTCTTCTACACCCGGTTCGTAACAAAGAGCCGTTTGACCTTCTGGTCGACAAGATTCTATTCGATGACCTGACGTCACTGGTATTGATGACCTCATGACTTTAGTCGGGAGTTACAGCTACGAATCGCTCTATTCTTTTCTGCTGCCTCACTATCTGGCGCATTTTCGGGTCTGTTGGCCTATGGTATCATCAGGTTGGATGGCAAGGGTAACCGCCCGGGTTGGGCATGGATCTTCATCGTTAGTCGAAACATGTCGGTTGCTACTGACGCTTTATTGCTCATCGACGATTAACACCACACCCACCCACATCCTTGGTCATATCTCCTGGATCCTTCCATCGAGATCCTAGATCGAAGGCTTATTTACCTTCTTGTGGGGTATCGTCTCGTTCTTCATCTTCCCAGCCTCGATCGACACCAACCGGTATCTGACCCCATCTGAGAAGGCGTGAGTCAGAATTTTTTTTTTTTGGTTAATGGTCTGTAGCTCTATCTCATCGGATAGAGATCGACCCATAGTTCATCCTCTATTTGACCCTCCCAGCATACTTAAGGAGCGAATCGTCAGGGATCGCCCCACAACCGAGGATCAACTCGAGAGATTTTCCATCAATGAAGTCATCCAAGCATTCAAAAGTCCTCACGTCTTAATCAACTTTGTCTCTCTCTTCATGTCCGGTACAGCCTTGTACAGCCTGGCATATTTCCAGCCCACGAGTTGGTTTGCTTTCCTTTTTTTTTTTTTTTTTTTTTTTTTAAAAAAAAACAGCGCTTGTGATTTTTTTTTTCTTCTTCAGTCTCCATCCAATGATTTTGAAGCCTGATCATTCTGAATGTTGACTGATTTTTCCTCGGGGTCCTAGTCGTTCACAGTGTAATCGTCTCATCTAGATCTACATCGGTTTCAGAAGCGCATGCTGATGGTCAAGTTGACCTATTCCCCCCCCCCCCCCCAGTTAGGATATTCAGAGTCACGTAGTCAACTCATGAGTGTTCCACCATTCGCCGTTTCGTTTGTGGGTGAGTGCTAATAAATCCATGAAACCCTTGACCTGTTGGCTCGCTCACCCAACCTCCCACACCGTGCTTAGTCATGTTGGTGACTGCCTACATTTCGGACAGATACCGCTCTAGAGGATTGGTGGCTTGTGGCTGTGCGATCATGGGAGTAAGCTAGAGAAAAAAAAAACGAAAAGCGAATAATAATAACAATAATAAAATTATACCGAGTGTCAGAGAAGATTTGGGTAGCCATTAATCAGATGTCGATTGAAGTTTGGTGTCTCGATTGTTTACATCGTAGATGATTGGTTTCGTCTTGTTTTACGTCGCCGAGCCGGACCAGAACTCGCTCAAGTATGGCTCCTTATTCCTTTCGGTCTCAGGAGTTTATTCGACCATTCCGCCTCTCAGCGCATGGCAATCTAATAACAGTGAAGGCCATTACCGAAGAGCTTGTGCAATCGCCTTAGGATTCGTGGCTTCGAATTTGGGAGGAATCCTAAGTACTTGGGTTGAGTGCTCGATCTCTAGAACTTTTTAAGTTTGCTATTTTCGCCGAACCTAAGACTGTGATCCCATCCCCCTTTTTTTACTTCACTCTCCCTCTTCCCCTCAAAAAAAAGCTTTTCCCTTCCTCCGAAAAACCTCGGTATCGTACGGGCACGTTACTCAGTCTATGCTTGTGAGTGAACGATCTTGAATGCAAGACTGGGCGTTTCTTTCTCCTTGTTTGGTGTACGAACTCTGACCTCTATCGTATTCTTTTCTTTAAATGACTCATCGCCCATCTTCAGCTGCGTGGGTATGGTCTTGACGATTTCGCTCAACTTGATCTGGTTGAAGTTTGCCAATCGACGCAAACGTGATCATCGGGAGACGATCCTCAGTCGGTACCCGAACACCCACGATTCTAAACTCGGGGAGGAGGTAGCACCGCCTGATGCTGAGCGGGAGGCTTGGATGGTCTTGGGGGATCGACATCCGGATTTTGAGTATACGTATTAACTCATCGATCTTCATCACTACCCTTGCTTGCATTTCCCCCCCCCCCCCGCTCCTTAATTCCGTTCAATAGCTGCTCTGAGTATTCAAGTTTCTATCGGTATGGATGTACGTACGCATGCATAGATATCTGGGTCCCCCCCTCCTTCATGTTGTCGTTGTTGGAAGAGCTTCGTAATGGATGTTTGAGAGGTTGTGTCTTGGTCTGTTTCGGAGGCCTTCGGCCAACCTCGATCCCCGCCCCCCCCCGCCCTTCGGAACCGTCTTGGTCATGATCTGTCGTCATCGGTGCTGGGCTTTAGCCGACCCTGATCCCCGCTAAGAGTTTTTGGGGATCGAGAGGAACCGTCGGTGGGATCGACAACGAAAGGGACTCCTACCCTCGAGTTAAATTTTTTTTTTTTTTTTTTAAAAAAAATCTCTTCTTCTCAGAAGATCGCCAGGTCTCAAAGGTTGAAGAACAACTATGAAGCGTGGATCGAGTCTTTCGATCTTGAGATCCTAGGATCCAACAACAGCAAAAAAAAAAAAAAAACAAAAAAAAAATCCCGAGAAAATCGTCATGGAACATAGGGATACGATGGATCGATAAGAGTACTGGTACATGTACGCCCCCAAACTTGGGGAGGCATGGCACTTCCCCGGTGCAGTATGCGCTCTGCTCTGCCCGGTGCAGGATGTACTTTACCCGTTGGATCCATGGAAACGGGTGGAACTCAGGGTGCTTATCGGGCCGGGCGCACTGCCTCTTAGCGCGCCCCGAGCCGGCCCAAGAGGAGGCGGGCTCTGCCGGGCCGGCCGCTAGGCCCAGACCCGACGCGAGCCCGAGCTTCTGGGCTCGTTGCGGGCTCGGGCCAATTCCCCCTGGATTATAATTTGTTGGAATCAAAAGCTGGTGAGGGGCTCTTTTTGGAGTATTAAACGAAAACAATCTTGAAGAATCATGGAAATCTGTAGAGGTGGTGGATGGTATAATATGAGACCAGACAGAAAGAAAGAAAGAAAGAAAAAAAAAAAAAGATATTTGATCACTAGAGAGAAGAGCTAAGAAGATATCAATCATATTTGACCTTTCATTCAATCTTGAGTAACAATCAGGCCTCTTATAAGATGACTTGATGATGATCAGCTGGAATGAGATCAAAGAAGATGATGAGAATGAATGAATCTGATGTCAATCTATAGAGAGCTCCTTGGGGAGGACCATTAACACAGTCTTTGACCTCAACAAGCTCGGTTTAAAAGTTAAAAGATTGAAAACAAAAAAAAAAAAAAAAAATTCTTCTTCTTCTTCTTCTTCCAACTGATTCTTGTCAAAGGAGCTAAATTTTAAAAATTTATCTTGATGATCTCAATCAAAAATTTTCTCACCCATGAGGCTTTCAAAAAAATATTCAATTCAACCAAAGGAGGTTCTTGATTCAGATTGTATCATCTTTTTTTTTTTTTTCATTTTTTTTTTTTTTTTGTTAAAAAAACATGGGTGGAAATCATCTGATTAAAAATTTTTAATAGAATCTCTTGACCAATGTACCAGAAATAATAATAATAATAAAAAAAAAAACTTGTTCTTTCATTGATGATTTTGAAGAATAAGGTTCAAGAAGATATGAACCTATCTATTGCTCTTCTAAGTTCTTCTATGGTCTGTAAAGCACATCTGGGGGGGGGGAGGTCCTCTGAGTGCTTGAATTGGGGTGCACCCAGCATGACTTGGATAGGAACCCAGAGGGCTTGATTAATTTGGGCTTGTGGGAGTCAAACCTTATTGCTCAAAGGAGCTCCCCCACCTCAATTCCAATCAAACCTCATTCCATCAAACCAATCCATCTCCCTCCTCATGACTTTTCACCCATCAAAATTCTTTCAAAAAAAAATAAAAATAAAATAAAATAAAATAAAATAAAATAAAATAAAATACAATCATGTATTGGGTGGGTCAATGGGACCAAATTTGATTGGTGTTTTTTTTTTTTTTAAAAAAAAAAAAACTTGGCAAGGTGCCAGACCAATTTGACCTGGTACCAAGAAGGCTTTGCTAGGTGTCATGAAAACTTGAGTCGATTTCTTGAATAAATTGGGTTGATGAACAGCTGGGCTTTATAAAAGACCATATGTAATTATGAGCTGATTCAATATTCATATTCCTTGACATGGTATATTGTATTTATTTGAACTTGTAGTGGGGATTTTTTTTTTTTTTTTTTTTAAAAAAAAAAAAAATTGAAATGGCTAGAAAGTCATCCATCATGGACCAGTAATTTCAAATTACATTAATATTGGGCCAGACTATGATGATTTCCAGATTTGTGAGATTAAAAATTCCCAATGGTATTCTATTTCCTTCAGAGTAAAGAAACATAGGTTAACATGAATCCCAAATTTTGAGATCTTTGAAGCCTTTGGTTTCAACCATTTTTAAGGAGCCAGAACACCCATCCCCTCCTCAGATACTTATGTGACACCATGCAGTCAGATTTCACTCTCTTGGTTTTTTTTTAAAAACTGCCTTAAAAATCTACCTCAATATCTAATTGAGTGAACCAAAAAGCAGCCCAAATAACCATCTCCTGACCAATCCCAAGCCACAAAACCTGTTGGGCTTCCTCAAAATTCAATTTTAGTCTTAAGGGTTAAGCCCAAAACCAACCTTCAACCGATTGGGTAGGGTCTAGCCTGTGGGCTCCCCAGCCTGATAAGCAAACCTGAGGTAGAACTGGTCATTGCCCATCCCACCACCTCACCATCAAACCCAAAAATCCTCCAAACAAAAAACTCACACTCTTCTCCATCCAACCATTGTGAACTGATCCTCTCTCTCAAAAAAAAAAAAAAAACCTCTCTCTCTCTTGGTTTGAATGCCCCTTTTCTTCCCCCATGAGCCACCCAAATCAGTAGGAATCCTTAATACCAAAATGAATGTTGAACAAAATAGAATCCAACAACAAGTTTCCTCACCCCTGATCCTCAGTGGTGGCAGAGGTCTGACCCTCTTGATGACCAAATCAATCATAGAAACTGAAAACTAAGACACTAATGACAGACTCCAAATCAACAAGACCATGATCAAGCTGGTGTGAATCCTCATTCAAACCAAACAGGAGAAGAATTGAAGCAGATCACCAGTCAGAGGAATTCATGAGAGCTATGGAAAATTAAAAGAAAGTAGAATCCTAGAACTTCTTCAGGTAGGAATTTTTTAATGTCAAACCAACAAAAAACCCCATCTCCTTAGTCAAAAAATTAACCCTAATTCTGTCAAAGCCTCACTTAAAAAAACCAATTGATAACCTAAAGAACCACTAAAATCCTAACTGATGAAAGAAAAAATTTGTCAACCTACAGCTAGATGCTAACAAAATCATGAATTACTAGGTACTAGAGGTGATAGAACGATTGGAATAAAGATAGGATGAAATGCTAGGTGTATGATTTGGCTAAAGAAGGTTTAAGTTTATTTAAATATTTTCATAAAGATAGAATTTAAATCGAGGGGAAAATAGCTTATTGGGGTTGTTGAACCCTACGGAAGACAGGTGTATGTCTTTTAGGAACAATATAGGAGAAAATGTGGTGCCTTTGGGGTTCAAAAGCATTCCTTTCAAGAAGGTTGTGTAAAATTTCCTTGGGGGTTTGGATTATGAAAAAAACCTAAAAATGAGGTATAAGTCATCAGGATCAATTAATAGTTCTAGATCCAGACTTATGATTGATATATGTTATGATATGAAAGGATTCAGGGTGCTTGAAGTTGGTACTGGGTTAGGTTGAAGGTTTTGATGATGATTTTGTACAAAGAGTAAGGATTCAAGAGTTTTGGTCTAAAATTTGATCAGAATCTGATCTAGGATCACACACTTATTTCTTATAAGGATTTGATGACTCAAGGAAAAAAATATTTGAAAGAATGATGACTAGATGAATGGAATGAATGACTTAGGGATGGCTGGGAGAGGGGATCTGATTGATAATGTTTGGATCCTCTCACAGTACAGTCTTTTTAAAACCCAAAGGAGGGTAACCCAGGCTAGTTCCAAGACCCAGGGATCATCAGTGTGTTTTTGTGTGGACGTGATCTAGCAACTACAGTAGTATGAAAAGCCCTAAGTCATCATACTTAGGGCTTTATGCATGTTTCTGTACTCTTAATGACCTCACTGTATCGGCCAAAGCGGTAATATTCAATTAATATTTTTAAAAGTATAAGCTATGGCTTCCTGAGGCCAGGGGCTTGAAAAAAATTCTCTGAGGACCTTATTCTGAAGGATGATTTTGAATCTGAGGCTCTTCTGTCCATACTGGTGGGTTTTTAAAGTCACTCCATCAGGCAGTAAGTCACTGGTTGTGACTAGTGAGGTAGTCTTCTTTTGATAAGGTACAGAGGATGTTCTATAGGTACCTGGTATCTTGTGAGCCAGTTAGCACAATTCTAGGCCTCTGTGTATCCTCAGTTTACACTTCCAGGGTGCTACTTACATTATTATGTACTCTTTTGGGTTTCAAATCCTCCGTACAGGTCTCATTACAGGGGGCCTGAAAAACTTATGTATAGTTCCAAAAAGTGTGCAGGGCCCATTATTCTGAAATTTTTAGTTTGTTTAGGAACTTTCATACTATTGAAAACCACATGGTGTCTATCTTTGTGACTCATGTGGTGTGAAACAGGGATGTGGTGTGTGTGTGTGTGTGTGTGTGTGTGTGTGAGGTACCCCAAAGCCCCATTTCTGCTTTGGGAGACAGCAGCTTCTCTGGGAGATGATGGGAAACCTGGGGCAATGTCCTGGTTGGTTGCCAGGAGCTTGGGCAATGTCAGCCTGCTACTTAGCACAGAGCAACCTGACAAAGCAACAACAATAATAATATTAACAAAAATAAAAAGAACAAAAAAATAAATAAATAAAATTATTATAAAATGAAGGAGTAGGAAATCCATAAAAATTATTGCAGAAATGGATTCCCCACCCAAAATAAGGTAGGGTCACTCACTGACCCCAGCCTTGAATTCTTACTCCTTATATATATTTTTTTTTAATTAATTTAAAAGAAAATGGTAAATGACCACGGCACCAATATGGCACCTTTTGGCCATTTTAATATTTCACATGATATGTCATGTATAGGTTTCACACCTAAATTTCAGTCAAAATCCAGGTGTTGTGTGTAGTTTAGGAGTTACACAGGGAATTGTGTTGTGTCACAATTCCCGCACGCAGCCCCGCGTCCCTACAGCGCTGGACTCCCGTGCACCCAAACTCCTGCGCGCAGTTGATCCCTCCCGCGCGCAGCTAATCCCGTGACCTAGTCACGCGAGCAGCGGATCAGTCCCCGCGTGCATCTGAATGGACTGATCCCCGCGCCTACCCTGCTGTGATAAGTCTGACGGCCAGGTACCGTTCAGAGGAGCTACAACATAGTAGGATCTACTCTAAATATGTAAAGCTACCACACAAGCTTAGATCACAGTTTAAAAACCTTAAAAGTCAATTAAAATTATTTATTAACTAATTTTTAGTATTTTTTTATTAATTAAATAAAGATCCAGACTCACCATGTCATGAGCTGATCAGAACCTTCAAAGACCACAAAACTACACAAGGAGTGGTTGTAAAAATTATTAAAAATTACATAAAGGATCAGCAGATGATGGAGAATTAATAAACATCCACGTCTGCTCACTTTGGACCAGTACTTACAGTACAAATTGAGGATCAGTGCAGGATCAGCAAAATGATTAATCTGTTGATTAACAGATCCTGCAGCTAAAAAGGAGCTGTTCCTTGACAGATCTAAGGACAGCAGGCTAACAGAACCTTGAGGACGTGCCAATCTTGCCCTGACTGCCCCCCTAGCCTCAGCCCATGGCTAATACCCCTTCTAGAGGCCCTCAAGCACCCAAAAAGGAATATTTAAACAGGCTCTTTTTGCCCTTTTGTTTCCAATCATCCATCAGTTATCAGAGATATTATTATTATCAATCAGACATTGTGTCATTTTTAGTCAAGTGCTTATCAAGAAGAAAGCAAGTGATTTATGATCTAGTCTGAAGTATTATTATTATTATTTTCTAAATAACTATCAACAACCAGAAGTTTGAACCAGCCACCAACCCCATCTGTTCTGAAGCTTCTTACCTGAATCTTTGCAGGATTTCTGTGGATTACTTCCCAAGTAAGTTTTTCCCTTCCTGCTCTGGGTTTGTGTGCTGTTTTTCCCGCCCAAATTAGTGGATAAGGCCTTAGAAGGCACCCATCTTCATTCCAAGGTTATAAACTGCCTAAGGAGGCCCCTTGAGGAGAGGTTGACAAGTCTGTAAAGATCCCCAGTAGTATATTACTGTGGCCCCTCTTTTTATATTATATTTCAAATATTTATAACCAAACCAATTAAACCTTGCACTTGCTCTTACCATATTATTATTGGAGCTGTAAAGTGTTTATTCTTTGGAAAATTATTGCTCCAAATTCTTTTATCACTCTTTGTAGCTAAAGGACTGCAAGGTTCCTGGTATCAGAGAGCTGACAGGCAAGGTAGTTGGTTGAATACTTTCAGGGCTGGGGACCGTTAGCATTTACTGAGCACAGTAGTTGCTTGACTACTTGCAGGCTGGTTGGTAGCAACTAAATCCTGGGGTAGTTGCTTGACTACCCCTGGGTTAGTTGGTAGCAACTCCCTCATGTGGTAGTCACCGTCTAGCAATGAACTCAGGCTCACACAAGCTAGTCACTCAACTGCTTGCAGATCTGGTCCATGCCATAGCTTGATGACATCATTGCAGAGGGTCTGCAGCTGCACGCAGGGTTATGGACAAAACATGTTTTTTTTTTGTCCATAACTCCAAAACTAAACATCATGATGGGATTCTGACCAAAGTTTTGGTCAGAAAACCATACCTGGGGACATGATGGGTGGGATACACAGGTATGTAACAGTTCTACCTGAAGGAGCAGGAAATGGGGGGTGGTGCCAGTGGGTGACCCTACCTAAATTGGGGCCAGGAATTCATTTCTGCAATAATATTCTTACTTTTCTCAATACTTAAAGTTTTTTTATATCTCATTTTTATTTTAGATTATTAATTCCTTACTTTTTATTTTTATTTTTATTATATATTTTTATTATATATTTTTATTATATATTTTTATTATATATTTTTAATATATATTTTTATTATATATTTTTATTATATATTTTTATTATATATTTTTATTATATATTTTTATTATATATTTTTATTATATATTTTTATTATATATTTTTATTATATATTTTTATTATATATTTTTATTATATATTTTTATTATATATTTTTATTATATATTTTTATTATATATTTTTATTATATATTTTTATTATATATTTTTATTATATATTTTTATTATATATTTTTATTATATATTTTTATTATATATTTTTATTATATATTTTTATTATATATTTTTATTATATATTTTTATTATATATTTTTATTATATATTTTTATTATATATTTTTATTATATATTTTTATTATATATTTTTATTATATATTTTTATTATATATTTTTATTATATATTTTTATTATATATTTTTATTATATATTTTTATTATATATTTTTATTATATATTTTTATTATATATTTTTATTATATATTTTTATTATATATTTTTATTATATATTTTTATTATATATTTTTATTATATATTTTTATTATATATTTTTATTATATATTTTTATTATATATTTTTATTATATATTTTTATTATATATTTTTATTATATATTTTTATTATATATTTTTATTATATATTATTATTATTATTATTTATTATTTGTGTTTTGTTGTTGGAGGATTTATTCAGTTGGTTCTGAATAGTATCCAGATGACAAACCTGAAGCTCCTGCACCCAGGCAGGGTGGCCATCCACTCAAATCCCTTGAGAAATCAGATAGACAAGCTCCCTAAAGTTTTATTTGAAAAAAAAGAAAAAAAAGCCCTAGCCAAGATGAATGAATGAGTACAGGATGAGCTGATCACTGTTACAGGAGTGCAGATCATGAATTTAGGTGATGTGGTCTTCTAAAACAAGAACAAAATCCACCAGAAATGGTTAATGGACAACAATCATCTCTGGTCAAAGCAAGTACACTCCAACTTAGAAGCAACACACAGCACATGGTCAGTACTGGCACATGGAATACCCAAAGAATTTGATGCAACAGCCATAATCAGTAAGTAAAATATAGCAATGACAAACCAATTCAAAAAAGAAGATATAATCCAAACAATTTTTCAGACAACATGCACACAGCTAAAAAATCCGGATCTATTGGCATCTATTTTTCCAAAAAAGGTTCATCTGATTGGTTTATTCACACAAGCATTTTCTCAGAATATGATTAGCACAGAGTCACAGCCTTCAAACTATCACCGGTGCATTTTTTCAGGTTTTTAAAACGGGAAAATTTGTTAAGTGGTGCAGAAACACCCCGTTCTGCAGACAATGTAATGAGGGACATATGACAATGGACTGCCCCTGGGCTCTGGAGAAATCAAAGAATGTGTCAAGTGTAAGGAGGGTATAAGCAACAAGGAGAAGGGAATTGAAGATTTCCACCACTCAGTGTTTAGTGTTCTATGTCCCTACAAGAGGTCATGGATCAAGGCTAAGAAAGCACATAACCCTCTCGTTTGCCAATGTTAAATAAACCATTAAAAAATGAACAGACTTAGAAGAAAACTAGCTTTGCTACCCAAAGATGCAAAACTACTCAAAGGTCCATAATGTTGGCCACACCCCATCCCAACCTCAACCATCATAATCACCATTATAACATTCCTTTTTTAAGATTAAATTTTCACATGTCTAAAGAAATAACCCTTGCTCTCCTACATTGCTTTCCCATTCTAGCCCCCACCATCCTCTTTAAATAAAAATGTCTCAATCCCTATTCACAGCTTCCCCCTACCAAGTCTGACTGGAAGATGTTTTTTGCATACAACCATATCCCATCCTCCTGGAAGGACAGAAAAAATTGCTGCATTTATATACACAAATCCTTCCCATCTGAATTCATCACCCAGCTCCCCAACAACTCAAAAAAATTTCTAGGACTACATTGCAGAGCCCTCATGGTAAACACATCCAACTTATAAATGCTTATGATCTGCTGAGCTACAATGCAGGTCTGAAGGACCTTTTGCAATGAATAGAAAAAATTTGAAATTGAAAGATAACCACAGTTAAATATCTTAATGGATGCAAACCTTCACCACAGCATGTGGAGCCCCTTGGGTTACTAATCAACACATAAAGAGGCCAAAGAACTAAAAGGAATATGAATCAAATTTAGCTTCTTCCTAACCTCCCCACATCATACCCTCACTTACTACTTGAAAAAAGGAAGAGGAAATACCATCAACCTAATATGGAATCATTATAGAGCCTCCCACTTACTAGGAAATATACAAGTTTCTGAGGAGAACTATGGGTTGGATCATAAAGAAATAAAGGGGTTAATAAACCTAAAAGGCCACAAGCCAAGCATTTTTGTGGAAAAACCATCATGGAATGCCCTTGACCAGAAAAAGGTTAATTCAAAATTTAAATTAATTTCCCAAGATTTTGCAACTGACAGTGATATCAATAACACTGTTTCAAGCCTCACCCATGAAATTAACACCCTCAAATTGTATCTAGGCAAGATGGTCAGGGATGTTCCATCCCACTCCAAAGCATGGTGGGTTTCAGCTCTCTGATACCAGGAACCTTGAAGTCCTTTAGCTACAGAGAGTGATAGAAGATACTGGAATAATAATAATAATAGCATTCCAATGATAAACACGTAAAAAGCTCAAACAATGAATATGTTAAGAGCTGGTGCAAGGTTTGATTGTTTTGGTTAAAAGGGTTTTCAATTTGTTATAAAAGAGGGGCCACAGTATTATAATACTGGGGATCTTTACAGACAAACAACCTCTCTTCAAGGGGCCTCCTTAGGCAGTTTAAGAACCTTGAAATAAATGATGGGTGCCTTATAAGGACTTATCCACTTATATGGCCGGGAAAAACAGCACAATGGCCAAGGCAGGAAGGGAAAAACTTACTCAGAGTGCTTTACCACAAAAATCCTTCAAAGATAGGAAGGGTTTCAGAGCAGATGGGGTGGATTTGCTTAAGTAACTTCAATGGGTTTTATTGGTTTTGAGAAATAAATAATACTACTACAGACTAAGTCATAAATCACTTGCTTATCTCTTTATAAGCACTTGACTAAAAATGAAACAGTGTCTGATTGATAATAATAATTCCTGGTAAACTGATTCTGAATAATAGATCCAAAGAGGTCTGTATAAATACCTTTTTGGGGTGACTATGAGCTTCTAAGGGCACTTAGAGAGGTTTCTGCTCTTGGGATGAGGCTTTCAAGCCAGCCAGGGCAAGATTAGCACGTCCACTTGGTGCTTTCAATCAGCCATCCTCAGATCTGCTGGATTTCTGTGCTATTTTAGCTACAGGATCTGTTAATCTTTTATGGCCTAAATGTGATCATTCTGCACTCTCCTTCATTTTTACTATTAATATTGTTTTGAAGTGGACAGATGTGGACTTTTACTGATTTTCCATCATCTTCTGAGCACGTAGGTAATTTGTAATAATTTTCATTATTACTTTTAGTATTGCTTCATGGTCTTTGAAGATCAAGATAAGTGATTTACGTGGTAATCCTCAATATTTGGTTTATTATTAAAAAATACTTAAATTAGGTTTCTTATTAATTTTATTTAAGTTTTATAGTTTTTAGACTATTAATAATGCATATGTCAGGTTATTACACATGATAGCTAACCCTAACTAGGTTGTAGCTATCTTGAGCGGTACCTGGTTGTCAGATTTTTCACAACTGATCCAGGCGCAGGGATCAGTCAATTCAGATGCGCATGGGGTAGGAACCGCTGCATGCATGGAAAAATTAGCTGCGCGCATGACGTCTGTATGCAGGAATGTGTAACTACGGGTATGCAGGGTTGTGTAAGGATGCAGGGCTGTGTGCGGGAATTGTGACATAACACATTTCCGTGTGTAACTCCTAAAATATACACAACACTCCAATTCTGAGTGAAATTTAGTTGTAAAAACTATACGTGACAGTACACGTGAAATATCAAAATGGCCAAAAAGTGCCATATTGGTGTCGTGGCTTTTGGTCCCTTTTTTATTTAATTATTTAAAATTAGAAGGAGTTGGATTTCCAGGGTGGGGTCAGGGAGTGACCCTACCTACTTTTGGGTGAGGAATCCATTTCTGCAATAATATCTATGGATTTCTTACTCCTTCTTCAGTCAAATCTACTTCTCTTATTTTAATTGTTTCTATCACATTTTTTCTGTTACTTTGACAGGTTGCTCTGTACATAGTAGCAAGCTGACAGTGGAACCCACAGGTTTTGAAACCTGTCCTCAGAACTAGAAATAGAGCACTTAAATAGATGGTATTGGAAAAAAAAGGAGGAAGCAGGCCTGTTCTACAAAGAAGGGAATGACCAATTCTTTGACTTAGTCAAAATCATGAAGCTCAACCACTGGTGCATTTACCTAGAGTCCAAACCCCAAATCTGAAATTCCAAGCCCTCAAACATATTTTGTCTTCTGCAAATGGCCAGAGCCTACCTCTAAAGAAAACAGATGTCTCCCTTACTTCTGGAAAATAAAAACAAGCCAAGATGATCTTGCATGCCACCTCTCTACTTGAACCTCCAATTGTCCTATCCAACATCATCCAAATGGGAACCTGCAAACCAGCAATCTATGAAAAAGTATCCCCAGACAAGGTGTTGAGAGCTGTGGACAAGTTGGCAAACAACAAGGGGCCAGGACCAGACCAGATTTGTAACAAGATGCTCAAAATACTCTGACCCACCCTACACTCCATCCTGGTACAACTGTATAATTCAATACTCCACCAAGGTATATTCCCCATCTGCTGGATGTAAAATTCCTGATACCAGGAACCTTGAATTCCTTCAGCTACAAAAATTGATAGTGGGGTTGGAATATTTATAATAATAATAATTCCAAGGTTTAACACATAAAATGATCTAGACAGGATATTCTATGAGCAAGTGCAAGGTTTATAATGGTTTGGATAAAAGATTTTCAATATTTATATAAGAAGAGGGGCCACAGTATTATACTACTGGGGATCTTTACAGACAAACAACCTCTCTTCAAGGGGTCACTTTGGAAAGTATAAGACCTTGGCAATAATGGTGGCCTATTTATAGGACTTATCAAGATAAACTGGCAGGGAAATCATAACAAAAAAAGCCAGATAAAACTAGAGAAATGACTTACTTTTCAGCAATAATTCATGGTGGTTAAGTGGAAGGGTTTTAGAGCAAGAATTCAGGGGTTTTTTCTGACTAAACTTATAATGAACAGGCAACAGGTTTTGAAATTATTCAATAATAAATCAGACTAGGGACATATATCACTTGCTTAACTCTTTTAAGCACTTGATAATGGATGGAAAGATGTCTGTATAATAACTTGTAAAATTCTGGTTAACTGGGGGACAATAAGCCAACAAAGGTATGTATAAATACCTTTTTGGGGTGAAAATGAGTTTCTCAGGGCATGTAGAGAGGGTTCAGCTTATGGGCTGAGGCTAGAAAGGCAGCCAGGGAACATTTTTCACTTCCACTTGGTTCTTTTATTTGGCTGATCACAGATCTGCTGTATTTCTTTACTCCTTTGGCTGCAGGATCTGTTAATGTACTAATTCTGTCATTTTTGATGATCCTGCATGTATCTTTTGATGGTGCTTTTATTATTGGACCAATTTGATAAAAGTTGAGTATTTATTGGTTTTCAGCCTCCTGGATGCCCAGATCCTTGCTATCTTTTAGATAACAGAGGTGATAGAATAAATAATAAATATATTATTATAAAAATGCAGCAATAATCCATAAAATATTTGGATAAAGCAAATGCAAGGTAATGTGGTTTGGATATTAATGATTATAATTAATCAATATTAATAAAATGATTATTAAATAAATCAAAATGGGGGCCAAAATAATATTAAGGATCTTTAAGACCTCTTCTTCAGGGATTTCACTTGAAAACACGTAGGCATGGTTACTTTGGAACCTTTAATTCATATTCTTGAAGGAGATATTGCCCAAAGATAATATATATATAAAATATATGACGGAGTGGCAGGGCTTTGTAGCAAAGCTGCCACAACAGAAAAAGGATAATGAACTCAATGGTATATTTTTGAATCCTTTGGGTACCTGTTTGAGATGTTTACTGATGGTTTTAAACCTCAATCTGGGGTTGTAATGATGTTCAGAAGTTTAAATTGATAAAAAGGGTTTGGGACAGATAATATTAATCAGACCAAAGCCATAAATCACTTAATTATCTCTTATAAGTATTTGATTACCTTGGAAAAGTGTCTGGATGTAAATATAACTGGGTCTGGGTTCTCAATAACCTCAAAAAGGGGCCTTTATTTATATCTTTTTGGGTCCCACTACTATCCTTCTGAGGGCTATAGGGGCTCAAAGGGACGGGTTCCAAGGCCAGCAGGGTAGCCAGTGGTAGCCCACCACGTTTTCTTGGTGCTATAACACGGGTAGCATCTAGTTCCACAGGATAATAGAATTATTTTATTCTTTAATTGAGTTTGTTGGCATGTTAGTAGCACCCTATTTATCCGCCTGATCCTTATTTCATTAATCATCCTTAGTAAATATTCCCAGGTTGTTGATATGTCTTCTTAGTAGAAATTCTTATGGATAAACTGATGTAAGATAAGTTCTCATTATGTATTTGCTGATGGGAAAAAAATTAAAATAATGATTTTGGTCCTCTTTTTAAAAGTTTGTTCATTCATTTAAAATGATTAATTAAAAATATAATTTGTGGGAATATATGTAATATTTCTACATATTCAATTCCCTTAGTATGTCATGGTCATTTTAATTTATTGAAGTTCTCACATTTGTAGCTTCAAGATATTTTAAGAGATTTCTCAAGCTGTTTCTCAAGCTGTTGTTATCTATTTTCAACATTTATCATGTTTTTTTATTATATTTAGTAAAAATATGTAAAAGGTGTTTTTATGTATCTTTTTAGTCATTAGGTAGGTTTCTTATCATACTTTTCCCACAGAGACATTTGTTACATATGTGGTATGTCTCCATCTGGGTAGTAGCATGTTTAGGTGGTACTTCCAGTCTCCCACTGTCAGACTGTCAGGCTATCCCATAGTCCCGCGGCTGCCTACTTGTCAGATGCCCATGAATGCTTACCTGGCCTGTCATGTCATGTAGACAGGGTGGAAGTGCTGCTTTGCAGCTGCGTGCAGGGATTGCATTAAAGGTGGCTGCATCCAGGAATTGTGACAAATTGCTTTTCCACACTTAACTCCTCAAACATACAGAATTCACAGATTCTGAATAAATTTTCACTGTGAAACCTATACATTGGGTTTCATGTGAAATATTAAAATGGCCAAATATCAAGGCTGTGCCTTGTGGCACTTTTCCATTAATTATTTAAAAATATAAGGGATGGGAATTTGGGGTAGGTGGTTGTGAGTAACCCTACCTTAACTTTTATGGAGAATCAGAATTTGAAATAATATTTTTAATTTTATTTCTTCTTCCACAATTGTTTATTTATTTTTGTAGGTTTATGTTATTTTCTATTACTTTTGCAGATTGCTCTGTAATAGTAGCAAGCTGAAATTGGTTGCTTATCACCTGCTGATCACAACTGTAATTTTAATAATTTTTATGACATCTTATTGATATGTTTTATGGTCTTTAAAGATCTGGATCAGTCTGAGTTGTGGTGATCTTTATTTATTTTTATTTTAAATAAAGAGGTGTTCTATGTAATTTTTCTGTTTTTTTATTTGATAAATTATGTTTTAGGATTGTTTTCTGTGCATATGTCACATTATGACATATGCAAGGTTGATCCAAGCAAGGTTTAGCTAGTACAGACTGTACCTTTTGTAAATTTGATTTTCAGGAACTTCTGGCACACGGGAGTTGATGATCTGCTGTGTGCAGCTGCGCAGGATTGCTTTGTGTGCGGGAATCTTGACAGATCTGACAGATGCATGTGTGTCTGGACAGCTTATGCAAGAGTAGCATGCTTGAAGGGGTGCAGACTTTGTGTAAAGATGCGCAGCTGCGCATTGGAATTGTGACAAAACACAATTGTGTGTTTAACTCCTAAAATATACACAATAACTCAATTCTGAATGAATTTTAGGTCTGAAAACTACATGTGACATTTTAAGTTTTAATTGAGTTGTCCCAATTGGGGTAACTATTGTTCTTATTTGAAAATTATTTGAAATATGAAGGAGTTTGAATTCAAGGGTGGGGTCAGTGAGTGACCCAACCTAATCTTGGATGGGGAATCCAAATATTTAACAATAATTCAGGGTTTACTCTTCCTTATTTTAGTTCATGAATTATTTATTTATTTATTTTTGTGTTTCATTTTTTACTTTGACAGGTTTCTCTGTAAATAGTAGCAAGCTGACATTCCCCCACTCCAAGATATGCCTATATCTGAAAAATATTTTGGGCTCAGTGTATATTTCTGGATCTGTAATCCCTCAGGTGTATAAGTCCATCTGGAATGTTGTTTTCAGTTAAATATTCATCTTGATCAGCTGATTCTCCTTTGTATCTAAGTAAATATCATATGACATCTTTGCCTTGGATTCTTTCCTTCTTATCTTCAAAGATTTTGCTAATTTTCCCTGTGTCTTTTTCAGGAATATTTTTGATGGGTATCTATGATGTAGGAATTGTTTCTCCTTCTCTGGAGTGGAAGTTCTTGATAAAAGTTACTGGGAAGACAGGATTTTTCCTGGATAACTAATTACTCAGGATAACTTCTACAGCATTCTTCCAATAAATTTTCTTGATAGTAAAGAGGCCAAAAGATGCTGGTCTTAGTTTCCTGTTTCCTGCTAAGTTTTTGAAGTTAGTAGTGGAACCTAGAACTTCTTCACCAATCTTGAAATCAGGTTCTTTGTGAGTCTAATCCCACCTCTGTTGGTTGTATTCAACCACATCTTGAACAAATTTTACAGCATGCTTGTTTGCCATACATATGATATTCTTAAAATCAACTGACATTGGATAAATATTAGCTAAATGGTTGTTAAGGTTGTCTTTTGGTAGCTTGGGGATCCATCCTCTCTCCAGTATGTACAGAGCTTCTTTGGTACTAGAATGCTTGCTGCTATTGTAAACCATTTCTAATTCAGGTAGCAGGCTGACCCAGTCATGGCAGGACCCATCTGCATTCTTGTATTATAATCCAAAGGAGGAGAATATTCTGAGAATTTATTCTATATTCTGAATCATTCTTTCAGCTAATCCATCAGTTTGGGGGTGATAAGCTGTGGAAAAAGCTTAAGTAGTACTTAAAATTTCATGAAGTTTTCTACAGAATTCAGAAGTGAATTTGGGATCTCTATCACTTATAATGATCTTGGGGAATTTCAAATCTGAAATAAGTCTATTCCAGAAGAGCAGTGCTACTTCCATAGCTGTATCTTCTTTGTGATTGGGCAAGAATTTGGCTTTCTTAGAGAATCTGTCTACTATTACTAGGACTGAGTTATAAGAATATGCTCCTCCAGGAGGTAGCCCAGTGAAAAAGTCCATATTGAGTATTTCCCATCTCTTCTTGGGTTTATAGATTTTCTGGAGGAGGAATAATCTTTTCCCAGTGGTCCTGTTGAATTTTTGACATGTTTCACAACTAGAGACATACTTAGTTGTGGATTTTCTCCAATGAATCCACCAAGATGTCTGTTTAACTTTTTCTAAAGTCCTATCAATGGATAAATGACCAGATGAGAAATTGTCATTGAATTCAGCCAATATATGCTTCATTTTTTCTTCATTTTTAAGGACTATAGCACTAGAATGTTGATGCATGTGGTATATTAACCCATACCAGAGTGAGAATCTGCCAGCTTTGTAGGGTTTCTGCAAGGTTTCTGGTAAACTATTGATCAGTTCAGCTGGAGGTGAGTCAATTTCCATGATAGAGATCAGAATTTTTTAGTTCAAGACTATAGGTTCTTTTTATAGCTTCAAACAGAGACTGGTCAAATTCACAGATATGTATACCTAGAATAGGAGATTCTGGGTACATTCCATTAATATTCATTATAGGAAATATATCATGATCTTCTGGTTCATTCACAGGGTTGCTAGGGTCCATTCTGGTTTTTAGCTCCAGCCTTATGAACTATGGTCATCTGTCCTCTGTATTGTTGTATGGCTATTTGCCATCTCAGAATGTGCCTGCTTAGAGTTTTCATGTTCATGAGGGTTCTTAATGCATTGAAGTCAGTAATTAACACAAAGTTGGTGCCCTCTAGATAATAATGAAGCTTTTATAATTCCCATAATAGAGCTAGGCATTCCATTTGGCTAGCACCAGACATTTTTTCAGTATCTTTTAACTGTCTGGATATAAAGAGTATGGGATTTTCTATTGGTTTGTCTTTTTCCAAGATTTCTTGATGAAGGGAAGCTCCTAGTCCATCCATTATAGCATCTATTTATAGATTAAATGGTTTGGAATAGTCTGGTTGAATTGATATGGGAGCATTAGTCATAGAAATCTTGAGTTCCTTGTAGTTCTTGAGCATTTCATGGTTCATTTCAAAGAGATTATCTTTGGTACCAATCTCATATAAATTTTTGGTGAGAAAGGAAAACTTGGAGATGTAATTCCTGTAGTAGCTGCAAAAGCTGAAAAAAGACAGTATTTCAGTTTTATTCTTGAGCATGGGCCTGTTCATGAAAGCAGCTATTTTACTTTGGTCAGCTCTTAGAGTTAATCCAGATACAATATATCCTAGAGCCTTGAGCTCTCCATATCCAAAGTTAAACTTTTTCATGGATACTTTCAGTCTTTCAGCTGGCTACTATTCAGAACCAACTGACTAAAGCCTAAAACAAATAAAATATAAATGAATTAATAAATAAATACGGAAATAATAAAATAAAATAAAAATAAGGAATAAAGCCTTAATTTGTAAGAAATACAAAAATATTATTAAAAAATTGAATTTGTGGTGCCAATTTAGGTAGGGTCACCCACTGGCACCACCACCCATTTCCGACTCCTTCAGGTAGAACTATGCTCACTCATGTACCCTTGCTTGTAACATCCGCAAGTACTGGTTTCTGACCAAAAGTTTGGTCAGAAACCCATAATTATTTAAGCTTGACCACCCAAAATTCGGAATTTATGGCCCTGCACCCTAATGTAATATTTACCCATTGTGATATGTACCCATTAGCAGATACAGGGCTCCTGTAATTTTCCCAAAAAGGGATGTTACAGCCCTATTACAGTACTAAGAGGATACTGTAGCACCCCAGGACAACCACTATAGCTACAGCGGATGTCCTGCTTTGGGCTAGAACACTCCCAAAGCCCCAAACCTCAGATAAACCCTGTATCACCCTGAAAGTAATATGTACACATTAGAAGATACAGGGCTCCTGTAATTTTCCAAAAAGGGATGTTACAGCCCTATTGCAGTACTAAGAGGATACTTTAGCACCCCAGGACAACCACTATAGCTGAAGAAGATGTCCTGCTTTGGGCTAGAACACTCCCAAAGCCCCCAAACCTCAGATAAACCCTGTATCACCCTAAATGTAATATGTACACATTAGAAGATACAGGGCTCCTGTAATTTTCCCAAAAAGGAATGTTACAGCCCTATTGAAGTACTGAGAAGATACTTTAGCACCCCAAGACAGTCAAAATAGATACAGTAGATGCCCTGCTTTGGGCCAGAACACTCCAAACAGTCCCCAAACCTCAGATACACCCTGTATCACCCAATTAAGGAAGAAAGGTCCCTGTATGTATTTGTGGCTGTTACAGTACAAATTAGCCCATACACAACCAATAATGACCAATAAGGCCTCAAAATCAAAGTTGCGAACAGGTTTCAGAGGTCTAGGACATACTTCCAATTCCCTAGCCTCAGTAAACAAGGGCCTGTACTTAAATTATTAGCCTCAAATCAGGATACATGGCTGGTGTAATGATATCACTTGAGGCTTGGAAACGTGTATCAAGCCCCAAGCATGATGACATAGTGCTTCCTGTACCTCTGTAGTAACTAGAGCAGGTCCACACAAACACACTGATGGCTCCTTGGCCTCAGAAATAGCCTGGGTCACCCTCCTTTGGCTGGTAAAAGGATTGTACCATGAGGGAACCCAAACAATATAAATAAAGGACCTTCCCCCAGCTATTTCTACCAGATTCATCCAGTCATATAGTCATTATTGATTCAGATATTTTCTTCCTCAAGCCATCAAACCCTTATAAGAAATAAGTGTGTGATCCTGGACCACTTTCTGATAAAATTGTAGACCATAATTCTTGAATCCCTGTTTTTTGGCCAAATTGAACAACCAACCATTCAGCCTGCCCCAGTACCAACTTCCAGCACCCTGAATCCTTGAATACTGGCCCATTCATCAAGAATAAGTCCGGATCTAGACCTAGTAAGTGATCCTGCTGACTTATACCCCTTTTTGTAGGTTTTGCATAACCTATGCCCCAAGGAAATTACACACACCCTTCTTGAAAGGAATCCTTGTCAACCCCACAGGTACCACAATTGCTCCTATATTTTCCTTAAAAGGCATAAACCTGTGTTCCGGAGGGCTCAACAACCCCATTAAGGTCTTGGCCCCTCCATTTAAATTTATTTTATAAATATATAAATTAATTTAATCCTTTTAGCCAAATCATATACCTGGCATTTTATCTTATTTTTGATCCAAACTTTCTATAACCTCTAGTAGCTAGAAGGAGTGAGGTCCTTGGCATCTAGTAGGCTGACACAGTCCTATAGCATAAATGGTTTTCAGGACTAATCTTAATTTATCCATGTGGGTAAACCAGTCATCAGAATAGATGATAGCATCATAAAAACTTGTCTGATGAATTGTCCTAAGACAGTGTCCATCATTCTTTGGAAGTGAGAGGGAGCATTCTTGATTCAAAAAGGCATTCTTAAATACACCATACATACCTAAGTGGCAAATAATTCTAATAAATTCCAGGCTTTCAGGGCTGATGGGGATCTGTTGAAAGCCTTTCAGCATGTCCATAGTGGTAATGTACTTAGCTTTGGACAGATTGTGAAGGGAATGATAAATTTTTGGTATGGGATAGCAGTAAGCTTGGGTATAATTGTTGAGCATCCTTGTCGGCTTGCTACTTGGACAAAGCAACCTGTCAAAGCAGATTTAAAAAAGAAATAAAATGATAAAACTAGAAGGAGTGAGAAATCCATGAATATTATTACAGAAATGGATTCCCCACCCAAAATTAAGTATGGTCACTCACTGACCCCACCCTTGAATTCTAACTCCTTACATTTTCAAATAATTATTAAACAAAATGACCAACAGACCACGACACCACCATGGCACCTTTTGGCCATTTTAACATTTCACACATTATGCCATGTATTGGTTTCACACCTAAAATTCAGTCAGAATTGAGGTGTTGTGTATATTTTAGGAGTTACAGGCGGATTTGTGTTGTGTCACAATTCCCGGGAGCAGCCCCGCATTCATACAGTAAGGGTACACACGCCTGACAATCAATATGTAGGCGCATGTCAAAAGGCCTGCATGCAAAATGACTGAATGGCTGCAGGCAACAGATTCCCGCACGCAGCTGTCAAGCCTGCGCGCATAAACAAAAATTGTACTAAGCCTGACAGCCAGGTACCACAGGAACAGGCTACAACCTGCATGCATACATCATGTATATGTAACAACTTGACTGCCGGACAGAGGGATGTCTGCAACCTTAGAATATTGAATGAAAAATATGAAAATCAAAATATAAAGCAAATAAATTGTGGGAAACAATAATGAAGGTTGTCATGTAAATGAGATTTCCAAATCTTTATGAACCACAAAAAACAACAAGGAGTTAACCTAATAATTATTAAAAATTCCCAAAATGAGCAGAAGATGCCGTAGAATCTACTAAAACCCACTTCCACCCATGTCACTCACAAGAAATTAATACAAAATAAGGAAATGTGCCTGAATCATAAAAATAACAAATTAAAATTTAAACACCTTCTGACAATCATTTTACAAAGAAATATGACATAGACAAGGCTAGCAGATTGACAGCACCAGAAATACGTGCCAAACTAAGCCCTGGCCAGCCTGCTAGCCTCAGAACCCAAGAACAACCCTCTCTACGCGCCCTGAGAAGGTCTTATTACCCCAAAAAGGTATATAAACAACCCTTTTTAGGTGATTTAAACCCAAGTAATTTTTAAGTATCAATCCAGACCCTTTGCCATCCGTGATCAAGTGTTTATTCAATATAAACAAGTGATATATGGCTATAGTCTGATAGTATTATTAATAATTCTGGCCCCATCATTGATTCCGTGAAGAATATCAGCAAATAACCCCAATAATTGTCCTGAGACCTTTCAACCGTGAATTTCTGCAAGCTTCTTGGAGTAAGTACTTAAACTACTAAATTGTCTCCTCCTTGCACCCAGGCATAAGTGCTTTAAGACAGCCAGTCCACCCATCCCCTTGAGTTAGTCTTTTGTGAGCAATCATTTAAGACCTTGTTGTCCCAAGGTCTTTACATGGTTCAAAAGAGCCCCTTGAAGAGAGGTTTTTATCCAATAAAGATACACCTTTTGCATGAACTGTGGCCCCTCTTGAAAAATATATTTAAACAAATTTAATCCAACCAAACCAAACAAACTTTGCACTTGCTTTTAAATCAATTATTTGAGCATTTTAACGTAATTTTCTTGGAATTATTATTCCAACACCAATATCACTTGCTGTAGCTAAAGGAAAGAAAAGTTCCTGGCATCAGGGAGCTGAAAATCCTACAATCTCCAACCATCCTTCACTTTTCATTATGCCAGGCTATGATAACAGGTGTGGGTACATCCACTTGTTAATTCTGCCCTAATTTCATTAAAACTTGGAGTTCTATGAGTTCTTGAATGTGAGTTTTGAGAAAAATTCTAGACTTAGGACTAGATGGGTAATCTGGTCTCCTAAGGTTAGGGGATAGGAATGTTTAATGGTTAAAGTAAGTATCATATTGTGTCCATTGATATTACCAATTGGGTGGTCCTTTGTGCAGAGGGAATTCTGGTTTTCAAAGAAAACTTGGAGGAGGCCTCTTTTCTGGTCTTCAATGAGTTGGGAATTCAAAGCTGCCTGAGAGAAGTATTCTTGGTTGAAAGTCTCCAAGTGTTTCTCATTGTTAAAATATGTATGCACTTACGTGTGTGCTACGTATGAGTGTAATCCAAATGGGATGCACATGTGGGCCTCTGTGGCCCATTGGACACACACACGGACCATACATGCCTGTGTGGATGTCACGGATTTGGTGAAACTGGCCTCACAACGCGTGAAACAGGCCTATTGGTACATGGGCCCTAATGGGCCTGGTGGGGTATATGGGCAAATACAGCCAGATGGGCTTGCATAGGCATAATTGGGCCCAAGGTCTATTTTGGACATACTTGGCCAGACGGGCCGGCCCGTCAAAGTATGTTAAACTCACTTTTTGGGCTTGGGGGCGGCCTATTGGGGCCGCCACCCGCGTTGCAGCCCATTTGGGGCTGCTGCCTGTGTTGCCGCCCGCTCAGGGGCACTGTTTTTGCTTACGGCTTGCTTATGGGGCCGTTTTAGGGGGCAAGGGGACTCAAAGTGGAGTCCCCCCCACCCCGGTCGGGGCTGTTGAGCCGGTTGCGGCTGCCACAGGGCTGGGGCTGATGGCCCCAGCTCCTCCCCCTCCCCTCACTTGCCATTGCAAGGAGGAAGGGGAGGGCTGGCTGGATTGAACCAGCCAGCAAACAGTTGCAAGGGGCAACCGGTCATGGTGGGGGGGACCTGATCACCCCCCCACCAAGTGTGGTGGCTAGGCCAGTTGCAGAAAGGCGACCGGCAGTGGGGGGGAATTGACCACCCCCCCACCATCAACGGGGTGCTCTCCCCCCCCCTTTACCAAGGGGGAGGAGCAATGGGCTGGAGGGGATTTGACCACCCCCCAGCCCACCTACCTTAACAACGCCCTGGGGGTATCAACCCCCAGGGCCCCTGGTAGGGGGATTTGACCGCCCCCTCCAGGGATTTGAGTGAAAAAGGGGGGGGGGGTGGCATGTCTGCCGGTTACACCCCCCCCATGTGTGTCTGAGACCGGACCCAGGTGTGTCCTGGGCCCCACCTGGCCATTTGTATGGACAGGGGCTGGTTGCATGAGGCAACCAGCCAGCATGTGAGGTAACAGGCCGGTTGTAACAGACAACCGGCCAGGGGTTTGAACAGCTAAGGGGCTGGTTCAGCCCCATTAAGGTGGAAACACCAGAAATGACCGGAATAGGATGGTTGTAAGGGTACAGGGACTGATGACATGCAGGCTGATGTAGCCCAAACCAAGCAACAAGGCCTGTAGAGCCTGTAGAGCTCTTTTGGAGCAGAAAATTTGCCTTTTGGCTTGTTGTATCATGGGCTCACAAGAGGCCAATCTTTTGTACTTAAGGATCTCTTCTCCCTGCTGTTTTCCATCATCCATTCATCATCCAATTGAATTCATCACTGATATCATCTAACGCATTTCCCCATTGTGAGAGACCATTAGAAATTATTGACACAAGGTTTCCAGCATTTCTTTTGCTTTAAATACTGCTCATTTGCCTAAGCTAATTGCTGGCCATAATTATAAAACTCATCAGTGGAATCAGAAGTTTGAGTATAAACATGACATATTTGGAACTTCTTTTTTCAATCTCCTCCTACATTAAAGTATCTACACTTACTCTGGAACACATCTATTTCATAAAATCATAGAGAATCATTTCATAAAATAAAGCAGTAATGTACTCCATTTTGTAGTACCACAAACTCAATTTTCAGTATGAGTGACCCTTTAGAATGAGGGAGTATGATCTCTGTTTTGCATACTCCAATGGCATTCAAAGATGAATTAAAACTGCTGAACTTAGCTTTTGGTACTGGTAGCAGTTTCATTTAACAATTTGTATCCTTTTTTTTCAAATAAGATGATCCAAAACAAGAGCAAAAAGCTCCACTATCTAGGAGTAACTTCACTGGGGAACCCTGGATTAGGCCAGTAGCATAGCAAGTTTTACAGAAGCGTAAATTTCACCAGAAGAGAGTTTAAGAGTTTTGAAATCTTGTTGAAATCCACCATCACCCGCGTGGTCCCTAGGAACCTGTCACTGTCACTTGAACGGTCACTACCAACTCTGCACTCATCTATATTGTCTCCTCTCCCATTTGTACCTGGCTCCGCATTCAAATGTTCCTTCTTCCTGCATCATTTATTTTGTCCTTTCTTCTTTTTTTCTTTTCACTCAATTATTTTCTACCTCTCAACTCCTCAGCCTAATAATTCTCTGACTCAACTCAGCAAGCTCAAAGCATGCTCCCATCTCTGCATTAACTCTCAAACCTACTTTGAACTATCCACCCCAGGTCCTTCTTGTTTTTGGTGAGAAAGCGCAACTCTACAACCAATCAAAACTTAGCTCTAACTCACTACTCTGGCTCCTGACTTTCTACTCTGTCTACTAGCCACTAAACTGCCAGCTCCACCTTGTCCTTGCCACTAGTCCTAGTATTACTCTACAGTGATAACATCTGAGGGTGTGTTTCCTTGTCTTTCTACTTTCCTATCATGTCCTCTTAAGGCTGTTGTTCATTTATCTGTCTTTTCAGGGTCTGGTTCTACTTCCAGTTATATCTTCAAAGATTTGTATTCTTCTTTATATTCAAAAAAATTAACAGTCAAATTTTCATCTGCCAAAGATTCTCTCTGGAACCAGGCTGCCAAAATTTACTCCATAAATCCAACTATCCTCAAAACAATCATCAAGGCTATTCCCTTGCTTACCAAGGACAAATTCAATATCTGGCAAATGCAAATGCAATTGCTTATGAATACGGAAAAACTTAAGGACCTGATGGGACTTCCTGAATTGCTCTCAGGCAATGAAAACTCCATCCTTACGTCAATTATCATCTCAAAACTCTCTCCGGCCATGCACTCAAACATTATTACCGCTAAAAATGAGGAAGATTCCAAGAGCATCTGGAATGCTCTTCTAAAGTAATTTATCTCATCCAAACTGGCCAATCAAGCTTGCATCTACAAGTGCTTCAAATCCATTACCTTTGACAAGTCCAACATTCACCTGTCCATCACCAAATTCAAGACAGGAATAACCCGCTTACAAAAGAGTGGCATTGTGCTCCAAACAGAAATACTAGCGTACATGATTCTGGAAAAGCTACCGTCTACTCACAAAATGAAAAGCATTCAAACATCCATAACTCACTCTGATGTGGAATCAGAAATAACCCCCAATGCCGTTCTTGATCACCTGAAAATCCATCTCAATGAGCAGAAGATGGCCAGCAATGAATCCCAAGCGGGTAATTTTCTGAATCTGTTCACAGAAGCCTCTAAGAAGTGCAAACAAAGGAAACACAACACCCTGGCCAATCACCCCAAGAGAAAATGCTGGATGCTGTATCTGCATTTGAGGCCACCTCCTTCCAATCCCAATGGGCACAAAACCATCAGCTATCTGTCTTATACTCAAAAGACCAATCCCTTCCTATTCATACTCAAATCTGGCTCCTCCCACCACATGGTGGCTGACTTGAATCTCCTTCAATTCTTAGACAACAGCCACCAAGGATCAGTAAACTTTAGCTGCGGGCTTGACACCCTGGAGATCAAGGGAAAAGGTGTTCTTTGTTTTTCTTCTGGATTGACTTCAATTGCTTTAAACAATGTACTTTATGTTCTACAAATCACTTCCAATCTTCTATCTCTGCATTAACTGCTACTAAAAAACTTTGTTATCACTCTTCAGCCTGATTTTTTCCTTGTTAAAAAAGAGTCAGAAACTATTTTCAAAGGATTATATTCCAACAACATTATGTACCTGAATCTTGCACCCATCCAAGTGTGCTCTTCTCATCTATTTTTGGCTGAACTTTTTCATAAGTCACTTGGAAATGTAAGATAACACCACCTCCAAAAAAAAAATCAACATTCCAATCAAGCAAGAGTCCAAATGCAAATCCTGCTCAATATCTAAGATCACCCAAGCTTCCTTCAAGGACCATCTGTCAAGGGCTAGCAGGAAATTTGAAGAGCTGCATCTCAAGACCATTGGACCTCTTCCCCTGTCCGCCACTGGTCACAAGTACTTCCTGACTGTTGTAGACTCACACTCCAGGTCCTGCGCCACCTTGACCATCAAAGGCAAGGAAAAAATACCATAGAGACTGATCCAATTCATTGAGATTGAGGCCAAACACTTTGGTTAATATCCTAGCGTTCTGCCCTCCAACTGTGGCACTGAGTTTTTCAATTGATGGCACACCAACTTTTGCCACTCCAAACACATCAAGCAGAGTGTGTCTGATCCATACACCCTCCAACAAAATGGTCTAGCTGAGCAACACAACAGAAAAATTCTCAACTCCCTGCGCACTCTTCTTCAAAACTCAGGATTTCCTCCTAACTTGTGGAAAAAGTTGGTGTCCTCCTGTCAGCCTACTAGATGCCAAGGACCTAGCTTCTTCTAGCTACTAGAGGTGATGATAAGTTTAGAGTAAAAATGTTAAAAAATGCCAGAGATATATTGTGGCTAAAAGAGTCAAATTTATTTATATATTTAAAAAAATAAACTTAAAAGGAGGGTCCAAGACCTCAATGGGATTGTTGAACCCTCCAAAATACAGGTATATGTCTTTTAAGGACAATATAGGTGCAATTGTGGTGCCTGTGGGGTTTACAAGGACTCCTTTCAAGAAGGGTGTGTGTAATTTCCTTGGGGTTTGGGTTATGCAGAACCTACAAAAAGAGTATAAGTCAGCAGGATCACTTACTAGTTCTAGATCCGGACTTATGCTTGATGGATGGACCAATATGCAGGGATTCAGGGTGCTGGAAGCTGGTGCTGAGGCAGGCTGAATGGTTGGATATTGGTTTTGGCCAAAAATTAAGGATTCAAGAGTTTTGTCTATAATATTATAAGAAAGTGGTCTAAGATCACACACTTATTTCTTATACGGGTTTTATGGCTTGAGGACAAAAATATATGCCCACTCCATTGCCATCAATCATCCCCTCCCCATGGCTTAGATGCCAACGCAATCAAATCTCTGGAAAGCTTAATCCCCATCCAAGGACGGCAATGATGAATTTCATCAACACCAAAAATACAGCCACTCCCAATTGGTCAATCATCCACTCCCCATCCTTGCCATCATTCACTGCGCTCTTTTTTTTCCCACCACCAAACTCCCACTCTTGGTTTGGCGGCCATTGCAACCTTGGCGTACGCCTGTGCTCCGCCTCCCATCCAATCCTCTACCCGATCCATCTCCAACACCCGCAAATTGAAATTGTCATTTGTGGCTGTTGGAACCTTTGCACCACCACCAACAGGCATGCGTGACCTTGGCTCTACCTTGATCCTCCCTCAACCAACCGCGGCCATGGCTGGTCTTGCATTCTCATCTCCCACATCAACCCAATCATCACCCCCCTGCCGCATCCGCTTCAACTGTCTCCTCCGGCCGCTCTCATTGCTCACCCGTTTCCCGCGCAAGTTGTCTGTTGTCTGCCCGGTGTGGAAACTTTAGAGGTTAATCCTCACGAAGTTGTCCCTAGTTACGGGATCGATGGTTCTAGCGTCTGTAAGACCGAGAATGCTTCCTTTCCTTTACTCCGAGAGAGAGAGAGAGAGAGAATGAGATGTTGGAATGGATGGAGGGATGAATAGGATAATGATCCCTACAACCCAAAGTCGAGGGGAAGGGTGTTTGAACCCTCCCCCTCAACCCTAACCTAAGCACAAGCGCAAAGACAGACTGACAACCATGAAGAAGGAAACCTAGACCCAGAACCCTAACCCATCCCTTAACCCATACCCATACCCTACTCCCGCCAGCTCGCCTGTCATTACGCGCATCCGGTTCGTCTTTTCGTGGCGCGGCCCTCCGCCGCGCAATACCCAAGATCCACCGCGCTTGCGCGCATCCACCCGACGCGCCGTTGCGAATTTCCCGTCCCGTGACCGGCCCGCGCTTGCGCGCGGCTGCCACGCATATAGCCCCGCTGTCGCCCCGCTTCTTCCTTCCCCGACTAGCCGCTCCGAGAACCCAATCGGCCCGGCTCCATCCATGAGTCGGACATCCAAGCGGGTCGCGGCCCGCCTCCCTTAGTCAGGCCCGGCCCGCAGTCGCGTGCTCGATCCCGCCGCGCCTACTGCTGAGCCCGCAGCGGCTGCTGCTGAACCCGCAGCGGCTACTGCTGAGAACCGGCGCACCCCAACTGCTGAGCCTAACCTACCAGATGCTGAGCACGCAGGCCGCGACGCAGTCCACGACCCGAGGCTATATAATGACACCACACCGGGTTGGTGATGTGTCCCGCGCCCCTCAAGGATTCTGATCGCGCGGTCATCCTTTGATTGCGTGGGTCCTGTTGGCGGTCATCTGTGGGCCAGCAGTTGCCCAGGCCTTTCAGCCTGTCCTGGCGGCCCGTCACCTTCCCTTCACCTGCCAGTGCCCACCATTGGCATGGGCTGGTGTCCCTTTCCATCCCTGCTCATTCATTTCCTTTTATTATTTCATTTTTTTTTTAATTGTTGATTTTTTTTCCTTCACTTTTTTTCCGCTCTATCTGGAAATCTCTCTTGTAAATAGTCTACAGAACTCTTGTCTATAAAAGGGGGGGGGGGCTCTCCCCTGCCTTTTTCCAATCATCATGGGAGTGTGTGCATATGTCCCCCCTGTTATCATTTAAATCTAATCCTCATCCTCATCCTGGGTATATCTATGATTGCCCCCTGATCCATTGATCCTGAGTCTTTGCCCCTCTGTGGCCTGATCCTTATCACCAACCAATAGCATTTCTGGTTGAAGAGAATTCTGTCTGTTGGAATTCTTGAGTGTTTTATACCACTCCTTGATACCTTTCTATGACCATACTGGTCTTGATCCCTCCTTGAGCATCTTTCTGGAGCCAATCACCATTGATTGAAGAGGTCTTATTAAGCTTAAGACCTGGAGTGTTATACCTCCCTTTTTTTTTCTTGGAGTTGCTTTCTGCCAGCCTACTCTTGAGTTTCCTTGAGAAGTTTTGAGGTTATCCTTGCTTCAAATCAGTTTCTTTTTTCTTATAGAGCTTCTTAAACATAGTTCTTTGTCTGGTACAGCC
Organism: Puccinia polysora; assembly: GCA_025617555.3. NCBI lineage: Eukaryota > Fungi > Basidiomycota > Pucciniomycetes > Pucciniales > Pucciniaceae > Puccinia > Puccinia polysora. The sequence continues at coordinate 19,871,138 of CM062637.1, read as the reverse complement.
ACCCTCAGTTATCTGGTACCCTTCAAGCGCTTGATTGCGGAGAGTTGGGCAGGTTTATTGAGAACCTGGAGGTTGGTTGGGTTTCAGTTGATAATCCCCAATCTTCTGCTGACAAACAGAGTTATTAGCTTGTGGGTGTTGTTTACATACAACAGCTTTGTTCTTTGAACTTTAAAACAAACTTTAGCTCCTTTTGTCCAAGTTTTTCACCACATAACCTTGGCTCAGATTGTGCTGTTTCATTTCTACCAAACTACTATCATCTTTATCCTTTACTACTTGATTCCTCATTTAACAGGTTCTGGACCTTGATCTTGGTTACATTTAAATATTTTTGTAACACTCAGGAGGGCAGCCTAAACAGCACCTTTCCCCTCCACAGAACTGCCACGGCCTAGCACCGTTTGGAGTCTTACATTTGGTCCCCCGGGCCGGGATCAAACCAGCAACCTTGGGATTTACAGTCCCAACTTGAAGAATCAAATCCAAAATCCAATCTGATCCTTTTCTTTTTTCTTTTTTTTTTATCTCATCATTCAGATCTGATCCGTGGAGGCAACTTGTTCCAGAATTAAGTCCTCCCAATTGTGCACCATCTGGGCAGGATTCTTGTTGTTTTTGTGAAAATCTACCCTTGCCACGCTTGTGAGCCACCTTGGAACTCTGCTTTTTGGATCCCCTTAGGAACTCTGTCTTCAAACTGGAATCTGTTCCCTCCACCACTGTTTGGGCCAAGATGGTCAAGATCAAACCCCAGAACAAGAACCTAGGCTTCAATGGAACAAACGTGGAACAATTTTTGGGACTCCTATGAAATGGCTGCTGAAGTGGATGGTGCAAGTGAACATGATATGGCCTATAAGTTACGATTTTTTATCTCCTCTGATGAAGTTATGGAAGTGATCAAATTGTTCAATGGATTTAAAACTCATAACTGGAGGCTCTTGAAGGAGGCTATGTTGGCTTATTGGGGAAAAATAGATGTGTCTAGGTTTACCTTACAGGACTTGGATGCTCTGGTTTCTCAATGGATCTCCAATGGTGGTGTCTCTTCAGCTTCTGATTATCAGTCTTTCAGATATTCTTGGGATCCTATTCAGTCTTATCTTATCAGGAACAATAAAATTGACACTGTGGATGAAATTTGAGTTTGATTTTTCCAATCTTTTTTGCCAGGAGTGCAGGAAAGGATTAGGGATGAATTATTCAAGTCTGGATCCATGATCACTACTAGGGATAATTGATTCAAACTCCCTGTCTTTCTGGTCCTTAGGAATGTGGTGGAAAAAGTCATGAAAGGTCAAACTGCTTTAACTTTTGAAAAGCCCAGGACCTCTGAACCAGTCCATGCTCCTTCCTTCCAAGAATCCAACAAAATCATGAACAAGATGGAAGCAAATCGCAGACCTAAATCAAGCCCTCAGGCCAATAAGGATACTGCTACCATAGATGAGATTACCAAGCTACTTCAAACTTTTGAGAATAAAATAGATCAGAAAATATCCTCTTTAGCTACCCCTAAACCTGCTAATTCTGCTCCTAAATCCACCTTAGTCTGCTATTACTGTCATAGAGAAGGCCATGGTACTGGTAGATGTCCTGAACTCCAGAAGGACAAGGAGGTGAAATTAGTAGAGCAGAAGGGAAATAATTTCTTTCTTCCTAATGGTGCTTTGATCCCTTTTGACTCATCTTGTCTGATCCATCATGTGGTGGCTTCTTACCAACCACCAACTCCCAAGAAGGCATCTCTGGTCTCCTTGGATTTTTGATCATCCTGTGGCACTCTTCAACCTTGGTATCCTCCAGCTATCACTTCTTCCAGCTTCTCTGGTGCTTATCAATCTGATCCAGCTAGGAAACACCATGAGGAAACCAAACCTCACAAGTCTCCTCCTGTTCCATCTTCAATCCTTCAAAAACCTGTCAAACGTCAATCTTTGCCTGAGCCTCCTTCCTCTGATGTGGAAGACATGGAAGTAGAAAGGAAACCACTCATGGAAAGGTTCCAGGACCAGTCTGATCCTTCTACTCTTCTTCAATCTGGTCAACCCCCTGAATCTTCTGATCCTCTTCCAGTACCTACCTCACCTGATCTTCCTCCCTCCACCCAGCCCAAAGTTTGGTTTGAGAGGGGCATTTCCAAGGAATACCCTAATGCTGTGGAAGGAGTATTAAAGAAAGTTTCTGATCTTAAAATACCTGATCTGTCTGTGGCTGAACTTCTGTCCATCTCTCCATCTGTGGCTGAAGGAATGAAGAAATGGGTTTCTTGTTGACGTGTGGAAATTGGTCCAGACAAATTGAAGGTCTCTTCTGGTACTTTTATGGAGGGCTCTGGTGGAACAGATCCCCCTTCAGATGCCAATCTGTATTCCTGCCTCCTTGGATTTCTTCCCTGCTATCTTGGTGAATCAGCTAAAACAGTTTCTCTTCTTGTGGATTTGGGTTCTCAGCTCAACTTAATCTCAGATGCTATGGCCTGCAAAATCAAGCTTAGCCCAAGGGTCAGTTTTAATTCTGCGGTCTATGGTATAGGAAATCAGTCATGTGAACTGGTTGGTATTGCTGAGGATGTTCCTGTTCAAATTGGTCAAAATATTGTTGGAACTTGTCACTTCTGGATCACTTGTTTGGAAGGTCCTATGATCTTGGGCCAACCTTTCTTAATGGATTTTGGTGCTACCCTGATTTTTTCTGATAAAGTTGGGGAGAGAATCCTTCTCCCTGATTCTGATGGCAGAAAAATTGAAGTTCCACTTTGTTCCTTGGATTTTGGTTGTTGGGAACAAGATTTTCCTGGTCATTCTCCCAAAACTGTTCTAAAGGGAAATCAGAAGGAGAACTCTTGTTCCTCTCAGCCTCATTTTTTATTGGATTAGTTAATCCTACTGATAGTTGTAGTTCCTCTCAGCCTCAGACTTCAACTTATGGATCAAATTAAACCTCAGAGGCATATTTTTAGTTTTCCTCATCCAAATAAGATCAAAATTCAAAAACATAAAAAATCCGAAAATTCCAAAAATATTTCTTCTCTCTCTGGGTCTGTTGTCTCTTCTTTTCCTTTTTACCTTCAGCCTGATCAATTATCATCTACCCCGGTTTCAAATCTCCGCAATGAGTCTAAACTAGATCCCAATCTCAATTCTTTTCTTGGTGGTTTTGGTATGAAGGAGTATGGTCTTAAGTGGAGGCAATGTGGGGTAGAATTAAGTCCTCCAAATTGTGCACCATCAGGGGCCTCTACTACTGTCATTTTTAAAACTCTACCCTGTGCCACACATGTGAGCAATGTGTTATCTTTTGGATCCTCTTTTATGGAAAAGGCACCTTTCAAGGACAAGGCAGAACATCAAACTTGGAAAATGTTGGAACTTGGGCTCAGTTTTTGCAGTCAGGTCTCACTGGTCAATGCTTGGAGGAAGGAAGGATTCCTCTCTTTTGCCACCAAGTATAAACCAGTTGCAAAAAAGGTTCAACCAGTAAACCAACCAATGCCTCTCAACTTCAACCCTCCTCTTATGCGCCCCCTCTATCCTGCAATACTTACTGTGGTTTGCCTCAATCTCTTACTGGTCCATTCATCCCCTCTGGTTGTGTCACTGAAGAACATTTGAAAGTGGTCAACTTTGGTCCAGATGGATGGATTCTTCCTGATGAGTTGAATTTGATCAAAAATGCCTTAGCCCTTAGGGAAAAATAAATTGCTTTCTGTGAAGAAGAGAGATTTCTCTTGAAAGAATTGTATGGCCTCCCTTACATTATCCCTGTAGTAGAGCATGATCCCTGGAAAAAGAAGAAGATCCCAATCCCTGCTGCCAAAGTTGACAAATTCATCAAATTGGTCTGCAAACAAGTCCAAACTGGTTTATATGAACAATCAACTTCTAGCTATTCCAGTCCTGTTTTCTGTGTTCTCAAGAGTAATGGTAAACTTAGAATAGTTCATGATCTCCAGCCTCTAAATAAGGTTACTATTAAAGACAGTGGTATTCCCCCTGCTACTGAAGAATTTGTTGAATCCTTCTCTGGGAGAGCTAGCTATGGTCTAGGTGACATTATGAGTGGCTATGACAAACAATCCTTAAATCCAATTTCTTGTTCACTCACTACTTTCAATACTCCTCTTGGTTGTTTCCAACTTACTCAATTACCTCAAGGTGCCACCAATTTGGTTGCAGTCTATCAGGCTCAGATGGTTTGGATCCTCCAGAATGAAATCCCTGATAATTCTGGTATCTTTATTGACAATGGTGGGATTAAAGGACCAGTTTCTGATTATAACAATGAGCTTTTACCCTGGCATTCAGGAATCCGTTGATGCATCTGGGAATATGCAACCACTTTGGAAAGGATCCTGTTTTGAATCAAGGAGTCTGGTTTCACTGTCTCTGGATCCAAATTGGCTGCCTGTGTCCCTGCTTTGGAAATTGTTGGTCATGTGGTCTGCAAGGAAGGAAGAAGGATGGCACCATCCAAAGTCAAAAAAATTCTCTCTTGGCCTACTCCCATCAATCCAACTGAAGTCAGAGGTTTCTTAGGTGTTGTAATCTATGTTCCAATCTTTATCCCCTCTCTATCCAAAATTTGCATTCCCTTGTGTTGCTTAACCAGGAAGGATGGTGAATGGTTTTGGACCCAAGCTTGTGAACAATCATTTCAGATGCTCAAAACAATTGTTAGAAAAGACATTGTTTTGAAGAAGATCACTTATGGACCTAGGGCTGGCAAGATCAAGCTGGCTGTGGACTCTAGTTTTCAATATTTTTGGGCTGTCCTTACCCAGGAAGATGAAAATGGTTTGGATTGTCCTGCTCTGTATGAACCTCTTCTTTTTTCAGAGGTGGAATCCAGCTACTCCCAGCTAAAAATGGAACTTTTTGGTGTGGCCCAAATGTTGAAGAAGCTCCAAACTGTTCTCTGGGGTCAACACTTCAAGTTACAAGTCAATGCACAATCCATTATCAAAATGATCAATGCCCCCAGTCTTCCAAATCCTCAATGACTTGTTGGGTGGCTTTCATACAGCTGTTCTCTTTTGATATTGTTCATAGGCCTGGAAAATCTTTCACCATGCCTGATGGTTTATCTCAACACCCTCTTGGAGATGAAGAATTGGATGTTGGAGTGGATTTTGACAAGGAGGAACCCTTAATTTGTCCTGTCTTCACCTTTTACTTTCAAGATTATTCTGGCCTCCAAAAAGGCTTCTGGCTTAAATTAGAGCAGTATCTCTCCACTCTCCAAAGGCCTCCTGATCTCTCTGCTAAAGATTTTTGATCACTCAAAAGGAAGTCCTCCAATTTCTGTGTCCAGGGTACTAGGCTTATGAAAATAGGAAACCCTTGTGCTCTTATTGTTGTCACCATCTCTTCTAAACAAGATTTGATCCTTGAAAGTCTCCATGAAGGCCTTGGTCATCGTGAGGAAACCAAAACTTATTGTTGAATATCTGAACAATTGTGGTGGCCATCCTTGAAGAAATCAGTCTCTCAATGGTGCAAGAGTTGTGAAGTATGTCAGAAACGGGATCTTAGGTGCCCAGTGGAAATTTTTTATCCCACTGGAGAGTCCATTGTCTTTGGAAGGATTGCTATGGATGTGGTTCATATTAAGGCTGGTGGAGCTAAGTACCTCATAGTGGCTAGAGATGATTTTTCTGGATGGGTTGAAGCTAAAATCCTTAAGAACCTCAGCTCTGAATCAGTAGCAGCCTTCCTCTATGAGACTTGGACAATGCGTTATGGCTTTGCTCAATCTTATTCAACTGATGGTGGCTCTGAGTTTAGCGGAAAACTGGATGAAATGATCCAATCACTTCCTGGTCAACACAGGGTGACCAATCCTTATTATCCTGAAGGTCAAGGCATGGTGGAAAGAGGCCATGCTCCTTTGAAGGCTGCTCTTGTCAAGCTGGATGGTGAAAGTGGAAAGAATTGTCGCAAATTTCTTCCTCTGGTCCTCTTCTCCAATCAAATTTCAACTAAACTAACCACTGGCTACTCACCTTATGAAATTATCTTTGGACAAAGGGCTGTCCTTCCTCTTGATCTGGAAATGGAATCTTTCTTAGGTATTTCTTGGGAAATGGTTTCTTCCACCCCTGATCTATAAGTTGCCAGATCCAAGCAACTGGAGCAAAGTGAAGATGTTTGTGACAGAGCTTATCAGAAGATGATGGAGTCAAGAGAAAAATCAGTCCAGTATTGGGAGGTGAATCAAAGAAGGGATCCCTTGAATCCTGGGGATCTAGTCTTAGCTTATAATTGATCCTTGGAAACTCAGTGGGGAAAGCTTTTCTCTAACCGCTGGAATGGTCCTTATCAAGTGGTCCGTCAAGTCAGAGGTGGATCATATGTTTTGGAGGAGCTGGATGGTACTCAGATGGCCAGAAGGTTCTCTGCTGATCAGGTCAAGAAATTTCATTGTTGTGGAGGCAACTTGTTCTGGAAATACTCAGATGCAGACTAGGGACAGTCTTTAAGTTGGGGAGAGATGTGGTTCACAATCTGGGACACCTCTGGTGTCAGCCTCCTGGATGCCAAGACCCTTGCTATCCTTTAGCTACCAGAGGTGATAGAATAAATAATAAATATATTATTTAAAAAATGCAGCAAGAATTTGTAAAATAATTGGATTAAGCTTATTGCAAGGTTAAGTGGTTTGGTTATGGTTTATTGTTTTAAATCAATATGAATAAATTGATTATTAAATATTTTTATGGAGGGGCCAAAATTATATTGGGGATCTTTAACACCTCTATTCAGGGATTTCAGTATGAAAACATGTAGTCCTGGTTACTTTGGGCTCTTTAGTTTAAAGGATATTTTACCCAAAGATAATATGTATATAAAATACACGGTGGAGTGGCAGGGCCTTGTAACCAAGCTGCCACAACAGAGAAAGGATAATAAAACTCACTGGTATATTATCAAACCCTTTGGGTATCTGTTTGAGACATGTACTGATGGGTCAAACCTGTATACTGGGGTTATAAGGTTGTTCAGCAGTTTTAATTGATAAAAAAGAGTTTGAGGACGGATATTATTGATCAGACTTAGCCATAAATCACTTACTTATCTCTTATAAGTACTTGATTACCTTGGAACGGTGTCTGGATATAAATATAACTGGGTCTTTGCCCATCAATATCCTAAAAAGAGCTCTTTATTTATAGCTTTTGGAGTCCAAATACTATCCTTCTGAGGGGTACAGGGGCTCAAAGTGAAGGACAATAAGGCTAGCAGGGTAACCAGTGGTAGTCTGTCATGTGTTCTGGGTGCTATAGGACGGGTAGCATCTAATTCCTCAGGATATGGGAATTATTCTACTTTATAATAGATATTAGGACGTGTGAATAACACTAATATGTCCCATTTATGTATTATTTAATTAATTTTCCTTAGTAAATGTTCCCAGTAATTTAATAATTATATAAATAGACATTTCCACGGAAATCCTGATGTCAGGTAAGTTCTCATTATGTATTAAATAACTGGAGTAAAGTCATGATATTGATTTTACTACTTATTTTTGAGTTCCAGTTGATTTAATAAAATAATTACTTAAAAATATAAGTCACGGGGATTCATGTAATATTTTACATCATTAGTTTTCTTAGTATGTCACAAAGATATTGATTTTTAGGAATTCTCAAAAATGTATATTGAAGTATTTTAATATATTTTTGGAAGTTATCATTGTCTTATTTTCAACATCCTTGGTACTTTGAATTATATTTAATAAAAAATACGTATAAGGGTTATTTAAGTATTTTTATATAACATTATGTACTTTTAGACTATCTATTATCCACAGGAACATTTATTACATATGTAGAATGTTCCCGTGTGGGTTGTAGCATGTTTACGAAGTGCCTGAGCCTCTCAGGCAGCCTGTAACTCTATCAACCCATAGTCCTGCGGCTGCGTACTTGTCAGAGGCCTGGGGATGCGTAAACCACCTTGACGGAGTGACAGGGCTGTATCTCAGCCGTGCGCGGGTGCATTGGCTGCCGCGGCTGCATGTGGGAATTGTGACAAAACACATTTCCATCCGTAACTCCTAAAATATAAAAAACAACTCAATTCTGCCTGAATTTTAGGTGTGAAAACTATACGTGACAATACGTGTGAAATATTTAATTGACCAAAAGCTCAATAGTGGAGCCGTAGTATTTTGGTCTTTCTTTCCTTAATTATTTAAAAATATAAGGAGTTGCATTTCAAGGGTGGGGTCAGTGAGTGACCCTACCTAATTTTGAGTGGAGAATCCATTTATGTAATAATATTTATGGTTTTCCTACTCCTTCTTAGGTTAATTTTATTATTGTTATTTTTATGCTATTTTTGTTACTTTTGCAGCTTGCTTTGCAATAGTAGCAAGCTGACATTTGGACCAGTACGGGAAAAAAAATTTACCACTCCATTTCCATCAATCATCCCTTCCCCATGGCTTAGATGCCAATGAAATCAAATCTCTGGAAAGCTCAATCCCCATCCAAGGACGGCAATGATGAAGATCATCAACACCAACAATCCAGCCACTCCCAATTTGTCAATCATCCACTCCCCATCCTTACCATCATCCACTGCGCTCTTTTTTTTCCCACCACTAAACTCCCACTCTTGGTTCCGCAGCCATTGCAACCTTGGCGTACGCCTGTGCTTGGCCTCCGATCTAATCCTCTACCCAATCCATCTCCAACCCCCGCAAATTGACATTGTCATTTGTGGCTGTTGGAACCTTTGCACTGCCACCAACGGTTGCGCGTGACCTTGGCTCTACCTTGATCCTCCCTCAAACAACCGTGGCCACAGCCGGTCTTGAATTCTCATTTCCCCCATCAACCCAATCATCACCCCCCTGCCACGTCCACTTTGACTGTCTCCTCTTGCCGCTCTCATTGCTCACTGGTTTCCCGTGCAAGTTGTGTGTTGTCCGCGCGGGTTGGTGATGTGTCCCGCGCCCCTCAAGGATTCTGACCCCACGGTCATCCATCAACCGCATGGGTCCTCCTGGCGGTCATCCACGGGCCAGCAGTTGCCCAGGCCTGTCAGCCTCCTCATGCGGCCCGTCAACTCCCCTTCACCTCCCAGTGCCCACCATTGGCACAGGCTGGTGTCCCTTTTCATCCCTGCTCATTCATTTCCTTTTATTATTTCATTTGTTTTTTTTTTTAATTGTTGATTTTTTTTTTCCTTCACTTGTTTTTCTGCTCTATATGTAAATCTCTCGTAAATAGTCTACAGAACTGTTGTCTATAAAAGGGGGGGGGGCTCTCCCCTGCCTTTTTCCAATCATCATGGGAGTGTGTGCATATGTCCCCCCTGTAATCATTTAAATATGATCCTCATCCTCATCCTGGGTATATCTATGATTGCCCCCTGATCCATTGATCCTGAGTCTTTGCCCCTCTGTGGCCTGATCCTTATCACCAACCAATAGCCTTTCTGGTTGAAGAGAATTCTGTCTGTTGGAATTCTTGAGTGTGTTATACCACTCCTTGATTGCTTTCTCTGACCATAATGGTCTTGATCCCTCCTTGATCATCTTTCTGGAGCCAATCACAATTTGTTGAAGAGGTCTTATTAAGCTTAAGACCTGGAGTGTTATACCTCCCTTTTTTTTTCTTGGAGTTGCATTCTGCCAGCCTACTCTTGAGTTTCCTTGAGAAATGTTGAGGTTATCCTTGCTTCAAATCAGTTACTGTTTGCTTTTAGAGCTTCTTAAACATAGTGCTTTGTCTTGTACAGCCACCCTCAGTTATCTGGTACCCTTCAAGCGCTTGATTGCGGAGAGTTGGGCAGGTTCATTGAGAACCTGGAGGTTGGTTGGGTTTGAGTTGATCATCCCCAATTGTAGAGAGAGGGGAGGTCTCTCTCACTCAGAGACCTGAAGACTTGAGTCTCGCGAGTCTAATCAACGCTCATAATGCTCCAAAATGGGAACACGACAGCGACGCCGACTACAGCAGTTGGACTCTTAATAGCTTGTAGCAATCCTGGTCATATCTGCGGGTTCTTCAATTCTGATCTCATTCTCATTCATCTGGTTTTCATTCTCCTATCTCTTTTCTTTGCTCCCTTCTTTCAATCTCACTCCTCTCAAATTCCCGACAACTCTTCTTTCATCTCAAACCTTCAAGATACACTCTCAAGTCCAAGATACTCAATCATTGATTCAACAAGTCATATCTCAAGACCTCTCTCCTCTAACTGGTAAGATCACTCCGCACTCATGTTCATCTGAACATCAATCGACCTAAGGGCCTCTGTCTCATCATTCAGATCTTTCGCGTCATCTCCCTGTCCTCTCACGATGCCATAGTCAACTCTATCTGGCTTATTACATCGCAGTGTAGGTATTCTACTCCTTTGTTCGAGACAAGTTGTCATCCTAGTTGTTTGAGTCTCATCAAAGGTCTTCTCTACTGTTTCAGTCTTGCTTGTTAAAATTCAATAATCATTTCTCAAAGTTATACCAATCTTCTGCTGACAACCAGAGTTATTAGCTTGTGGGCATTGTTTACATACAACAGCTCTGTTCTTTTAACTTTGAAACAAACTTTAGCTTCTTTTGTCCAAGTTTTTCCCCACATAATCTTGGCTCAGATTGTGCTGTTCCATTGCTACCAAACTACTATCACCTTTATCCTTTACTACTTGATTCCTCATTTACCAGGTTCTTGACCTTGATCTTGGTTACATTTAAATATTTTTGTAAAACCCAGGAGGGCAGCCTAAACAGCACCTTTCCCCTGCACAGAACTGCCACAGCCTAGCACTGTTTGGAGTCTTACACTGGATGAATGAGTTAGAAATGGCTGGGGGAAGAGCCTTTATTTATATTGTTTGAGTCCCCTCTGTTGATGTTCTGACTTCTTTCTTCTTACTTCTTTTTTTTTCTGTTTACTTTCATATTATTCTTTCTCATGTGTTCTATCTCTCTCAGATAATTTTTGTTCATCTGTCTCTTCATCTATCTCTATAAAAACTTCACAATACACTGTTTTCTCTGCAAAGCGCTTTCATGGGTATCATTCATGTTTTGTCTTGCGCGCTGTGTTTGCTCTCTCTGGATCATTCATCCCACGCACCGTATTGCAACACTTCATCCACCACCCAATTGAATCAACGCCGTAGAGACAAAACCAACTCAAGACTCTTTGACAAATCAGTATTCTCTATTCAATTATTCTATCCAACCCAACATCAATCAATTCAATCTTACAATCAACTTCTACCAATCCAACCAACCAATCTGCCGTATAAGTTTTCAGACTCCTCAACTCAATCTCCCAATCCAAAACTCATTCAACACCCTAACTCATATGGACAAGCAACCAGTCAGATCTTGGTAAGAACAATATCCTGCAACTTGTTGATCAAACTGGGACTTACTTTAATTCTCTCAGTTACTTGTCCCTAAACTAGATTTTCTGAACTGGCTTTGCGTATCATCTCCTGGCTGCTTCTCATCAAGTCTTTTCTCAATCATTTCTTATAAGACTTGCTCGTCTCAGCCAGCCTGTCCTCTGTTGGTTATTTTTAATCAATCTTGTCATACTTGTTCATTCTCATCCTTACTGTCATTTCTCCTTTTATGAAATCTAGCTTGGTCTTGGTTTCCAATTCAATTTATATCACGGTTAAAAGCCTGCGCCGATTGTAAAAATGAATCAGCCAGGAACCTCATCCACACCTGGACCAGGGGGGGACTATACCAATTACAAATCTCTAGCTATCAAGTCACTCATTGAATCCACACCGCTCCTAACTGCCAACAATTGCAGCATGTGGAGGAAAAAATTTGAAAATATCTTCAAATTACATGGTATATTCAATTTCATGAAAGCAAATGACTTGACCAGTCTGGATGAGGATACAAACCAGGAATTTGTAGCGCACATTAGAGCCAAAATTGATGCGAACTCTTACAACAATATCATTGACAATACAAACAAGGAAAATGCCAAAATAATCTGGATATCCACTCAAGAACACTTTGCATCCTCCCAGTCAGCTAATAGATCCCCTGTTTTCAATGGGTTCTTGCATCTCTTGATGGAAAACAACATTGAAGCATTTGTTACGACTATCAAAATTTATCTCAAGAAAATGACAGAAGTCAGTGTTGAGCTCCCCTCTGATATAATTGCCTATCTTGTACTTTTCAAGTTTCCTTCATTGATGCAGCACATGAAATCTCAAATCATGCACTTGAAAATGGACATGAAGGTTGATGTGGTGCTTAATCACCTGATACGACTTAAAAAGAGTCAATTGCCAAAGGAGAACGTGCTGAACTGGTAAACGTTGCACTATATCAAGGACCACAATGAAATAATGGAAAACACAATCTGGCCGTAACCTCCCACTCTGCCAGCTTGTGTTGGTTTGAGTGTCCTGTACTCAAAACTGCCAACGCTTCAAATTGTGGATCCAAGAAATTAAAACCTAAGCCAAAAGATGAAGCACATTTCTACAGTTTCTTCTGTGGTCTAAGTACAAATGCCTTGACAGAACCAATCAATCAACAAAGCTTCATACTAGATTCTGGTTGTTTGATTCATATGATAATTGATTGAGATTCCTTCACCTTCTTTGAAAAAAGCAATGGCACCAAAAAAATTCAAACTGGAAAAAGAGACGCAGCTATCATGATCAAGGGAAGTGGCAAGGCAGCATTGTTCACCAAAGATGCCAAACTAATTCTATCAAATGTTTCCTGGGTGCCTGAATCAACGTTCAATCTGATCTCACTAGGGGATCTTATGAGTCAAGGTGCTAATCTGCGCATCGAAAGGAGCAAATTTCCACATTTCTTTGAGCTTATCTCTGAAGGTTCTACTCTGCTTTCCGTTTCCATTGTTAATAATCTCTTTGTAATCAACATGGCGGATAAAGCAAGAAATTCTTATTATTTGAATGTAGATCTTTCTGTGATTCATCAAACACTGGGACATGCCAGTCTGTCTTGAATGGAAAAGTTTCTCAACATCAAGCTCACTGATTTGCAAGGAAACTCATTTGAATGTCTCAGCTGTGACAAAGCAAAGATAACCCGGGTGCCATTTAAACTTAAACAAGAAAAAGCTCATAGCTGCTTCAAAAAAATCCACTTGGACCTTATTGGTCCTATCAACCCAACCTCAAAAGGCGGATTTAGATATGTTCTCACTCTCATAGACTCCCACTCTGGATATATTGCGGGCTTTCCACTCAAATGCAAAAGCAACAATGTGGATACTCTTATCTTTGTGATCAAAAATCAACACAGAAAATCAGGAAAATATCCCAAGGACATTTGCTCTGATGGAGGAGGAGAATTTATAAATCATAGGCTTCAAAATTACTGCAAAAACAATCATATCAATCAAATCATAAGTGAAACTTACCATTCAAAACACAATGGTCAAGCAGAAAGGAAGAATAGGACCATCATGGAAGCAGCTCGAGCAACCTTATCAAACTCAAACATACCTAAATCATGCTGGAACAAGGTTGTAAAAAGTTGCTGTCTAATGCTCAACCAGATTCCTAAAGAGAAAGGTGAAGATTCTCCCTGGAAGATAATGCATCAAAATCAATTGCTGAAAGATTATGTCAAACCCATTGCTTCTAGTCTGACCTATAGGTTAAACAACACTACATCAATTCCAAACTAAGTGAAAAAGGGGCATCCAGGATTCTTCTAGGGTTCAATCCTGCTCTGCTTTATTATAAGATTCTTTTGACCAATGGCAGGATAATCAACACGAAACATTTTAAGTTCAATGGTCTCAAGCCTGCACCAATACTTGAGTTAGATGAATCTTCCAGTACCAAAAAGATCATGATCTCAACAGAGAATCAAACTCCCAACTTGTCCACCCTCAACACTACTGTTACAGATCCTTCAACAATTTTACCTGTGATCAAGACAGAATCCAAGGACAACACCACTGACTCCCTGACAGACTCGGACTCGACCATAGAGGAGACTATTAGGCCGAATCTGAGAAACTGCAAGACTTTGTCCAAACCCGATTGCTACAGATTCATGTCCAAAAGGATACCTTCTTCACTTTCCAAGGCTATGAACATCCCAGGATGGAAGGAATCGGTGTTTCAAGAATTCAAACCAATAGAAGACCAGGATGTGTGGGAAGAAGTAGATGAGAAAATTGTCACTAATTCACTAAATACGGTCCCCGTCTTCAAGATCAAACACAATACCCATGGCAAAGCACCTGTCCTCAAGACTAGAGTATGCGTACAAGGTTTCAACCAAAGATATGGGCTGGACTATCTGGAGACTTACGCACCCACTGGGAAAGTAGCCTCTTTAAGAGCAGTACTGACTTATGTGGCCAATAAGAATCTTGAAATGTTTCAACTTGAAATTAAGGGGGCCTTTCTGCATGCTGAGCTTGACAAACAGGTATTTATCAATACTCCTGTTGGCTGTGGTTGTTTCTCCAAGTACTTGAGGCTCAAGAGATTGTTGTAAAGATTAAAACAAGCCCCAAGGAACTGGTATTGGATGTTGAGCGAGTGGATCAAAGCCCAAGGTTTTCAAGAATCAGCTTGCAGTCCGTGTCTCTACATTGGAGACAACAGAACCAGTGTAGTTTTTTTTCATGTCAACAAACTTCTAGTTGCGGGGAACATTGATGAGTTCAAAGTGAAATTTCTCACCAAATTCAAACATTCCTTGGTGCACAAACCCAACACACTCCTTGGAATGAAGATAGAAAGGAAAGATGGCCTAATCCATCTATCTCTACCATTACACATCAAAAAAGGCATCTCTGAACTTAATCTTCAACAAACCAGACCGGTATTGACTCCTCTCACTCCTGGCCTCCATCTTGGTAAGGCCAGTCAAGAAGATCAAGATCAATTTCTAGCCCTAAACGTCAACTATTGGTCTCCCATTGGCCAACTGAACTTCATAGCTGGGCTTTCCAGGCCTGATATAAGCTTTGCTGTTTCTTTCCTGGCAAGGCACTGTGAAGAGCCTGGCATCAATCATTGGAAGCAGGTGATCCGCATCTGGAGGTATCTGAATGACACCAAAAACATGACCTTGTTGCTTGGGCCACAATTGATATCTGACCGACTAGTGTGCTTCGGCAATGCCACTTGGGCTGACAATCCAGATTCTAGAGTGTCTCAAAGTGGTTTTATTTGTTCTTTCAAGGGGAGTCCATTGTACTGGACTAGAAGAAGTCAACAATTGATCTTGCACTCTTCAACTGAATCCAAATGCGTCCCGCTATCTGGTTGCCATCTTGAAGCTCAATCGTTACAACAACTTATCAAAGAATTTTATCAATGTTCCTTCAAATTTCCTCTTCACTTGATCAACAACAAAGGTCTCAATGACAAAATTTAAAAATTTGGCTCCAACTCTAAGGCAAAGCACATCAATATTAAGGTTAAAAGTCTTCAAGATGACTTCAAAGATAATCTGATTGAAGTTAAGTTGATTGTCTCTCAGTCAATGACTGCCAACGCACTCACAAAAGCAGCCAACAAAACGTCAGTCACAAGGCTTGTGAATGCCTTCAGCTCTCTCTTTCACTGATCTCCGAGTTGTGGGGGCGTGTTGATGTTCTGACTTCTTTCTTCTTACTTCTTTCTTTTTCTGTTTAATTTCATATTATTCTTTCTCATGTGTTCTATCTCTCTCAGATCATTTTTGTTCATCTGTCTCTTGATCTATCTCTATAAAAACTTCAAAATACATTGTTTTCTCTGCAAAGTGCTTTCATGCGCATCATTCATGTTTTGTCTTGCGCGCTGTGTTTGGGCTCTCTGGCTCATTTATCCCACGCACCGTATTGCAGCACTTCATCTGTCACTCAATTCAATCAACGCTGGAGAGAAAAAACCAACTCAAGACTCTTCAACAAATCAGTATTCTCTCTTCAATCATTCTATCCAACCCAACATCAATCAATTCAATCTTACAATCAACTTCTACCAATCCAACCAACCAATCCGCCGTATAAGTTTGCGGACTCCTCAACTCAATCTCCCAATCCAAACCTCATTCAACACCCTAACTCATATGGACAAGCAATCAGTCAGATCTTGGTAAGAAAAATATCTGGCAACTTGTTGATCAAACTTGGGCTTACTTTAATTCTGTCAGCTCTCTGATACCAGGAACCTTGCAGTCCTTTAGCTACAGAGAGTGATAAAAATTCTGGAATGATAATAATAATTATTATTCCAATAATAAACGCTTAGAAGCTCAAATAAATGATTTAATAAGAGCAGTTGCAAGGTTTAATTGGTTTGGTAGTAAATGGTTTTCAATATAATATAAAAGAGGGGCCACAGTATTATACTACTGGGGATCTTTACAGACTAGCAACCTCTCTTCAAGGGGCCTCCTTAGGCAGTTTAAGAACCTTGGAATAAATATGGGTGCCTCAGAAAGGACTTATTCCACTTATGGCCGGGCTTAAAAGCACAAGCGGCCTAGACAGGAAGGGTAACACTCACTCTGAGCACTTTAACACAAAAATCCTGGAATAATTGGAAGGGTTTCAGAGCAGATGGGGTAGATTTCTTGACTAAACTTCAATGGTGATTGGTTAATAAAGGTAAATAATACTACTACAGACTAAGTCATAAATCACTTGCTTATCTTCACATAAGCACTTGATTAAAAATGAAACGTTGTCTGATTGATAATAAATAATTCCTGGTAACTGATTAACTGATGGAATAATGGATCCAAAGAGGTCTGTATAAATACCTTTTTGTGGTGATTTTGGTCTTCTCAGGGCACGTAGAGAGGGTTCTGCTTGTGGGCTAAGGCTTGCAAGCCATTCAGGGCATGATTGGCACGTTTAATTGGTTCTGTCAATCAGCTGTTTTTATATCTGCTTGATTTCTGTACTATTTTAGCCACAGGATCTGTCAATCTGTTATGGTGTAAATTTGATCATTCTGTACTCATCCTTCATTTGTACTATTGATATTGTTTTAAATAGTGCAGATGTGGAAGTTTACTGATTTTTCATCATCTGTTGATCATGTAGATAATTTTTAATAATTTTTATGAACACTTCTTGTAGTGTTTCATGGTCTTCAAAGATCACAAATCAGTGATTTACGTGATAGTCCTTGATCATTGATTTATTATAAAAAAATGTTTAAAACTTAATTTTCATTAATTTTATTTAAGTTTTAATCTTTTTAGATTATTAGTAATGCATATTTCCGTTTGTTACATATACTAGGCAACCCTAACTAGGTTGTAGCTCTTCTGAGCGGTACCTGGTTGTCAGATTAGTCATGACTGATCCAGGCGGGGGGATCAGTTAGTACAGATGCGCGCGGGGTAGGATCCGCTGCATGCGTGGCAGAATCAGCTGCGCGCGGGTCTCTAGTACGCGGGATCCTGCTGCTACTAGTACGTAGGGTTATGTAATGATGCGGGGCTGCGCGCAGGAATTGTGACATAACACATTTCCGCGTGTAACTCCTAAAATATACACAACACCTCAATTCTGAGTGAATTTTAGGTGTAAACCCTATACGTGACAATAGGTGTGAAATATTAGAATGGCCCAAAAGTGCCATACAGGTGTCTTAATTTTTAGTAATTTTCATTTTAATTATTTTAAAAATATAAGGACTTGGAATTCAAGGGTGGGGTCAGTGAGTGACCCCACCTAATTTTGGGTGAGCAATCCATTCCTGTAATAAAATTTATGGATTTCTCAATCCTTACTTTGTTAATTGAGGTATTCTTATTTTTCATAGTTTGTGTTACTATTTGACAGTTTTGCTCAGTACATAGTAGCAAGCTGACAAATTCTCTCAGTTACTTGTCCCTACACTAAATTTTCTGAACTGGATTTGTGTATCATCTCCTGGCTGCTTCTCATCAAGTCTTTTCTCAATCATTTCTTATAAGACTTGCTTGTCTCAGCCATTCTTTCCTCTGTTGGTTATTTTTCAGCAATCTTGTCATACTTGTTCATTCTCATCCTTACTGTCATTTCTCCTTTTATGAAATTTAGCTTGGTCTTGGTTTCCAATTCAATTTCTATCACCCTCATGGTACAGTCCTTTTACCAGCCAAAGGAGGGTGACCCAGGCTAGTGCTGAGGCCAGGGAGCCATCAGTGTGTTTGTATATACCTGCTCTGGTCACTACAGCGGTGCGGGAAGCCCTATGTCATCATTCTTTGGGCTTGATACATTTTTCTGTACCCTTAATGACCTCATTTTATCTACCAAAGAAGCAGTATTCAATCAATATTTTTAAATATAAT
Organism: Puccinia polysora; assembly: GCA_025617555.3. NCBI lineage: Eukaryota > Fungi > Basidiomycota > Pucciniomycetes > Pucciniales > Pucciniaceae > Puccinia > Puccinia polysora. The sequence goes on along the minus strand of CM062637.1, from coordinate 19,852,856 downwards.
TCATGGTTTCCTGAATCCAGGGGCTTGAGAACATGCTCTGGGGACCCCATTCTGAAAGCCTATTTCAATTCTGAGGCTCTTTTTTCCATATTTGGGTTTTTTAAAGTCACTTAATTGGACAGTACACTCCTAGTAATGTTTAGTTACGCACAGTTTTATTTACCAGGGACACAAGGGAGGTGTTTTATGGGTTTTTGGTACCTTGTAAGCCATCTAGCACGAAGCTAGGCCTCTTTTTATCCTTAGTACACACTCTCAGGGTGTTACAGTAACTAAAATGTACCCTTTTGGGTCCAAATCTACCGTACAGGCCCTTTTACAGGGGCCCTGACAACCTTTGATATAGTTTTGAAAAGGGTGCAGGGCCCATTTTTCCGGATTTTTTGTTGGTTTATCTGTTTTCACATTGTTCCCCACCACATGGTGGCACTCCTTGGGCCCCATGTGGTGTGGAACAGGGATGTAGGGTGTATAGGTGGTACCCTACAGCCCGTTTATGTTTTTGGGAGAGGGGGGCTGTCCAGTGAGCCGGCTGGTTGTGTCAGCTTCTACTATATACAGAGAAAAACTGTCAAATAGTAACAAAAAATATGAAAAATAAGAATGCCTCAATTAACAAAGTAAGGAGTGAGAAATCCATAAATATTATTACAGGAATAGATTGCTCACCCAAAATTAGGTAGGGTCACTCACTGACCCCACCCTTGAATTCCAAGTCCTTATATTTTTAAAATAATTAAAAGGAAAAGTACTAAAAATTACGACACCTGTATGGCACTTTTTGGCCATTATAATATTTCACACGTATTGTCACGTATAGGGTTTACAACTAAAATTCACTCAGAATTGAGGTGTTGTGTATATTTTAGGAGTTACACACGGAAATGTGTTATGTCACAATTCCCGCGCGCAGCCCCGCATCATTACATAACCCTACATACTAGTAGCAGCAGGATCCCGCGTACTAGAGACCCGCGCGCAGCTGATTCTGCCACACACGCAGCGGATCCTACCCCGCGTGCATCTGTACTAACTGATCCCCATGCCTGGATCAGTTGTGACTAATCTGACAACCAGGTGCCGCTCAGAAGAGCTACAACCTAGTTAGGGTTGCCTAGTATATGTAACAAATGGACATATGCATTACTAATGATCCAAAAATATCAAAACTTAAATAAAATAAATGAAAATTAAGTGTTAAAATTTTTTTAATGATAATTCAAAGATCAAGGACTACCACGTAAATCACTGATCTTGATCTTTGAAGACCACAAAACACTACAAGAAGTGTTCATAAAAATTATTAAAAATTATCTACATGATCAGAAAATGATGAAAAAACAGTAAACATCCTCATCTGCACGCTTTGAAGCAATATCAATAGTACAAATGAAGGATGAGTACAGAATGATCAAATTTATGCTATAACCGATGAACAGATCCTGTGGCTAAAATAGTACAGAAATCCAGCAGATCTAAGGACAGATGATTGAAAGAACCAAGTAGACGTGCCAATCCTGCCCTGACTGGCTTGCCAGCCTCAGCCCACGAGCAGAATCCTCTCTACATGCCCTGAGAAGACCAAAATCACCCCAAAAAAGGTATTTATACAGACCTCTTTGGATCCATTATTCCATCATCAGTTACCAGGAATTATTTATTATCAATCAGACACCGTGTCATTGTTAATAAAGCGCTTATATGAAGACAAGCAAGTGATTTATGACTTATTCTGTAGTAGTATTATTTACCTTTATTAACCAATCAACCATTGAAGTTTAGTCAAGCTATCTACCCCATCTGCTCTGAAACCCTTCCAATTATTCCAGGATTTTCGTGGTAAATTGCTCAGAGTGAGTGTTACCCTTCCTGTCTAGGCCATTTGTGCTGTTAGGCCCGGCCATTAGTGGAATAAGTCCTTTCTAAGGCACCCATATTTATTCCAAGGTTCTTAAACTGCCTAAGGAGGCCCCTTGAAGAGAGGTTGCTAGTCTGTAAAGATCCCCAGTAGTATAATACTGTGGCCCCTCTTTTATATCAGATTGAAAACCATTTATCACTAAACCAATTAAACCTTGCAACTGATCTTATTAAATCATTTATTTGAGCTTCTAAGCATTTATTATTGGAATAATAATTATTATTATCATTCCAGCATTTTTATCACTCTCTGTAGCTAAAGGACTGCAAGGTTCCTGGTATCAGAGAGATGACAGGTTGCCTTGCACAATTGTCTGGCCGGTTGCTAGGAGCCTGTGCAAGGGAGTTGGTTGACTACCTGCGGGGCTGACAAAAGGTAGCGACCCCCACGCGCGGGAGTTGCACAACTACCCATGGGAGTTGGTAGCAACTGACACATGCAGTAGTCGCTGACTAGCAACTGCTCGCGCGAGGTAGCCACTTGACTGCTTGTGCCGCCAACACATGCCGTAGCTTCTTTGCATTGTTGCAGAGGGTATGCGGCTGGCTGGCGTGTTCTGTAGGTTCTTTGCGCGGTTGCGGAGGGTATGCGGCTGGGCGCGGGGCTATGGACAAAAGCGGGCTGTGGCTTCTTTGCGCGGTTGTGGAGGGTATGAAGCTGCGCTCAGGGCTATGGAAAAAAGCGTTCTGTGGCTTCTTTGTGCAGTTGCGGAGGGTATGCGGCTGGCCGGCGCTGCCGTAGCTTCTTCGCGCGGTTGCAGAGGGTACACAGATGAACCATGGTTCTACCTGAAGGAGTAACTTCTTGAGGGTGGTGCCAGTGGGTGAACCTACCTAAATTGGCACCAAAAATCCATTTCTTTAATAATATTTTTAGATTTATTACAGGTTAAGGTTTTATTTCTGAATTTTTATTTTTAATTTATTATTTCTGTATTTTATTTTTGGGGGATTTAGTCAGTTGTTTCTGAATAGTTGCCAGCTGACAGCTCCTCTACCCTCACTCTTAATCAAATCCTCTTGCACAGGACCTAAAAGTACCCCTACAAACTTTTCAGGAATCACAAGATGCCACTGTTGTAATTTCATCCTATAGGCAATCTGGTCTCTTATCTTTTCCAGCCAAAAAATGCAAAAAGCAAGCTAGATCCTTCTGGAGATAGAGGAAGGCTGATTGGGTATAATCCCAACCTTCAGTCCCATTTCATCTTGATTGCTGGTGGTAGGATACTAGAAACAAAGAATGTTGACTCTCTGGAGTTTTCCACGCTGCCATCCTCATCTTCTAGCTCATTCAAAAATTTGTCTGCAGCCGTAGCTCTGACTGCTAGACCTCTCTAACAGACTTTGAATTCCAACATCAATAATTCTTCTAATAAGTTTGATACAATTTACAACAACAACAAGGCTCCCAATGTTGAGGCCATCCTGATACCCAAGCCATCTGATCTTTCTTCCTCTGTCTCAGCTCCAATTGGCAGAGTTCTTCAAGAGAATAGCTCCAGAATTTTACCAGAGAAACAAGCCCACCCAAACCTATCCTCTGACTCACCCAAGGTTCATGCAGCCAAAATTGTTGAAATTCAGAACATAGAGGACACCATATGGGAACACTAAAACATAAATACTGATTGGTACCTAAAAGCCACCTGGGCCATGTGTGAAAAACCAGATAGTGCCTCCACTCCAGCCAAGACCAAGGCCCACCTCTGCATCCAACAGTTTCTGAAAGCTCCAGGAATTGACTTGAACAATACCTTTTCTCCCACAGGAGAATTTTCGTCTCTTCTCCTTCTACTCACCTTTGATCTTGAAAATGAACTACCGGTATGGCAATTTGAAGTCAAGAGTTCCTTTCTATATGCTCCCCTAAAAGATGATATCTTTATCAAGACTCCTGCTGAATCAACTTGGTTGGCAAGTTTCTTAAACTAACAAAGTATCTTTACAGACTCCGCCAAGCTCTGCTAAACTGGCATGAAACTCTCACAGAGTGGCTCAAATCTATCAACCACCATCAATCTAAGTCAGATGCCTTCCTCTTCATCAACCATGCATCACCCTCTTACATTGTCTTTCACGTTGAAAAAATTGTTGTTGCTGGCACTGTAGCTAAATTTCAAGACTATTTTGTAGCCAGATTGCCAGACTCCTCTGCCCACTCTCTGGACCTTCTACTTGTAATCAAAATTGTGGTAAAGGACTCATCCTGCCTCCTCTCTCATACTTCTCTGATGAACAAAGGCCTGGGGATTCCCAACCTGCAAAACTGCCGGTCTGTTCTCACACCTCCAACCCCAAATGTTCAGCTCACCCTTGCCACTCAAGACAATGCAGAGGCCTTTAACCAGCTCAACATCAACTACTGTCAATTCACAGGAATGCTCAACTACCTGTCTTGCTGGATGCTTCTGGACTTGGCCGCTGCTGTCTCCATCTTATCCAGGTTCAACCATTGTCCAGGTCTCTCTCACTGGAGAGAGGTCCTGCACTGCTGGAGGTACCTAAAGCGGACCATTGCCTCAGTTTGGATCCTGTCTCCTGGTCCTTCTCTTTCAAAAAGAATTGCTTAATAAACTGATGCAACTTGGGGAAGAAAACTCTGTGACATGATGTCAGCTCTCTGATACCAGGAAACTTGCAGTCCTTTAGCTAGAGAGAGTGATAGAAATGCTGAAGTAATAATAATCCTAAAATAAACACTGAAAGATATCAAATAATAAATACTTCAAGAGCTGGTGCAAGGTTTAATTGGATTGGTTAGAAGGGTTTCCAATATTTTATAAAAAGAGGGGCCACAGTGTTATACTACTGGGGATCTTTATAGACAGACAACCTCTCTTCAAGGGGCCTCCTTAGGAAGTTTAAGAGCCTTTCAATGAATAATGGGTGCCTTATAAGGACTTATCCACTACTATGGCCAGGAAAAATAGAAAAATGGCCAAGGCAAGAAGGGAAAACACTTACTCTGAGCAATAATTCCACATAAAGCCTGCAAAGCTTCAGGTAAAGGGTTTCAGAGCAGTTGGGGTTGATTGCTTGAATATACTTTAATGAATCAGGTTGATTGTTTTTGAGAAATAATAGTAATACTACAGAATAATTCATAAATCACTTGCTTATCTCCTTATAAGCACTTGATCAACTATGACACGGTGTCTGATTGATAATAATAAATTCCTGGTAAACTGATAGGGAATAATGGATCCAAAGAGGTCTGTATAAATACATTTTGGGGTGATGATGAGCTTCTCAGGGCACGTAGAGAGCATTCTGCTGATGGGCTGAGGCTGGTAGGCCAGTCAGGACAGACTGAGCACGTCCAATTGGTGCTGTCAATCATCTGTCCTCAGATCAGCTGTATTTCTGTACTATTTTAGCCACAGGATCTGTTAATCTGTTAATGGCATAATTCTGATCATTCTGCAATTATCCTTTATTTTTAATATTGATATTGGTTTTAAGTAGACAGATGTGGACATAAATTGATTTGCCATCATCTGATGAGCACTTAAGTAATTTTCAATAATTTTTAGGGCCACTCTTTGTAGTGTTTTGTGGTCTTCAAAGATCAGGATCTGTTTGTTTTGTGGTAACCTTCAATATTTGATTTATTATTTAAAATATTTTTAAATTAATTATATAATACTTTTATTAAGGTTTCAAGGTTTTTGGATCATTGGAAATGCATATGTGACTTTATTACATATACCAGGTAAATCTTACTAGATTGTAGCTCCTGTGAGCGGTACCTGCTGTCAGATTTGTCACAACAGATCCTGATGCAGGGATCAGTCCATTTAGATGTGCGCGGTGTAGGATCTGCTGCGTGCATGGAAAAATTGGCTGCGCGAAGGACTTCTGTATGCAGGAGGGTGATGCATAGGGATTGTGATGCATAGGGGTTGTATAGGGACGCGGGGATGCATGCAGGAATTGTGACATAACAGATTTCTGTGTGTAACTCCCAAAATATACACAAGAACTCAATTCTGACTGAATTTTAGGCTTGAAAGCCATATGTGACAATACATGTGAAATTTTAAATTGGTAAAAAGGTGCCATATTGGTGCAGTGACCTTTTGGTCAACTTTATTTAATTATTTGAAACAAGAAGGAGTTATGCTTCAAGGGTGGGGTACGTGAGTGACCCTCCCTATTTTTGGTGGGGAATCCATTTCAGCAATAATGTTCATGGATTTCCCACCCCTTCTTAATATTTTATTTATTTTATTTTTATTTTCTGTTTTTGTTACTTTGACAGGTTGCTATGTAAATAGTAGCAAGCTGACATTCCCCCACTCCAAGATATGTCTATATCTGAAATAATTTGGGTCTAATGTCTTCTGATGGCTCTGTAATTTCTCAGGTGTATAGGTCCATCCGGGATATTGTGCTCAGGAACTCATTCATCCTTATCAGCTGACTTTCCTTTATACCTGAACAGGTAAATTCTGATGTCTTTTACATTGATCCCCTCTTTCTTATCCTTGAGGATCTTGCTGAATTTCCCTTTGTCTTTTGCAGGATCATCTATGAAACGTATCTCTAGTGAAAGAGTATTTTATCCTTCTCTAGGATGGTAGTGTTTGATGACAATCACTGGGAAGACAGGGTGTTTCCTGGAAAGTTCATCACTGAGGATTACTTCTACAGCATTGTTACCATTTAGATTTTTGATGGTAAAGGGCCAAAAAAAAGCAGGTCTAAGCTTCTTGTTTCCAGCTAGGTTAGTAAAATTGGTGGTGGAAACTAAGACTTGATCACCAACTTTGAAATAAGCTTCTTTGTGAGTTTTATTCCATCTCTGTTGGTTGTATTCCAAAGCATCTTGAACAAACTTAGCAGCATGTTTTTTGGCTACATATATCATTTTCTTGAAATAAAGTGATGTTGGATGAATATTGGTTAGCTTCTGGTTGAGGTTATCCCTGGGTAACTTAGGAATCCATCCTCTTTCCAATATATAGGGTTCTTCCTTAGTAGTTGAGTGTTTGCTACTATTATAAGCCATTTCTAGTTCTGGTAGAAGGCCAACCCAATCATGGCAGTAACCATCAGTATTATTGTATTCTAGACCAAAGAGACAGAACCTTCTAAGCATGTCTTATAAGGTCTGGATCATTCTTTCAGCTAGTACATCTTTCTGGGGATGATAAGCTTTAGAGAAGGCTAAGGTAGTTCCTAACATGTCATGGAGATTTCTCCAAAATTCAGAGGTAAAATTGGGATCACTATCACTGATAATGAATTTAGGAACTCCTAAATCAGCTATGAGTCTGTTCCAGAATGGAAATGCTACTTCCATGGCAGTATCCTCCTTATGGTTAGGTAGAAACTGTGCTTTCTTGGAAAACCTATCTACTATGACTAGGACTGAGTTATAGGAATAAGATCCTCCAGGAGGTAATCCGGTTAAAAAGTCCATGTTGATAATTTCCCACCTCTTCTTGGGTTCATTTATCTTTTTAAGGAGACCAAACCTTTTTCCAGTAGTGCTATTAGACTTCTGGAAAGTTTCACAGCTTGAGACATACTGGATTGTGGAGTCTCTCCAACTGATCCACCAAGCAGTTTGTTTGACTTTATCCAGAGTTGAATCAGTAGATAAATGACCAGATGAACAGTTGTCATGAAAATCAGCTAAGAAAAGCTTGATTTTCTTTTCTTTGGTCAGGACTATAACACTTGAATCTTTATGCCTATAGTATGCATTACCATCCAATATGGTGAATATTCCAGCTTTGTAAGGCTTTAAGAGAGGTTCAGGTAAAATTTTAACTAGTTCAGAAGGTGGTGAAGTACTTTAAATAATGGTGATTAGAGTATTTAGGTCGGAGCTGTAAGTTTATTTGATTGAGTTCAACTGGGATTCATCCAGTTCACAAATGTGGATTCCTAGAATGGGAGCGTCAAAATTAAGCATATCAATGTTTAGTAAAGGAAACATTTCATTGTTGTCTGGATCATGAGCAGGATTGCTTGGCTCATTGAGTAGAGCATTTCTGCTTAAGTTATAAGCATTCTGGGTTTAACTCCAGCTTGATGAACTATAGTCATATGGCTTCTATATTTTTGTATGGCTATCTGCCACTTTAAAATGTGTCTACTAGGAGTCTTCATACTTATTAGAGTCCTAACAGCATTGCAGTCAGTAATTACCATAAAATTGGTTCCTTCCAAGTAATAATGGAGTTTCTACAGAGCCCAAACTAAAGAAAGACACTCCATTTTGCTTTCTCCATACCTTTTCTCAGTACCCTCAACTTCTCTGGATATGAAGAGTATAGATTTCATCACTGGTTTGTCATCATTCATGACTTCTTGGTGTAAAGCAGCTCCTATTCCTTCCATACTAGCACCTGTATAGAGCTTGAAAGGTTTAGAGTAGTCTGGTTCAATCAACACTGGAGCTGTAGTCATAGCTATCTTGAGTTCTTCATAATTCTTCAGTCTTTCATGAGTCATCTCAAACAAGGTGTTGTTTTTGCAGATTTCATACAAAAACTTGGTTATAAGGGAAAACTCAGGTATGTACTTCCTATAGTAGCTGCAAAAACTGACAAAAGATAGAAGTTCAGTTTTGTTCTGGGGAATGGGCTTATTAATAACAGCTGATATCTTGCTTTGGTCAGCAGTTAGAGTTAGTCCAGAAACAATATGTCCTAAGGATCTGAGTTCTCGATAACCAAAGTTACATTTTTAAATTGATACTTTCAATCCCACAGCAGGCATAGTTTTGAGGACTAGCCTTACTTTATCCATGTGTGTATTCCAGTAATCAGAGTAAATGATAACATCATCAATGTATACCATCATCCATCCTTGTCTGATGAATAACCCTAACAAAGTGTCCATCATCCTCTGGAAGTGAGAAGGAGCATTTTTGATACCAAAAGGCATCCTTAGATAATCCTATATTCCCAAATGAGATATAATTCTCATAAATTTCTGGCTATCAGGGCTGATAGTTTTTGGGTGAAAGCCCTTCAGCATATCAATAGTAGCAATATACTTGGCCTTTGAAAGGTTGTGAAAAGCATGGTCAATCCTGGGGATAGGATAGTAGTCAGCTTGGGTATATTTATTCAGTATCCTAAAGTCTCCAACCATTCTAGACTTATCATTGTACTAAGCTATGATTAATGGAGTAGTAATTTCAGCTTTTTCATTACATCCTACTTCCCTTAAAACTTGTAGGTAAATTAACTCTTGGATATGAGTTTCTAGAGATGTTGTAGATTTTGTAATGGAAGGGTATGCTGGTCTCCTGAGGTTGGGAGGGTAAGGAGGCTTAATGGTAAAGGTTAGTGTTGCAATTTGGCTGAACAGAAAAGGTATTTTAGATTTCAGATGAGACAAAAAAGGAGCCAGAAGAAGAGTCACAGCTGAACAGAAAAGGCTCAAACTGCAGGCTAGCAGAACAACACCAAACCTAGCTTATTAGCTGGAAGATTTGAGGAGAGTAGGAGCAGGAGATGATCAGCAGGTTAACAAAGGACTGAGAGACAGAAATGGAAGAAACACTCACCCAGATCAGACTCAGGATGTAGATGGTGCGGTGATGGAACTGCACAAGGGAAGATGCATCCTGGTTCTGAGCCGGTGCTGGTACAAAAAGGGTCACGCGCAGGTGCACCCCCATTGGCAGTGGGAAGCGCTCTGGGCACAAGTACAGGAGAAGAAGCACTAAAAAAATACCTTTGGAGAAAAGAGGTGAAGAAGAAGACAGAAATGAATGAAGAAGACAGAAAATGAAATGGAATGAGATGAGAAGAAGAATGAAGGCACATTTGGCATTAGGTACTTATTCAAGGTTCAACAGTTAGAATCATTTAATTTCCTTTGATTTTACCAATGGGGTAGTCCTTGGTACAGAAAGAATTCTGGTTTTCAAGGCAAAATATTAGAACATCCCATTTTTGGTCTTCACTGAGCAGAGAATTAAAATCTACTTGGGAAAAGTATTGTTGGTTAAAGCTTTCCAAGTGTTTCTCATAGGTTGAATCAGAAGTCTGAGCACTGACATGTGTCACGCTTTGCACTTAAGGATTATTGTCTTCACCACTTTGACATGTCCTCTCCTCAGTACCATCTACCTCAGTCTAAAAGCGTGACACAAATAAAAGCACAACATCAATGGTGCAATCCACTATTTCCTCTGGCTCGCGCTGACCTTCCAATCTTGGCAACCAACTCAGTATATACTTGCAAACTTCGCGGTTAACTCCATACCGGTTGGTGTAAGACTCCAAACGGTGCTAAGCCATGGCAGTTCTGTGGAGGGGAAAGGTGCTGTTTAGGCTGCCCTCCTAGGAGTTACAATAATATTTAAATGTAACCGGAATTGAGGTCCAGAACCTTATGGATGAGGAATCAAAGTAAGGGAAGAGGATAAGAGTTGTTGGTAGCAATGGGAACAACACTATCTGAGGCAAGTTGGTGCAGGTAAAGACTTGAACAAATAAGTCAAGGTTTGTTCAGATTTTAATAGAACAAGGCAGTTGTAAGTAACAACGCCCACAAGCTAATAACTCTGGTTGTCAGCAGCTGATTAGGAAAGATCAACTCAATCCCAACCAACCTCCAGGTTCTCAATGAACCTGCCCAACTCTCCGCAATCAAGCGCTTGAAGGGTACCAGATAACTGTGGGAGGCTGAACAAAACAAAAGCAATTTGTTTATGAAGCTCGAAAAGCAAATCAATAACGAATTCAAGCAAGAATATCCCAACACTTCTCAAGGGCCTCAAGAATAGCGTGGCAAAATTCAACCTTAAAGAAGAAGGGAGGTATAAAACTCCAGGTTTTAGGCTTAATAAAACCTCTTCAATCAAACGTGATTGGCTCCAGAAAGATGATCAAGGAGAGATCAAGACCAGTATGGTCGGAAAAAGGGATCAGAGTGGTATAACACACTCAAGAATTCAGACAGGAATGCTTCTTCAACCAGCAAGGCTATTGGTTGGTGATAAGGATCAAAGTCACAAGGGACAGAGTTTGAGTATGGAGGCTCAAAGGATCAGGGGGCAATCATGGATATACCCGGATAATTTGCTCAGATAAGTGGGAAGGATGCCCACGGATAAATTTAATTATGATGATGAGGGGATATGATGATGGATGCTGGGCCAAAAGGCAGGGGAGAGCCCCTCCTTTTATACACATGAGGCCCTGTATACTATGTACAAGTGATACTACAAATAGGTGCGGAAAAATGAAAACATAAAAAAAAAAAAAAAAAAAAAAAAAAAGAAATGTCACCCGCATCAAGAATGACCGCGGCAACCAGATGGACACCCGCGACAGCGGTCGCGGGTGTCAACAACGGCTGTCGTTGCCTGATCGGCGGCGACAACAGGGTGAAGGTTCCGGCGACCGCAAGCAGTCGCTCGCGGTTGTTGGTCGGATCGGATGATGAGCAAGGAGGAGGTAGAGGAGGGTTGAAGGATGAGAGGGTGGAGAGGTATCAAAGGAGGATGGGAGTGGCTTGGGTGAAGGATGGTGGTTGAAGCTGGAAAGACTAGAGGGACGAGATTGGATGGATGATCGGTTGGAGCGCGTCGGGTTGAGACTGGGGGTATGGTGGTGGTGATGGAGATGGGGATGGTGATGATGATGGTGATGAGGATGGATGATCATCGGTGGTGAGATCAATGACAATGTGATGATGAGGAGGATCCAATCGAAGCAATCGTCGAAGGTGGTTCAACGATTGCTTGCGTCGCCAAAAGTCAGGGCCGCAAGCGCAACAAGTGGGACTTGAACATAGAAGGGGGGGGATCAAAGCGGAGAGACAGGCAAGAGACCTGTCCTAGACCGCTAGGACAGGGAGAAGTTGAGAGATGGGGGGAAATGAAGGTACCCATAGGGGTACAACCAAAAAAGATTTTTTTTTTTTGTGGTGTCCCGGATTGGTCACCACATTGGCCATCCATTATGAGATCCAATCTCCTTCCCTGGCCAATCAACAGCCTTGGAATTCCATCTTTGGTCATGCATTCTCATCACCAGGTTGTATCTAGTCACTTTGGATTACCTTATAAGGGCTATCCCCTTGCCTGATGATTGTCTCCTCAGTTAGTTAATTTCATATGTTCTTGCATTTGCTACAACCTACTTATCACATTGGACTCAGGTTGAGTTTCCTTCTTCGGAACACATTCCATCCCTCTTGCCGTTTGTTGAGTGGCATAACTAAGTTTGCACTTTGCAACTAAGTCTTGCTGTCTTGCACTTGCCCTTGCACTTGGTATTCCTTTGCGCTCACAATCATCTAAGAATTGCCCTATAGTACGTGGGGTTGTTGTGTGAAAGTAAATTAACTAACTCAACTCATCTATTGTAGCCTGCCAATCTATAGTAGACTTCTTCTTTTTGATTTCACGTACTCGCTCAACCGGGAACGTTTCCCTCGCCCCTTACAATGATGAGATCCATTGGGTAGGGAGAACCAGCGCTCCTTGGGCCCAACAACCCTTAGATCAAGTTCCTCCTTCTAAATTGCCATCTGTGGAACCTCTTGATGATCCTTGGGCTCCTCCGCGGGATTCTCCGATGGACCCTCTTGCGGAATTTGCAGACTCTGAACATTCTTCCGATGAAACCTTGACTCGGGGTAGACCAGGGGTTCGCACTACTGCTCCCAAGCCCGATGCTCCAACCCTGCTTTTGACATTGGTCCAGGCCCTCACTCATGGTACCCAGCGATCTAGTCCAAGCACTCCTAGCTTTCGCACTCTGGGCATGAAACAACCCAATCACTTTACGGGAGAACACCCTCATAAGCTTAGATCCTACCTGCAGTCTTCTAAAATCATCTTTTCAAACGACTCCAACAATTTCCCTTCCAATAGACATAAAGTTATGTATGCTTCATCCTTCTTAGGAGGTGGAGCCTCGCAGTGGTTCAAACCGTACCTCGAAATTTTGTCCAACAACAGTCCCACTTGTATTCTCAACAACTGGGACAGGTTTGAGCAACAACTGTTCACCCTGTTTGGCAATCCAAATGAAGTTCAAAACGCCAAATACAAACTTAATAGTTTAGTTATGAAGGAGAATAGTAGAGCTTCCATTTATATTTCTCATTTTTGAACCTTGCAGTCTTGCATCCAGTTGAACAAGGCTGCTCTTCTATTCCATTTCCAAAAGGTTCTGCCGGCAGGCTTAATCAAAAATCTTGCAGTTGGGGGTCATAAGACAACCTTGCTTCAGCAGCTAATCAATTGAGTGATTGAGCTTGATAATGGCTATCATGACAAGAATTGCTCTTGGCAAAACAACCATGGACCGTCCACCTTGGCTCCGAGGGTGGACAACTCCTCAAAGAAAAACACGAGGAACCCAAAACCATCCAAACCAACCCCGACTTCAAACTCCAAAGGGAAAGCCTTCGCCAAAACTCCAAAGTTCTTGGACAAAGAAAACGGGATGCTTCAAAGCAAGGAATGGCTGCAAAGGGAAAAGAACGGGCTGTGTGTGTATTGTGGAGGAAAACATGATGTCAACAGCTGTGCAAAGCGGTTAGCGCGTGAAGCGGCTAAGCAGTCAAAAAATTAGCTTGTAGTTTTTCTGATACTTGCAAGGAAAACTACACATTATCTAAATCACCGCGAGTAAATATTTGCACTTGCAAGTCACTAGGTGCTCCGAGTTTGAGATTTATCCTATTCCATTCCAACAACACTCCTTATCAAGTATTACTTGATTATGGCGCTAATGTTTCCTTCATCAGTGAATCTTTTGCCACTTCCAAAAATCTTACGCGTTCCAAGATAGATAAATTTCCTATCTATTTAGTAAGTAGTGCGACTGAACCGTCTTATTGGGTATCCAAAAAGGCAAAATGGACCTTTGCATTCTCCAATTTCCCCAGCTTTGAATGGGATTTATTTGTCTTGGCTATACCCGGAATGGATGATATCATTCTAGGCCATGATTTCCTATTTTACTGGAATCTGGATGTGAATTGGCAAGAAGGAGTAGTTAACCTTCAAACCTTGCACCCCCAGAACGCTAACCTTTTTGTCAATCAAGAATTAAACAGCCTACCTGACACTGTCATTGATTTGGATGACACTTTTCCGCCAGGAGATTTGAAATATCCTGACCTTCATTCCCAAATTCCCTCTTCAGATTTAGGAGTTATCGCTTACCTATCCAGCTTACCTTTTTCCTGTTCCTTCAAAGAGAAACAGAAACCAACCAAATGGTGTATTTTGAGCTCCCTAATCCTCTCGCACCATGCAAGCACCTCGAACCCGGTGCTTGAAGATGACGAGATTGAAGATTCAGAAATAATTTGAGAGTCATTACCTTTGGTTTATCATGACTTTGCTGACATCTTTTCAGCTGCAAAAGCAGATAAACTGCCTCCATCCCGTCCTTACAATCACAAGATCAAACTTACTGGCCCACCTCCGGCACCGGGACCAGTCTACTGTCTCTTGACGCAAGAATCAATTGAGCTTCAACACTACATTGCGGAAAATTTAGCAAAAGGATTTCTTCAACCAAGCAATTCAAACACTGGTTCACCTGTCCTATTTGTTCCAAAGAAGGAAGGCAGACTTTGCCTTTGTGTTGACTACAGGAAACTGAACCAGGTAACCCGGAAGAATTCCTATCCAGTACCGCCTATGTCACATCTCCTCACCCTCTTCCATGGAGCTACTTATTTCTCAAAGTTAGACCTTTGAGGTGCCTATAAACTAATTTGAATTAAGGAAGGTCATGAGTATTTAACTGCAATGAGAACCTGGTTTGGCAGTTATGAGTTTACCGTCATACCTTTTGGCCTCTGTAACGCTCCTTCCACTTTTCAACATTTTGTCAACAAAATTTTCTCCGATCTCATAGGTAAATACCTTGTGGTATATCTCAATGATATACTAGTCTACTCAAGGAACCTTGAAGATCACATCGCACATGTGAAAGAGGTGCTACAGCGACTTTGCAAGAATGACCTGTTTGCAAAAGCCTCTAAGTGCAATCTCCATTCCTCTTCTCTTCATTTTCTAGGTGTCGTAGTCTCGCAGCAAGGACTATCAATGGACCCAGCCAAAAGCAAACGCACATTGGACTGGCCCCCACCTTCTTTGGTTAAATCTCTTCAAGTTTTCCTTGGTTTCAGTAATTTCTATAGAAGGTTTATTGCGCGTTACGCCAAAAAAACCGTGAATCTTACTAACCTTCTTCAAAAAGACACTCCTTTTATTTTTACCAAACAAGCTGCTTTGGAGTTCAAAGCTCTGAAGAAAGTGTTCACCACTGCTCCAATACTTGCTCACTTCAACGAGCTAGCTCGCACTATTGTCAAAACAGACGCAAGCGACTATGCAATTGCAGGAGTCATTGTGCAGTTTTCTCCTTCCACTTCTCTCTTTCACCCCGTAGCTTTCAAGTCTTGCAAGCTGCTTGCTGCAGAGCTTAACTATGAGATTCATGAAAAGGAACTTCTCGCAATCGTTTACTGCCTGAAGAAATGGCGTTCATACCTTTTGAGCCTTAGGGAATCCTTTGAGGTTTTAACTGATCATAATTCTTTGAAGTATTTCATGAGCTCAAAAGTCCTCACACGTAGACAGGCACAATGGGCCGAATACCTCTCCGAGTTTCACTTTAAAATCACGTACCTTCCTGGGAAACAAGCGGTAGTTCCTGATGCTTTATCACGTTGGGACAATTTTTACCCAGGGGGGGAGCACCTTTGCCAAAAACAACCCTGAAAACGTTAGGACACTCTTTTCAACACAATCTGCCCAACTCAGTTCAATCATTGCTTGCTTACAATATTTGGCTTCCGAACTCCAACAAGCTCAACGCAACAACCCCAAGTGCATCAAACTTTGCAAAAGTGCGAACTTATTAGATAGTAGTTACAGTATTGATGATAACAACTTTTTAGTCTATGATAATTGTATAGTAGTACCAGATAATTTGTGCATTAAGTTAGATATCTTCGAGTGACGGCACGATTCTCCGCTTGCTGGTCATCATGGGAAGGATAAAACCTACCAATTGATGGCACAAGACTTCTACTGGCCTGGTATGACCAAAGAAGTAAAAGACTATGTTAGCGCGTGCTATGATTGCAATCGTAACAAGTCCGCAAAACACCGGAAGTATGGGCTGCTCCAGCCACTTTCAATTCCGCCTCCTCCTTGGCACTTGCTGTCTATGGATTTCATCTCTCAATTACCTTCTTCTAGTGGATATGATGCTATTCTAGTAATAGTAGATCGCTTCTCAAAGATGGCTTTATTTTTACGCAGTAATGTGACGGCCTCTTCAGAAGACTTAGCTAACTTTTTCATAGAATATGTATTTTTGAAACATGGTCTCCCTGATAATATAGTTAGTGATCGTGGATCTCTGTTTGTCTCAAGCTTCTGGACCTTGCTATGCCAACATTTGAAGATCACTCGCAATTTATCAACGGCTTACCACCTGGAAACGGATGGGCAAACCAAGCGATTTAATCAGATTCTCAAACAATATCTTTGAATGTATGTTGCCTATCAACAAGACGACTGGTCGCAATGGCTCCCACTAGCCAAATTTGCCTACAACAACTCCACTCATTCCTCCACCAAAAAGTTGCCCTTCCAAACTCTTTATGGTAGAAACCCAACTTTCTCTTCCCTTCACATAGCACCTTCTCAACCTGCTACCAATTACATTGAAAAAATTCAATCCCTTCAATCGCAACTTTGAACCAACCTCAAAGAAGCAAACCAGCGCTATAAGGAGCAAGCAGACTGATCTCAAACTTTGGCTCCAACCTTTGCAGTAGGAGATCAAGTATGGCTTGATGCTTGCAACATTCACAGCACTCGCCCAACTTGAAAAATCTCCAAAAGAAAGCTTGGCCCCTTTAAAATAGAATCAGTTATCTCCCCTAACGCCTTAAAACTTACTTTACCTGAAAAATGGAAAGGTATCCACCCAGTCTTTCATGTGTCTCTCCTAGAGCCAGCTCAAGTCCTACCCCGGGCAAGACTCATCCCCCTCCTGAAATGGTCACTGTCCTTGATCATCAAGAGTGGGAAGTAAGCCGTATTCTGGATTCCAGGTTACACAAAGGAAAACTTCAATACCTTGTCAAATGGTCTGGCTTCCAGTCCGACAAAGATTGCACCTTGTGGGAACCAGCCCATCACCTTCAAAATTCACCCAATCTGATTCAAGACTTCCATGCAAGCTACCCTTGCAAACCTCAAAAATCATGATTCTTTCCCATCCAATCCCATTCCATTACATTCCACATTTCATCCCATCCAATCCCATTCCATTCCATTCCACATTTCATCCCATCCAATCCCATTCCATTCCATTCCAAATTTTATCTTATTCAATCCCATTTCATCTTGCATTCTCTCTCATCCAATCCCATTCCATTCCATATTTCATCCCATTTAACCCCATTTTATTTCACACCATCATTCCATCAGTCAATTCCTCCATCTCACCGTTTTATTCCTTTTTCTCATTTCCCTTTCATTTCTACTAAAGAAAACCTCATTCCTTATTAGAAAAAAAAATATATAATAATAATATTTCTCTTTATAATAAAAAAAATATGTATTTATAAGAAATAAATAATTAAAAAGTATCCTTTACTTCCTTCTCTGCATCTTCCCAATTTGCCGTCAATTCTGCAACCATGGATCAAAAAGTATCCAGGTCTTCATTGTTGATTAAAGCAGACATTCTTTGGAGAACTAGCACTTCCGTTACGATGCGCCTCTTGAAGATCTCCTTGCACCTTGCAACCCAAGCTTGCTTTGGCCGAGCATTCCATCCGCCTTCCTCCAAGAGCTCTTCATACTCTCTCTTCCTTTGGCCTCCTGACGTACCTTCTCCAATATTGTCTGTCAGCCGCCTTGCATCCGTTTTGATTGGCCATATGACTTGCACCGGATTCGTTTTGCCTTGGCCCTCCATTCCTTCCGTCCCATCCACTCCATCCCTTCCATCTCCTTCATTTCCTCCTTCTAATTTATCTGCTCCATTTCCGTTCTCTCCATTTCTGTTGCCTCCATTTCCCGATTCTCCTCCCGCTTCATTTACTTCCTCCTCCCTTGCTTCCTCGGTTATGACTCCTACCTGTTCCATACGGGAAACTTTGCCTCGCACCTTGGCATTCATCTGGGCCCCTGGGAGTTCAGTTGGGGGTCCCCAGTAAGGTGGTGGTGTGTTTGTGGTATATCTTTGGAAACAAGGCAACACTAGCAAAACAATCAAAATTAGTTATTATTCTATGATCATTAGTCAGTCCAGATTAGTACTTACCAGGAACTCAAGTCCCCAAGTATTCAATCTCCGGCAACGGTGGTATCTTTTAATTAACCCTTGGCGCGGACCTACAACTTCGCATCTCTCTCAATGATTCCAAAGGACCCTCAACAGTTGACTCAACATTTATAGGGAAATTGCATGCCACTTTGCAAAGGCGACATTGCTTGCACTTGCCTCAAAGTCCTTGGATGGCAGTACTAGGAACACAACACTTGTTTTGGCAAATACAATTTTTGCAACGGCGGGACAAGGATGAAAATGATGACAACATTTTATATAAATATTAAATTTATTGATTAAAGAATTAAGTAGTATAAGGGGTATACATTAATAATTAACAACTTGAAATCAATGGGAAAATTTATCTGAATGCTCACAGGAGCTTGCTTCTTTATACCCGGGCAACTTTCACGCTTTGCACTTAAGGATTATTGTCTTCACCACTTCAACATGTCCTCTCCTCAGTACCATCTACCTCAGTCTAAAAGCGTGACACAAATAAAAGCACAACATCAATGGTGCAATCCGCTATTTCCTCTGGCTTGCCCTGACCTTCCAATCTTGGCAACCAACTCAGTATATACTTGCGAACTTCACGGTTAACTCCATACTGGTCGGCCATCCATTATGAGATCCAATCTCCTTCCCTGGCCAATCAACAGCCTTGGAATTCCATCTTTGGTCATGCATTCTAATCACCAGGTTGTATCTAGTCACTTCGGATTACCTTATAAGGGCTATCCCCTTGCCTGATGATTGTCTCCTCAGTTAGTTAATTTCATACGTTCTTGCATTTGCTACAACCTAGTTATCACATTGGACTCAGGTTGAGTTTCCTTCTTTGGAACACATTCCATCCCTCTCGCCGTTTGTTGAGTGGCATAACTAAGTTTGCACTTTGCAACTAAGTCTTGCTGTCTCGCACTTGCCCTCGCACTTGGTATTCCTTTGCGCTCATGATCATCTAAGAATTTCCCTATAGTACGTGGGGTGGTCGTGTGACAACATGGAATATTTGGAACTTCTTGATCCAGTCTCCTCCTATAGTAAAGTATCTGACTTTACTTTGGAATTCATCTATACCATACAAGCAAAGAGAATGATTTCCTAGAATGAAGTAATCACATACTCCGTTTTGAAGCACTAAAAATTCAATTTTCAGTCTGAGTGATCCTTTAGAGTGAGGCAGTATGATATCAGAAGACCATACTCCAATAGCATTGAGGGAAGAGTTACAACTGCTAAACTTAGCCTGAGGTACTGGGAATAAGTTCATCTCCAATTTGTATCCTGCTTTTCCAAATAAGTTGAACCAACACAAGAGCATAAGGCTCCACTATCTTAGAGTAACCTCACCAGGGAACCTTGGATTAAACCAGTAGCATAGCATGTTTTTCCAGCAGTGCTCCTTTTACCAGAAGAGGGTTTTATTGTCAAGGCTTTAGCTACAGAGACATGGTGAATCTTCATATTGTGATCCTTAGTATCTGTTTAGATTGGAATGCTTCTAGTTATGAGGCACCTTTCTTTAAGATTTTCATGAAAAGCAGTGCAGATGTCATGGTTTGGTCAGTGTTGTCACTAGGAATCTACCATGGTGGAGTATTTACTTACAGTGACAATTCCCCCAAGGTAGTAAGGTTAGAAGTGATGGGGGAATTGTCATTCTGTGGCAGTGATGGCTCCTTAAATATTGAAAGAAATAAAATGAGAAATAAATCAAAAGAGATTTTTTACCATTTGTGGTTCTGAGTCCGCATTTCTCCAGGAAGGAGTGGCACTGATGGCTGTGAAGTCATGCCAGTGCTTACCACGTTACTGAGTGTGACATCAACACCGGTTGGGAATTGACTTTAATTAGTTGGGAAGTCCTTTCCTTCTTGAATTCCAACACCCCCCTTCAAGTTATTAAAATGATGACCTTCCTTAATCCTAACTTGTGGCATAGGTTTCTAAAAATTTGTTTATTTTGAGTTTTTTTGAGTATGTCAGCCACCATTTGTTTGGTTGGGTAGTAGTCTATTGTAACCCATTTGGCCTTTACTAATTCCCTGATCCAGTGATGATGAATCTCAATGTGTTTTGTCCTTGAATGAAAACTAATTCTGAGGTGAGTTGAATGGCACTTAGGTTGTCACAATTTAGGTTGATGGGACTGTTGCATGGGATTTGTAGGAACTTGAATGACTCCAAAATCCATACTTCTCCTTGACAAGCTTCAGCGGTGGACTTGTATTCCGCTTCAGTGGATGATAGAGAAATGGTTGGTTGGAGTTTTGATCTCCAATTGATTGGTCTGTTGATATATGTAAACACGTAACCAGTTGTGGACCCTTGGGTAGCTTTGTCTACAGTCCAGTTGGCATCCCCATGGCCATGGGGAATGTAGTAGCTCTGGTCTGTGGTTACATGGTCCTTTGCATGAGAGTACTTCATGCTGTAGTCCATGGTTCCCTTTAAGTACCTCAGGATGTGGCATAAAGCCTTTCAATGCTTGAGGGATGGTTTATCCATGTATTGGGCCGGCATACCAATTTAATGACTCAGCTCTGGTTGTGTGCACTGAGCAAGGTAAAGGAGTCAGCAAAATCCACTGCGGTATGGGAGGTTTAGTTTGTTAAATTCAAGATTTTCTTTGTTGGTGGCCAGTCAATAACAGAGGTTAACTGGTAAAGGGGTGGATGCAGTCTTTTTATCCTTGTGATTGAAGCTTTTTAGAGTTTTCAAGCCATGTGTTTCTGATTCATGGAGTATCCATTTGCCATTTGTTTGAGTTGGATGCCTACAATACTTTCAGCAAGCCCAAGGTCTTCCATCTCCCATTTTTGTATAATTTCACTTTTGACTAGATTCATGTCATTACCTGTTATGACCATTTCATTAACATGAACATAGAGTAGGCTGTATTTGTCATTATTGACTTTTAAATACAGACACGCATCACACGGTGATTTTACAAACCCAATAGAGACCAGGAATGTGTGAAAATCCTCATTCCAGAGCTTTGGAAATTGTTTCAGGCCACATATGGCTTTGTGGATTTGCCATACTTTATTGGTGCCTTCTAGATATACGTCCAGTTGTTCTACATAGATTTTTTCATTGATTTGTGCATTCAGAAATGTGGTTATGGAATCCATTTGGTGTATTTCCAACCCATTCTTTGCGGCTATGGAAATGAGAAGCCTGAGTGACGTAGGTTTTCCTGTAGGGGAATAAGGTTTGTGGTAATACACTCCTTCTATCTGTGAACACCCTTTAGCAAAATATTGGGATTTTTGTTTTATAAATTTTCTTTTTGTGTTGTGTTTGGTTTGTCACAACCACTTGCCTTTAATTAACTTTTCTGTGCGTGGGTCAATCTACAAGGGTAAAAAATCCTGGAGATATCATTGAGTCAATCTCCCTTTTGAAAGACTTGAACCATTCAGGAGCATTCTCTCTTTGAGCAGCATCATAGTATGAGGTCAGATCAAATGCTAGAAAAATATGAAAAATTAGGTCAGTGAGTGCGCAGAAGTTGTTTGAGAGATATATGAGGTGATTGTAGTTAACTTGCGGTATGTTACTATGTTATGTAGGTGGCTAGGTCTAATATAAATTTTGGGAGAGGTGCCATCAGGGGTTTCAGGTGTTTTAATTTCAGTAATGGTGGTGTCATTGGGTGAGTTGGGTGGAGCTGGAGGTGTTCCAAGGGTAAGTATTAGTTTTTGTGGGTTGTCTGGTGCCACAGAGCCATTCCGTGTGGTGGGAAAGGGGAAATCAAGGGGATCAGTAGGGAATATAGGCAGTACATTCTCTGGTGGAATGGTGTTGGGGTTCATCTCCTTACAGGGAAACTTTGTCTCCTCAAAAGTCACATTGCATGATGTTTTTATTGCATTCAGTTCAGGTACATATATGAAGTAGTTTTGGTTTTCTTCAGTAAAACCCAGAAAGATGCCTTTGATGGCTACTTGGCTGGATTTTTTTCCCCTGAGTTCCTCTCTTACCAGGAGATGGGCTCTGCATCCAAGCACTTGCAGATGCTTGACTGTAGGTTCATATTTGAACCATAGCTCAAACAGGGTGACATTTCAAATGGGAGTGGAGTTAGAAAACTTCCAATTGGTGTGTTAGATGAAAGTTTGAACTGCATTACAACAGAAATTGGTGGGTGTACCGCTGTGAATGATCAAGGCCCTAGCCTTTTCAACAATGATCTGGTTGCTTCTTTCAGCAACAACATTTTTTTCAGGCATGTAAGGTGTGGTTACTTGTGTTGTGATGCATAGGTTGTTGAGGTAACTTACAAGCTCATAATTTTTAAATTCCATGCCTCCATATATGGTCAGGTTCATCACCTTAAATCCTGATTTATGCTCTAATTTGGCAATAAATATTTTGATTTCTTCTAAAATATTGTACTTAGATTTAGATACCAATGGAAATCCCGTCTGATAGCATGTGTAATTGTTGGTGAAGAGAGCATAATAAGAAAAGATACAGTTTTTTTGGATGATGCCACTCAAATCTAGATGGAAATTTTCTATTTGTTGAGTTCTCCAACTTTGGCCTTTATTGCAAGAGATTCTATGGTTTTTAGTCAGTTTTCAAGTGTCACAATAAAATGGCTCAATGGGTGATGTCTGTAGTAGTCCGGCTGCAGTCATCTGGTTCTGGCAGTCTGGATTGAAATGCACAAATTTGTTGTGGATTGTTTCAGCATCCTGCTTGATGTGGAGAGCATGGTCATTTCTTACCTTAGGTGATATTTTAAACTCAATTAAGTTATTGCTGAATCTTCCCCAGAGTATGGTTTCATCCTTATCTTTTAGTTCTACACTAAAGCCTAATTTGACTATGTTAATGTTGTCTTGAAGGAGGATAAATCCACCAATCAAGTTCTTTGAGAGTTTTGGTAAAAATAGGGCATTCTCAAACACCATTTTGTGGCCGTTGTGCCCCTTGATGGTGAATTGTCCAACAGCTTGTAATGGGAGCATAGCCCCTCCACCTGCCAATTTGAGTTTGAGGTTTGGATTGTTTGAGTTCAAGCTTTCAGGTTTGAAGAATTGCACACTGTTGAACATGTGTTGCATTGCTCCCGCGTTGAAGATAATGATGTCTTCTTGTTCCCCTGTTTGACCAAAGTAGCAGATGGGTTCACCAGGGGTTGGAGAGTCAAAAACTGTGGCCAGACTTGCTTGATTTGCAGGCTTATTTTTGAACCAGTTGGGCAGCTCCCCTCTCCATAGACCTCGAATGATTTTCTTCTCTATCCATGCTCTACAAATCTGTTAATTTTTGGTGTTGTGTTAGTCCAAACCTGTCCTATAGCCATCAGACTCACTTCTACAGTGTAAAAACAGCTCAAGACATAAAATTTACCTCATAAATGGATTCTACATCATAAATAACCCATAGTCACTCAGCCCAAGTACCCTTCTATCTCTCATGGATTAGAAGATAAAGCCCAAGAGACCTTCAACTGTGGCAACTCATACCCAACCAGTTGTCACAGCCCTGTGGAAGACATAAGGCATACCTTGGAAACCCTCAAGTACATACCAGTGCCAGCTTACCCTCAAGAACAGGACCATACACCAACCCTGTCACCTTATCAGCATACAAATATACAGGTACAGGAGGCAGTGCAGTCTTTTGAACCCTGTAACCTTGGTCAGAATACATCAATACAGACATAGGAGGCAGTGAAAACAGTCCAGATCCAGTCACCTCATCAGCATACAGAAATAAAAATCCAGGAGGAAGTGCAACCAGTCCAGATCCAATCACATACAAAGATACAGGTAAAGGAGGCAGTGCAAGCAGTCAGACCCAATCAACTCACCCAGACTAAAGGAACAATATACATTCAAGAGGCTGTACAGAAGTATACAGGAACAGTGCAGGCAGTAGGAAGTGACACCAGTCTCAACCAGAACCAAACAAGCATGCAAATATACATACAACAGTCTGTGCAGAAGTATACAGGAGCAATATATGCAGGAGGAAACCAAAACAGTCTCAAGAAGAACCAAACAAAAATGAAAATACACATACAGGAAGCTGCGCAGAACTATACAGGAGCAATATAGGCAGGAGGAAGTCAGACCAGTCTCAACCAGAACCAAACAAACCACCAGTATTGCACAGCAATAAATAAATTTATGCAAGGCTGTGCATGCATGAAACCCCTGTACAAGCTTTTCCCAACCAGAAAAAATGCCTCATGTAACTCTAAAAGCTTTTTACAACCAGCAGAAATGCCTCATGTAATTTTATCTCACTGTTCCTTGCCAGAACAGGGAAAACCCTCAGGGGCAGCCTTGAGCACCTCTGGTGGCAGGACTTTTCTATTTATGGAGGGCCTCTCTGCCCTATCCAAGTTGTAACAGGTGCCATCTAATCACCTATCCCCAGCTCATCCCATCTCACCATCCATCTGTGGTACCTACCCAGATAAATATTATTAGTGAAACAATTATAAGGAAACAAGAAATCAGAAACCAAGTTATAACACAACTTTAACCAATAAGAACTGTCAGCTTGCTACTATCTACAGAGCAAAACTGTCAAATAGTAACACAAACTATGAAAAATAAGAATACCTCAATTAACAAAGTAAGGAGTGATGAATCCATAAATATTACAACACCTGTATGGCACTTTTTGGCCATTCTAATATTTCACACGTATTGTCACATATAGGGTTTAAAACTAAAATTCACTCAAAATTGAGGTGTTGTGTATATTTTAGGAGTTACACGCGGAAATGTGTTATGTCACAATTCCCACGCGCAGCCCCGCATCATTACATAACCCTACGTACTAGTAGCAGCAGGATCCCGCGTACTAGAGACCCGCGCGCAGCTGATTCTGCCACACATGCAGCGGATCCTACCCCGCGCGCATCTGTACTAACTGATCCCCACGCCTGGATCAGTTGTGACTAATCTGACAACCAGGTACCGCTCAGAAGAGCTAAAACCTAGTTAGGGTTTCCTAGTATATGTAACAAACAGAAATATGCATTACTGATGATCTAAAAAGATCAAAAATTAAATAAAATTAATGAAAATTAAGTTTTAAACATTTTTTAATAATAAATCAAAGATCAAGGACTACCACGTAAATCACTGATCTTGATCTTTGAAGACCACAAAACACTACAAGAAGTGTTCTTAAAAAATTATTAAAAGTTATCTAAATGATCAGCAGATGATGGAAAATCAGTAAAAATCCACATCTGCACGCTTTAAAACAATATCAATAGTAAAAATGAAGGATGAGTACAGAATAATCAAATTAAAGCCATAACAGATTAACAGATCCTGTGGCTAAAATAGTACAGAAATCCAGCAGATCTAAGGACAGCTGATTGAAAGCACCAATAAGACGTTCTAATCTTGCCCTGATTGGCTTTCCAGCCTCAGCCCAAAAGCAGAACCCTCTCTACGTGCCCTGAGAAAAAGAAAATCATCCCAAAAAGGTATTTATACAGACCTCTTTGTATCCATTATTCCATCAGTGAATCAGTTACCAGGAATTATTTATTATCAATCAGACACCGTGTCATTGTTATTCAAGTGCTTATATGAAGATAAGCAAGTGATTTATGACTTAGTCTGTAGTATTATTATTTATTCTTATTGACCAATCAACCCTTGAAGTTTAGTCAAGCAATCCACCCCATCTGCTCTGAAACCCTTCTTATTATTCCAGGATTTTTGTGGTAAAGTGCTCAGAGTGAGTTTTACCCTTCCTGTCTAGGCCGCTTGTGCTGTTAAGCCGGGCCATTAGTGGAATAAGTCCTTTCTGAGGAACCCATATTTTTTCCAAGGTTCTTAAACTGCCTAAGGAGGCCCCTTGAAGAGAGGTTGCTAGTCTGTAAAGATCCCCAGTAGTATAATACTGTGGCCCATCTTTTATATTATATTGAAAACCATTTACTACCAAACCAATTAAACCTTGCAACTGCTCTTATTAAATCATTTATTTGAGCTTCTAAGTGTTTATTATTGGAATAATAATAATTATTATCATTCCAGCATTTTTATCACTCTCTGTAGCAAAAGGACTGCAAGGTTCCTGGTATCAGAGAGCTGACAAGAACCCTCCAACCGGTGCTTGAATAAGGTTTCTTCTTTGAACTAAATATTCAGAACCATATTCAAGAAACACCACCCATTAATAAATAAATAACCCTTACAAAGAAAGAGAGAACAACAAAAATAAACTAACAAACTTCCCTCTACCCAGCCCCTTGTGGGCAAACCCATCCTTGGGTCCTCTCCTGAACCACCCCTTTGATAAAACCCTTGAAAAATTTAATATTGAGATACTGGTTAAGATCAAACATATCTGATCAATAACCAACCAATAACCCAATACATCTGGTCTATTCTTCAACAAATCCTACCAATAACAGTTAATAATTAATCTAGGTCTGATCTGAGACCTATATTAAGTCTTAAAGAAAACAGCAATTAATTTAAATAAGTTATTTTGGAGACTTACTATAGTACTAGAAGGGCAGGAAATTCAAAATCACTCTTAGTTTTACTAATACTCTAAAGGAGTAGAAGTAATACTAAATTCCCCTTCAAGGACTGCCAGCAAGCTATTTGCTACTTTATTTATATAATCCTACAGGAGTCTCTACAGGATGGCACAGATTGGAAGGATGAGGTTCAAAGCATTTCTCCTTTTTACATTTTTGGCAACGTTTGGATTGGGCTGCATTTGCTTCCTCAGTTACGTATGGGGTTTTGGATGGAAAGGGGGCACATTTGTGGGTCTCAAGAAGCTCTTCAAATACCTGGTAATGTGTGAGTGTTTGCACAAATCTGGAAATGGATTTTTTATCACTATTGAATCTAGGGTGGATGGATTCAAGTAGCGTGTACACAAGCCC
Organism: Puccinia polysora; assembly: GCA_025617555.3. Lineage (NCBI taxonomy): Eukaryota > Fungi > Basidiomycota > Pucciniomycetes > Pucciniales > Pucciniaceae > Puccinia > Puccinia polysora. The sequence continues at coordinate 19,825,736 of CM062637.1, read as the reverse complement.
GGACTCTTTGTCAATAGTTCCTCTGGCTTGAAGTATTTGAGATTTGATCATCTTGAACTTTCCAAGGTGTTCTCTGATACTGGTTGTTGGGCCTTCTTTGAGTTTATTGAGTTGTTTGTTGAGGTTGAATAGATTCCTGATGGCTTCTTTGGCATGGAAGTCCTTCAGGGTGGCCCAAATGGCAAAAGGGTTCTTTCAGGTGGCTAATTCAGGTGATGATAGAGACTTGGAGTTGAGTCAAGCAACTTTAATGTGGGCGTCTAGTTGGCTGAAGATACATGAGCTTAGAAGCCTTTTGATGGCATTGTGGTAGAGTGGAGAAAATTTTTCAGATGTGGGAGAGTCTGTTGTAAGGTACTTGTGCAGATCAACGGATCTTAATGAAATGATAATGGCTTGTGACCACAACACATAGTTGTGGTCAGTAAGTTTCTTGGAAATATTGATTGTGGAAAGCAATTTTAGTATTTCTTGGTTGGCTTGTAGTTGTTGCTTGGTGTACTTGGGATAAAGGTTGGATGATTCAGTTGTATTTTTGCGGTGGTACAGCTGGGTGGTAAATGCAGGATTAGGACTGGCCATCATGACTGGCAGAGGCACTGGGATTGAGGTAGGGCTGGAGGTTGGGGATTGGCTGACTGGCAACATGGTGGATAGGATTTTTGTCTCTTGCTACCATGTAGATTATTCAATGTTTGGTGATCACACACACAAATCTGATAATAAGAATAGAGGCGGCAATCTTAGTATCTGTTTAGATCAGACCGCTTCTAGTTATGAGGCACAATTGATAATAAGAATAGAGGCAGGGATCTTAGTATCTGTTTAGATTGGACCTCTTCTAGTTATGAGGCACCAGGAGTGACAATTTCCCCAAAGCAGTAAGTTTAGAAGCAATGATATTATTGAAATTTATAATAGTACAACTGAAACCTGATAATAAGAATATAGGCAGTGATCTCAGTACCTGTTTAGACTTGACCGCTTCTAGATATGAGGAACCTGGCTTTAAGATTGTCATGAGAAAAATTGCATGTCAGCTCTCTGATACCAGGAACCTTTCCCTCCTTTAGCTACAGAGAGTGATAAAAATGCTGGAATGATAATAATAATTATTATTCCAATAATAAACGCTTAGAAGCTCAAATAAATGATTTAATAAGAGCAGTTGCAAGGTTTAATTGGTTTGGTAGTAAATGGTTTTCAATATAATATAAAAGAGGGGCCACAGTATTATACTACTGGGGATCTTTACAGACTAGCAACCTCTCTTCAAGGGGCCTCCTTAGGCAGTTTAAGAACCGTGGAATAAATATGGGTTCCTCAGAAAGGACTTATTCCACTAATGGCCCGGCTTAACAGCACAAGCGGCCTAGACAGGAAGGGTAACACTCACTCTGAGCACTTTACCACAAAAATCTTGGAATAATTGGAAGGGTTTCAGAGCAGATGGGGTAGATTGCTTGACTAAACTTCAATGGTTGATTGATTAATAAAGGTAAATAATACTACTATAGACTAAGTCATAAATCACTTGCTTATCTTCATATAAGCACTTGATTAACAATGACACAGTTTTGGATTGATAATAAATAATTCCCGGTAACTGATTAACTGATGGAATAATGGATCCAAAGAGGTCTGTATAAATACCTTTTTGGGGTGATTTTGGTCTTCTCAGGGCACATAGAGAGGGTTCTGCTTGTGGGCTGAGGCTGGAAAGCCAGTCAGGGCAAGATTAGAACTTCCACTTGGTGCTGTCAATCAGCTGTTCTTAGATCAGCTGGATTTCTGTACTATTTTAGCCACATGATCTGTTAATCTTTTATGGTGTAAATTTGATCATTCTGTACTCATCCTTCATTTGTACTATTGATATTGTTTTAAAGCGTGCAGATGTGGATGTTTACTGATTTTCCATAGTGTTTCGTGGTTTCCAAAGATCACAAATCAGTGATTTACGTGGTATTCCTTGATCTTTGATTTGTTATAAAAAAATGTTTAAAACTTAATTTTCATTAATTTTATTTAAGTTTTGATCTTTTTAGATCATTAGTAATGCATATGTCCGTTTGTTACATATACTAGGCAACCTTAACTAGGTTGTAGCTCTTCTGAGCGGTACCTGGTAGTCAGATTAGTCACAACTGATGCAGGCACAGGGATCAGTTAGTACAGATGCGCGCGGGGTAGGATCCGCTGCATGCGTGGCAGAATCAGCTGCGCGCGGGTCTTTAGTACGCGGGATCCTGCTGCTACTAGTACGTAGGGTTATGTAATGACGCGGGGCTGCGCGCGGGAATTGTGACATAACACATTTCCGCGTGTAACTCCTAAAATATACACAACACCTCAATTCTGAGTAAATTTTATGTGTAAACCCTATACGTGACAATACGTGTGAAATATTAGAATCGCCCAAAAGTGCCATACAGGTGTCGTAATTTTTAGTACTTTAATTTTTAATTATTTTAAAAATATAAGGACTTGGAATTCAAGGGTGAGGTCAGTGAGTGACCCTACCTAATTTTGGGTGAGGAATCCATTCCTGTAATAATATTTATGGATTTCTCACTCCTAACTTTGTTAATTGAGGTATTCTTATTTTTCATAGTTTGTGTTACTATTTGACAGTTTTGCTCTGTACATAGTAGCAAGCTGACATTGCAGATGTCATGGTTTGGTCAGTGTTGTTGTCAGGACTCTACCGTGGTGGAGTATTTACTTAAAGTGACAATTCCCCCAAAGCAGTAAGGTTAAAAGCAATGGGGGAATTGTCATTGTGCGGCAGTGATGGCTCCTTCAATACTGAAAGAAATAAAATTAGAAATAAATCAAAAGAGCTGTTTTACCATTTGTGGGCCTGAGTCCATGCTTCTCCAGGTAGGAGTGGCTCTGATGGCTGTGAAATCATGTCAGTGCTTACCAAATCACTGAGTTTGACTTCAAAACTGGTTGGGAATTAAATTTAATTAGTTTGGATGTCCGTTAAATCTTGAATTCTAACAACTTGGAAATGAAAAGGTTACACGCAACCAAGGAAAATAAAATCTGATATTTATTGAGGGTTCAGGAAGCAATATTTTTAGTATGCAGTATATATATATTTTAACCCCACCCCTTCCTCAGGATAAAATGGAGACTTGTGCTCTTCACTCACTGGGTTTACCAAGTGATGAGAGTTGAGTGCAATGGTGTATAATTACTTATCTAGGTTGGTAATAAAGCAAAATTGAAGGTTTTTAGGTTATCTAGGATTCCTAAAAACTGATCAATGGTGCAGAAGGAGTTGAGTTGAGTATTTACCAGAGCTTATTGACCCCTTAAGGCTGGGAAGTTCAGGGAACATTTTTTTGGGGAAAAATGGCATGTGCAAATTGTGCATTTCATGCAAGTCTCAACCCCCAATCTGAATTTCCAAATCTTGACCATAGGCATCTATGGATTGAAGCCCATCAGGGGTGGGTCTTGATGAAAGGAGCAATCAACCAAAGGTGGGTTGGCATGACTTTTGAACCATTTGTATTTTATTATCTTGAGGTGTTCAGGAGTGAGAATTCAAGGGTGTGGTCAGTGAGTGACCCTACCTAATTTTGGGTGGTAAATCCAAATTTGCATTAATATTTGGGGGCTTTCCCACTTCTTGGCTGATTTTTCATGATTTATTCTTTTTTCACTTTTGTTTCTTAATTTTGTACTTCTGGATACTTTGACAGGTTGCTCTGTTAATAGTAGGAAACAGACATGTCAGCTGACTCTGCAATAGTAGCATGCTTACATAAACTGTCTTTTCATGTCCCCCATTTGTCCTCCTCAGGGTAGACTCCAGGTTGGTCCATGCTACATGCTTTTCCATTGCTTATTGAATAGATTCATTCATCATTTCTGTTATACTTCCAACCACCTGTTGGCTGTCAGCTCTCTAATACAAGGAAACTTGCAGTGCTTTAGCTATAGAGAGTGATAAAAATACTGGAATAATAATATTCCAAAGATAAACACTTAAAAAGCTCAAATAATAAATATGTTGAGAGCTGGTGGAAGATTTACTTGGTTTGGTTACAAGGGTTTTCAATATGTTACAAAAAGAGGGGCACAGTATTATGCTACTGGGGATCTTTACAGACACAAAACCTCTCTTCAAGGGGCCTCCTTGGGCAGTTTAAGAACCTTGGAATGATGATGGAGGCCTTCTAAGGACTTATACACTAATATGGCCGGGCAAAACAGCCCTCAGGCCAAGGCAGGAAGGGAAAAACTCACTCTGAGCAATAATCGGCAGAAATCCTGCAAAGATTCTGGTAAAGGGTTTCAGAGCAGATGGGGTTGATTGCTTGACTATAATTTAATGAATCAGGTTGATTGGGTTTTGGGAATTAATAATAGTACTGCAGACTAATTCATAAATCAGTTGATTATCTCTTTATAAGCACTTGATTAACAATGACACAGTGCCTGATTGATAATAATAAATTCCTAGTAAACTGATGGAGAACAATGAGCCCCAAAAGGTCTGTATAAATACCTTTTTGGGGCAATAAAGAGCTTCTCAGGGCACGTAGAGAGGATTCTGCTCATGGGCTGTAGCTTGAAAGCCAGTCAGGGCAGGTTTTGCAAGTCCAATTGGTGCTGTCAATCAGCTGACCTCAGATCTGTGTGATTTCTGTACTATTTTAGCCACAGGATCTGTTAATCTTTTAATTATGTTATTCTGATCATTCTCCACTTATTCTTTATTTAAACTAGTTATAATGGATTGAGGTAGACAGATATTGATATTTATTGATTTTCCATCATCTGCTGAGCACATAGGTAATTTGTAATAGTTTTCTATGGCCAATCCTTGTAGTGTTTCTCGGCCTTCAAAGATTAGGATCTGTCAGTGTTGTGGTAATCTTTAATATTTGGTTTTTATTTAAAATACTTTAAAATTAATCATTCTACAATTTTATTTCAGTTTTAAGGCTTTTAGACTATTTTTATGCATAAGTCATACTATTACATATACTAGGTAAATGCTTCTAGGTTGTAGCTCTTGTGAGTGGTACCTATTGTCAGATTTGTCACAACAGATCCTGATGCAGGGATCAGTCCATTTAGGTGCGCACAAGGTAGGATCTGATGCGTGCTTGTCAATCTTTAGGGGTGCACGGGATTTCTGTATGCAGGAATCTGATGCTACAGGTAAATAGGGGCTGTGTAAGGACACAGGACTGCGCGTGGGAATTGTGACATAACACATTTCTGCATGCAACTCCTAAAATATACATAACACCTCAGTTTTGATGCAATTTGAAGTGTGAAAACTATACATGACAATATGTGTGAAATATCAAATTGGCAAAAAAGTGCCATAGTGATGCTGTGAATTTTTGGTTAATTTTTATTTAATTATTTAAAATATGAAGGAGCTATAATTCAAGTGTGGGGTCAGTGAATGACCCTACCTAATTTTGGGTGGGAAATCCATTTCTATAATAGTATTTCTGAATTTCATACTCCTTCTTTTGGTTATATTTATCCTTTTTTTATTTTTTTTTATTAATTTTATTTTTGTTACTCAAAAGGTTGCTCTGTAATAGTAGCAAGCTGAGATTGGCCATAATTTACCTAATCAATTTAGAGCATCCACCACAGTCTTGATCAGCCCGCATGATAAGTGGGCTTTTCAAGGATTTTTTTAATTGGACCATCAATTTATGCTCAATAGCACTCAATAGTTGATCACTTTAGAAAATCCTCAACACAATTCCATAATTTTAGGAAATATTGTCATGGCTTGACAAGCAAGAGTTTGTCAACCCCAGTTAAATCTTCCTTCCCCTGCCCCCCACCTCCAGAAATCCACCCCAGCATATTTACATCCCCCCTTTCTTTTTTTCTCTTCCTCTGCCTTGATATCCTCTCTCCCATGAATAACTTTTATCAAACTTAGCCATAAACACTTACTTATCTCTTATAAGTACTTGATTACCTTGGCACGGTGTCTGGATATAAATATAACTGGGTCTCTGCCCATCAATATCCTCAAAAGAGCTCTTTATTTATAGCTTTTGGAGTCCCAATATTGTCCTTCTGAGGGGTACAGGGGCTCAGAGGGACGGACACTAAGGCTAGAACGGTAACCAGGGGTAGCCTGTCACGTGTTATTGGTTCTATAGCACGGGTAGCATCTAATTCCTCAGGGTATGGGAATTATTCTACTTTATAATAGATGTTAGGACGTGTGAATAACACTAATCTGTCCCATTTATGTATTATTTAATTAATTATCCTTAGTAAATGTTCCCAGTAATTTAATAATTATATAAATAGACATTTCTACGGACATCCTGATGTCAGGTGAGTTCTCATTATGTATTAAATAACTGGAGTAAAGTCATGTTATTGATTTTACTCCTTATTCTCAAGTTCCAGTTCATTTACTAAGATAATTACTTATAAATATAAGTCATGGGAATTCATGTGATACTTTTACATCATTAGTTTTATTAGTATGTCACTAATATTTTGATGTCTAGAAATTCTCATAAAAGTATATTCAAGTATTTTAATATATTTTTAGAAGTTGTCATTGTCTTATTTTCGACATTCTTGGTACTTTGAATTATATTTAATAAAAAATACGTATAAGGGTTATTGAAGTATTTTTATATAATATTATGTACTTTTAGACTATCTACTATCCACAGCAACATTTATTACATATGTAGAATGTTCCTGTGTGGGTTATAGCATTTTTACGCCGTACCTAAGCCTGTCACACGGCCTGTCAAACTGTCAAACCATATTCCCACGGATGCGTACTTTTCAGAGACCCGGGGCTGCGTACACAACCTTGACAGAGTGAAGGGGCTGTATCTCAGCCGCGCGCTTGCATAGGCTGCTGCGGCTGCGTGCGGGAATTGTGACAAAACTCATTTCCGTCCGTAACTCCTAAAATATACACAACACCTCAATTCTGACTGAATTTTAGGTGTGAAACCTGTATGTGACAATGTGTGTGAAATATTTAGTTGACCAAAAGCTCAATAATGGAGCCTTAGTATTTTGGTCTTTCTTTCATTAATTACTTAAAAATATAAGGAGTTGGATTTCAAGGGTGGAGTCAGTGAGTGACCCTACCTAATTTTGGGTGGAGGATCTATTTATGTAATAATATTTATGGTTTTCCTACTCCTTCTTAGTATAATTATATTATTATTATTATTATTATTTTATTTTTGTTATTTTGCAGCTTGCTTTGCAATAGTAGCAAGCCAAAATTCCCCCACATCAAGATATGGCCATATCTGAAAAAAATCTGGAGGATGTTGGGAGAAAATTAACTTCATGTGATTTTCAGTTCCTTTTGCTGGCCCTGTAGTTTCTGAGATGTATTGGTCCATCAGGTATGTTATTTTGTGGTAACCATTCATCTTTGTCTGCAGATTCTCCTTTGTATCTTACTAAGTATAGTCTAATATATTTTCCTTGTACTCTCTCTTTCTTGTCTCTCAATATCCTGCTGACTTTCCCTTTTTCTCTCATGGGGTCAGGTTCTATTGGGATTATTGCTGGAGGGAGGTTTCTACCTTCTCTTGGTTGAAATTGCTTGACTAGGCTAACAGGAAATACTGGGTGTTTCCTTGATAATTATTCACTCATTATTACTTCCACAGCATTTTTGCCATGCATCTTCTTGATAACAAATGGTCCAAAAAAGGCTGGTTTCAGATTTCTGTTACCTGCTAGATTGTTGAAATTGGTTGTAGATATCAAGATCTGATCTCCTATTTTAAAGTCAGGTTCTTTATGTGAATTGTCCCATCTTTGTTTGTTGTATTCTAATGCTTCTTCTAAAAATTTTTGAGCACAAATATTTTCCAGATCTATCATCTTCTTAAAGTCAAGAGATTTTGGATGAATTGCGGCTAAGTTATAGTTTAAGTTATTCCTAGGGAGTTTTTGAATCCATCCTCTTTCTAGTATGTAAGGAGCTTCTTTGGTAGTAGAATGTTTGTTATAATTATGGCCAGCAATTAGCTTAGGCAAATGAGCAGTATTTAAAGCAAAAGAAATTCTGGACACTGTGTGTCAATAATGGCTAATGGGGCTCTCACAATGGGGCAACATGTTGGATGAATTCGATTGGATGATGAATGAATGATGGAAAACAGCAGGGAGAAGAGCTCCTTAAGTACAAAAGATTGGCCTCTTGTGAGCCCATGATACAACAAGCCAAAGGGCAAATTTTCCGCCCCAAAAGAGCTCTACAGGCTCTACAGGCCTTGTTACTTGGTTTGGACTGCATCAGCCCACATGGCATTAGTCCCTGAACCCTTACAACCAGACTATTCCGGTCCATTCTTGTGTTTCCACCGTTACGGGGCTGAACCAGCCAATTGCTGTTCAGTCCCTTAGTTGGTTGTCTATTACAACCGGCCCTGATGGCATCATTACCCCTGTTATGGGCTGGTTGCCTCATGCATCCAGCCCCTGGCCCCTGAAATGGGCCAGGTGGGACCCAGGGCTCACCTGGGTCCGGTTTCAACCTCACATGGGGGGGTGTGACCAGCGGACATGCTGTCCCCCCCTCTATCTCTTACAAATCCCTGGTGGGGGCGGTCAAATCCCCTCACCAGGGGCCCTGGGGGTCGATACCCCCAGGGCGTTGTCATGTAAATTGGCCTGGGAGGTGATCAGGCCCCCCCAGGCCCATCGCTCCTCCCCCTTGGTAAAGGGGGGGGGAGAGCGCCCCTATCTGGTTTGGTCGCATTGACCGATCAATGGTGGGGGGGTGATGAAATCCCCCCCACCTGCCGGTCGCTACTCTTGCGGCCGGCGCCGCCACCTCCTTGGGCAAGGGGGTGGTCAGGTCCCCCCTGCCCTGACCGACCGCCTCGTTGCGGCCGGTCGCTGGCTGGTTCAACCCAGCCAGCCTGCCCCCTCCCCCTCGCGACGGCGAGCGAGGGGAGGGGGAGCAAGCCGGGGCCGCGAGCCCCGGCTCCGCGGCGCTGGTCGCCGGTCGCGACCAGCCGGGCCCGCGCGGCATTGCACCGCGCGGGATCCCTTGGCCGCGCAACAGCCCCGCGCGGGCCGTCGGGCCCCGCCTGGGCCGTGCCGAGGAACACAGGCGGCCCCGAGCGGGCCGCGACAAGGGTGGCAACCCTAATGGGCCGCCCCAAGCCCGAATGTTGAGAAAAGACTACTTTTGCGGGCCAGCCCGTCTGGCCAAGTATGTCCAAAATAAACCTTGGGCCCAATTATGCCCATACAAGCCCATCTGGCCGTATTTGCCCATATACCCCATCGGGCCCGTTAGGGCCCGTGTACCAATGGGTCTATTTCACGCGTTTTGAGGCCAGTTTCCACAACTCTGTTGCATCCACATGGGCCCATATGGTCCGTGTGTGTGTCCAATGGGCCTCAGAGGCCCATTTGTGCATCCCATTTGGATTACACTTATACGTAGCACCCGCGTAAGTGCGTACGTATTTTAACAATGTTCACTGATGTTACAAGCCATTTCTAGGGCTGGGAGTAGGCTTACCCAATCATGGCAATAACCATCTGAGTTTTTGTATTCTAGACCAAAGCTACAGAACCTTCTTAACATATCTTCTGGGGTCTTTATCATTCTCTCAGCTAATTCATCAGTTTGGGGATGGTATGCTGTAGAAAATGCTAGAGTAGTACCCAGTATATCATGTAGATTCCTCCAAAACTCAGAGGTGAATTTGGGGTCTCTGTCACTGATTATAATCTTGAGTATACCCACATCAGCTATGATCCTGTTCCAGAATAGTAAAGCTACATTCATAGCACTATCTTCTTTGTAGTTAGGTAAGAATTTTGCCTTCTTAGAATATCTGTCAACTATGACTAGGACTGAGTTATATGAATGAGTACCTCCAGGGGGGAGGCCAGTGACAAAATACATATTAATGATTTCCCATCCGGTTGTGGTGTCAGCCTGCTACTTAGCACAGAGAAACCTGACAAAGCAACAACAATATTAACAAAAATAAAAAGAACAAAAAAAAGAAATAAATAAATAAAATTATTATAAAATGAAGGAGTAGGAAGTCCATAAATATTATTGCAGAAATGGGTTCCCCACCCAAAATAAGGTAGGGTCACTCACTGACCCCACCCTTGAATTCTCACTCCTTATATTTTTTAATTAATTTAAAAGAAAATGGTAAATGACCACGGCACCAGTATGGCACCTTTTGGCCATTTTAATATTTCACATGATATGTCATGTATAGGTTTCACACCTAAATTTCAGTCAAAATCCAGGTGTTGTGTGTAGTTTAGGAGTTACACGGGGAATTGTGTTTTGTCACAATTCCCGCACGCAGCCCCATGTCCCTACAGCGCTGGACTCCCACGCGCAGTTGATCCCTCCCGCATGCAGGTGATCCCGTGACCTAGTCACGCGCGCATCTGAATGGACTGATCCCCGCGCCTAACCTGCCGTGATCACGCGTGCAGCGGATCAGTCCCTGCGCGCATCTGAATGGACTGATTCCTGCGCCTAGCCTGCCGTGATCAGTCTGACAGCCAGGTACCGCTCAGAGGAGCTACAACATAGTAGGATCTACTCTACACATGTAAAGCTACCACACAAGCGTAGATCATAGTTTAAAAACCTTAAAAGTCAATTAAAATTAGTTATTAACTAATTTTTAGTATTTTTTATTAATTAAATAAAGATCCAGACTCACCACGTCATGAGCGGATCAGAACCTTCAAAGACCACAAAAGTACACAAGGAGTGGTCGTAAAAATTATTTAAAATTACATACAGGATCAGCAGAGGATGGAGAATCAATAAAAATCCACGTCTGCTCACTTTTGACCAGTACTTACAGTACAAATTGAGGATCAGTGCAGGATCAGAAAAATGATTAATCTGTTGATTAACAGATCCTGCAGCTAAAAAGGAGCTGTTCCTTGACAGATCTAAGGCCAGCAGGCTAACAGCACCTTAAGGACGTGCCAATTTTGCCCTGACTGCCCCCCTAGCCTCAGCCCATGGCTAATACCCCTTCTAGAGTCCCTCAAGCACCCAAAAAGGAATATTTAAACAGGCTCTTTTTGCCCTTTTGTTCCGGAGGATAGATGAGTTATCAGAGAAATTATTATTATCAATCAGACATTGTGTCATTGTTAGTCAAGTGCTTATCAAGAAGAAAGCAAGTGATTTATGATCTAGTCTGAAGTATTATTATTATTATTTTTTAAATAACTATCAAGAACCAGAAGTTTGAACCAGCCACCAACCCCATCTGTTCCGAAGCTTCTTACCTGAATTTTTGCAGGATTTCTGTGGATTACTTCCCAAGTAAGTTGTTCCCTTCCTGCTCTGGGTTTGTATGCTGTTTTGCCCGCCCAAATTAGTGGATAAGGCCTTAGAAGGCACCCATCTTCATTCCAAGTTTATAAACCGACTAAGGAGGCCCCTTGAGGAGAGGTTGACAAGTCTGTAAAGACCCCCAGTAGTATATTACTGTAGCCCCTCTTTTTATATTATATTTAAAATATTTATAACCAAACCAATTAAACCTTGCACTTGCTCTTACCATATTATTATTGTAGCTGTAAAGTGTTTATTCTTTGGAATATTATTGCTCCAAATTCTTTTATCACTCTTTGTAGCTAAAGGACTGCAAGGTTCCTGATATCAGAGAGCTGAAATGTAGGTTCAGAGATTTTCTGTAAGAGTCCAAACCTTTTTCCAGTAGTTTTATTAGATTTTTGGCAGGTTTCACAGCTAGTAACATATTTAATAGTGATTTCTTTCCAGTCTATCCACCAAGCAGTTTGTTTTACTTTCTCCAAAGTTCTCTCTGTGGATAGATGCCCTGATGAAAAGTTGTCATGGCATTCCTGGGAGTATATGTTGCATATGTTCTTTGTTTCTTATTACTAATACACTGGTATGTTGGTGTCTGTAGTAAAGGAGACCATACCAAAGGGTAAAACTTCCTGCTTTATAGGTTTTAAGTAATGAAGCAGGTAGACTATTTATCAGAGCTGCTTCTGGGGATTCACTTTCCATAATGTTAATGAGCAGCTTGATTTCAGGAGAGTAGTTGTCCCTTACTAGGTTGAAGAAAGCAGTATCTAATTCACATAAATGGATCCCCATTATTGGAGCATTCAATGCAAAAAGATTGATGTTCAGGATAGGAAAAATATCTTGATCTTCAGGCTCATATGCTGGATTGTTAGAGTAATTAGGCAAAGCATTCCTACTTAGACTATCAGCATTCTGATGTTAATCTCCAGCTTTATACACTATATTCATCTGACCTCTATACTCTTGTATAGAAATTTTCCACCTGAGCATATGTCTGCTGGGAGTTTGCATGTTCATAAGAGTTCTTAAAGCATTACAGTCCGTGATTACTTGAAAAGTGGTGCCTTCTAAGTAATAGTGTAGCTTTTCTAAAGCCCATACTAGTCCCAAACATTCAAACTGACTGGCTCCATATTTCTTTTCTGTATCTTTGATCTGTCTAGATATGAAGAGTACTGGTTTCTCTACTGGTCTGTCTTCTTCTATCCTTTCTTGATGTAGAATAGCTCCTAACCCTTCCATGAAGGAGTCAATGTACAGTTTGAAGGGCTTGGAGTAATCTGGTTGGATGAGTAAAGGAGTAGAGGTCATAGCTATTTTTAGTTCCTCATATTTTTTCAGTCTCTCATGAGTCATTTCAAATAGAGTGTTGTTGTTGCATACTTCATACAGACTCTTAGTTAGCATAGCAAACTTTGGTATGTATTGTGTGTAATAACTTTAAAAAATAAAGAAAGACAGTAACCCTGTTTTGTTTTGAGGCATAGGTCTATTCATGGCAGCAGCTATCTTATTTTGATCAGCAGCTAGAGTTAGACCAGAGACTATATGTCCTAAGGCTTTCAATTCTCCGTAGCCAAAGTTGCATTTTTTCATGGACACCTTCAATCCTGCTCTGGAGATAGTCTGGAGTACTAATCTTACTTGTTTAATATGAGTATCCCAATCATCAGAGTATATGATAACATCATCTATATATACCATCATCCATCCTTGTCTGATGTATGTACCTAGAACTTTATCCATAGTTCTCTGGAAGTGTGATGGAGAATTCTTTATACCAAAGGGCATCCTAAGATATTCATATATTCCCAAATGACAGATTATTATCATAAACATCCTGCTTTCAGGGCTTATTGGTATCTGGTGGAAACCTTTAAGCATATCCATAGTAGTGATGTACTTGGCCTTGGACAAGTTATGCAGAGCATGATCAATCCGGGGTATAGTATAATAATCTGCTTGAGTATAATTGTTGAGCATTCTGAAGTCTCCTACCATTCTTGAATTGTCATTATACCAAGCTATGATTACAGGTGTGGTCACATCTACCTGTTCATTATGCCCTACTTTCCTTGATACTTGTAAGTCTATTAGTTCTTGGATATGTTCCTCAAGAGCTTTTCTAGACTTAGGACTAGAAGGATAGGCTGGCCTTCTTAAGTTTGGAGGATAAGGAGGCTTGATGGTCAATGTCAATACCATATCATGTCCTTTAATATCACCAATGGGATGATCTTTAGTACAAAAAGCATTCTGGTTCTAAAAGCAGACTTTCAATATATCTTTCTTCTGTTCCTCAGAAAGTTTCATATTCAGAGCTGCTTGAGAGAAATATTCTTGGTCAAAGTCTTTTAAATGCTTTTGATAAGTAGAGGAGGGGAAGTTAGACTGAATGGTGCATATCTTAAATTTCTTGTCCCAATTACAACCTACTGTGAAGTATCTTCCTTCACTCTGGAACACATCTAAACCATATAGACATAAGGCATCAGTACCCAGTATCAGGTAGTCACATAGTCAGTTGAGCAATACTATAAATTCCATTTGTATCCTCAAATATCCTTTAGTATGACGTAGTATTATAGGAGCAGTCCATACTCCAATAGCATTCATGGTGGAGTTGCAAGAGCTGAACCTGGCTTTTGGGATGGGAAAAAGGTGTTCTTTCCAATTGGAGTCCCATTTGTTTAAGAATTCAGCACAGACACATGAGAAAAAGGCTCCACCATCCAGTAATAACTGTATAGGTCTGTTTTTATACAATCCTGTTGCATAACAAGTTTGACCAGTGGTATAACTTTTGCCACTAATAGGTTTAACTGTTAATGGTTTGACATCCATAATATTTCTAGGAATTATAGTAGGATCCCATTGTTGGGGCAAGCTAGAATCCCCATGGATGTTATCAATTTCTACAGAAGTTCCTATATCTCCTTCTATAACATTAACAGGGTTTGTCAAGATCAATTTGCATTCAGAAAGAGATCCTTCAGTATCAGCTATGTCTTCATAGTTCTGATTCCCTTCAACCTCCTGCTCTCCTTCCAAGACAGCTATCTTTCTTTTTGTTAATGGGCAGTCTTTTCTCATTTTCCCAGTCTTGTTAAAATTACAACAAGTTGCGGGCATCCTCTATTTATCCCTATTCTCATTAGGTTTCTTATTTTCAGAGGTATTCATCAGAGGAGGTTGTTCTCTGGTTTTGTTAATGTTATAGTTCTCTTTGGGTCTAGAAGGGGCTTTCTTGTCTAACCCATTCATGTCTATTACTTCTTCTAGCACATTGATTAGAGTTGGCAAGTCAGAATCCATACTCATCCTACATCTTACACTATGGTTAAGATTTCCAGGACACAGGTTGAGGAGTCTTTCATTTACTTCCTCTTTATCAGCATCTGGATAGAAGCAACCCAACCTTTTCTTTTGTTCCAAGCACCATTTGTGAGGTTTATTCTTGGAGAGGTCAAATGAGGAATTTTTGAAATTTTTCATCATTTTTCTTTTCCACATTCTAGAACCAAATTGTTATTTAATCAGAAGTTTCCAAGAATTCCATGGTAACAATCCCACTTCTTCTCTTTTACTGATAAACCAGTCCAATTCTAGTCCTTCATATAGTCTTTGCAGCCTGAATACAGCTATAGCTTCTGGTAGGTCATCAGAGTTAATAGTGTAGTCAATAAATTTAATAAAATTTATATGATTTTATTCTCCTTCACCGGAGAACTTGGGCCATTCAGAAAAAGGGGGTAACAGTTTGAGGGATTGCTCCATCTCAGGGGTAGGACTAGGCCTAAAGGTGTCACTCCAATGCATTCCTAATAAGGGTGGTGCATAAGGAGTAGTGGTTTGTCTTGGAGGTTTTGGTTCCTCTGTGGTACTCCCCAAGGGGTTGGTCAGAAAGACTTTCAAGTCTCTAAGATCATTTTTTATCAGATTAATTTGCAGGTCCACTTTGTTATTAAGCACATCCAGTTTTTAACTAAGGGATAGAATAGAGCTGTTAGTAGTGGTTACCAATTCTTCTTTTAAGGGGTGGAAAGACATAATAAAATCTTCTTGGATTCCTGATAACATATTCTCAATTTTTTGAGTCTGTCTGATCCTACCTTGATTAATTGTCTCCAATAACTGTTCTGTATGTTCTTTGATTTCTTCCATTCCTACTGTCTTTGTTTGGTTATTAATCAATTTGGCTACTACTGAGGTCAATTTATCCATTTGGTTATAAACACTGTCCACATTTTCACAAACAATCTTGAAATTATGACGCATACTATTAGAAAAGGAAGTAATTACATCAGAGGTTTGTTTGGGCTCAGAATTAGAAGCTAATTGTTGTAAACATTTTTCCATTTTTGAGCTAGGGATATTATCTGATCCCAGTCTTTCTTTCCCTTTGGTTTGGGATGGGAAGAGGATCTCTTCTTTACTGATCCTTTGCCTTTCAGTTGGGTAAATTGATCACAAGGATTCCACTTTTCTACATAGGATTCTACCTCTTTCCTTGGAATCATTTTCTGAAGAGCTATCTGGGTGGCTTTTTCCTGGGAGATTATCTTTTTCATAGACATCATGTCCTCCTTGGCTTGGGCTTCTTTGAATTCTTTCCAATATTTCACGTGCTCTTTGACTAAGTCTTTGATCCTGGCTTCCTTGGCCAGATTCTGCCGTGGTGGCTGCAGGGAATCTTCTTGTAAAGGAGGGTGGCTTGATTCTACTACCTTCTCCAGCTTTAGGTTGAGACAGGGCAGCAGTAATTGGTGCTGCTCCTTGTCCATCAACATTTGATTCATGGGTTCCAGTCCCTTCATGGTTGTCCTTATTGGTGGTCTCACGGTGACTGGGAGCTGTTGGCAAAGATACATAGGAGGGAATTCTCCCTGAGGCTTTTGTTTTACGTCTATTCATTTTTGAATAATATGTTTATAAGCATTTTACAGAAAAAATCTGTAAAAATAAGTTTTATTCAAAACTCACTTAAGTTGATGTTCAAAGGTACCAAAACTTTATTGGGATTAAATTGATCCTTATTAGGTAATCCTACGGGGTCTTGGTGTGTTTCAATGAGGTCTTCACCTGCCCAATAAATATTTTCAGGGCGTCCAGAGATATCTGGGATTTCTTGATCCAATAAATCAACTTCAGTGGCGGTGGTTTCTGGTTCAGGAGGATTCACTGATAAAAAAGTTTACTTTATTAGTTGATAAAATATGTTGATATTATTTTTAAAAAATGCTATGGTAATACAAGTTGTATACTTAATTTTATATTTCAAAAATTAATTTATCCAGTATTTCTTCCAATCTTTATGTTTCCTTAATAGGGCCTGAAAGTTGATGCGCCTTTCAAGATCTTCTTGTTCAAGGATTTTATCTAAGTGTTTACATGCAGAAGAGATATTAAGTTGCTCAGCTTGAGTTAACGCATTCCAACCAGTAGGTTTATAGTTTTTAATATATTCTTCTTTTCTTATCTTTGAAAGATTTAAATAATAGATTATTAATTCTGCATTGGTTTTTAAATCCACTGCAAAAGAATTTAATGATAAATCACGGTTATAAAGTCAGATAAATTTATCTTTGATTTATTTTTTCATGAAATGTCTGGTCCTAGGTATTAAATAAAATGAAATGGAATATTTCCCGGCCAGACCCCCAATTATCAGCCTCCTGGATGCCAAGACCCTTGCTATACTTTAGCTACCAGAGGTGATAGAATAAATAATAAATATATTATTTAATGAATGCAGCAAAAATCCATAAAATATTTGGATTAAGCTTATTGCAAGGTTAAGTGGTTTGGTTATGGTTCATTGTTTTAAATCAATATGAATAAATTGATTATTCAATATTTTTATAGAGGGGCCACAATTATATTGAAAATCTTTAACACCTCTCTTCAGGGATTTCAGTATGAAAACACGTAGTACTGGTTACTTTGGGCTCTTTAGTTTAAAGGATGTTTTACCCAAAGATAATATGTATATAAAATACACAGGGGAGTGGCAGGGCCTTGTAAACCAGCTTCCAGGACAGAGAAAGGATAATAAAACTCACTGGTATATTATTAAATCCTTTGGGTATCTGTTTGAGACGTGCACTGATGGGTTAAACCTGTATACTGGGGTTATAAGGTTGTTCAGCAGTTTTAATTGATAAAAAAAGGTTGAGGATGGATATTATTGATCAGACTTAGCCATAAATCACTTACTTATCTCTTATAAGTACTTGATTACCTTGGCACGGTGTCTGGATATAAATATAATTGGGTCTCTGCCCATCAATATCCTCAAAAGAGCTCTTTATTTATAGCTTTTGGAGTCCCAACATTATCCTTCTGAGGGGTACAGGGGCTCAAAGGGACGGAAACTAAGGCTAGAAGGGTAACAAGTGGTAGCCTGTCACGTGTTCTTGGTGCTATAGCACGGGTAGCATCTAATTCCTCAGGGTATGGGAATTATTCTACTTTATAATAGATATTAGGACGTGTGAATAACACTAATCTGTCCCATTAATGTATTATTTAATTAATTATCCTTAGTAAATGTTCCCAGTAATTCAATAATTATTTAAATAGACCTTTTTACGGACATCCTGATGTCAGGTGAGTTCTCATTATGTATTATATAACTGGAGTAAAAGTTATGATATTGATTTTACTCCTTATTTTCGACTCCCAGTTGATTTACTAAAATAATTACTTAAAAATATAAGTCATGGGAATTCATGTAATATTTTTACATCATTAGTTTTCTTAGTATGTCACAAAGATATTGATGTCTAGAAATTCACATAAAAGTATATTAAAGTATTTTAATATATTTTTAGAAGTTCTCATTGTCTTATTTGAAGTTGTCATTGTCTTATTTTCAACATTCTTGGTACTTTGAATTATATTTGATAAAAAATAGGTATAAGGGTTTTTTAAGTATTTTTATATAATATTATGTACTTTTAGACTATCTACTATCCACGGAAAAAATTATTACATATGTAGAATGTTCCTGTGTGGGTTGTAGCATGTTTACGTGGTACCTAAGCCTCTCAGTCCGCCTGTCACTCTGTCAACCCATACTCCCGCGGCTGCGTACTTTTCAGAGGCCCGGGGATGCGTACACCACCTTGACGGAGTGACAGGGCTGTATCTCAGCCGCGCGCGGGTGCATTGGCTGCCGCCGCTACGTGCGGGAATTGTGACAAAAGACATTTCTGTCTGTAACTCCTAAAATATACACAACACCTCAATTATGACTGAATTTTAGGTGTGAAACCTATATGTGACAATACGTGTGAAATATCCAATTGACCAAAAGCTCAATAGTGGAGCCATAGTATTTTGGTCTTTCTTTCCTTAATTATTTGAAAATATAAGGAGTTGGATTTCAAGGGTGAGGTCAGTGAGTGACCCTACCTAATTTTGGGTGGAGAATCCATTTCCATAATAATATTTATGGTTTTCCTACTTCTTATTAGAGTAATTGTATTATTATTATTTTTATGTTATTTTTGTTACTTTTGCAGCTTGCTTTGAAATAGTAGCAAGCTGACAGCTCTGGCATGCAAAATCTTCTTTTCCAAGCTCTCTGCCATCACCATCCTTACTGACAACAGCGGACTAATAGAAAAGCCTGAAAAGTTTGGGTCCAACTGGAAAACCCAGAAATTTCAACCTTAAAACAAAGGGAATGAGGGAATATTTGAAGTTGGGGAACATCAGGGTCAAGCTTATAAAGTTGGAAGAAATGCCTTCAGACGCTCTCACCAAAATCTCAAGTCTCACCAGCCTGCTTCTCCTCCAGACGTCTTTTTCCTCCATTGAGTCTCTGTAGCTTTTCTTCCTTCCTTTGTTTTTCTTCCCTCCGTTTCTTTTCCTTTTGTGTTCTTTTTTTTGATTAATATCTAAGTCAGCATAGCCATGGTCTTCATCTCTTCAGGCACATGGAGTGTTGATATTTCACTGTTCCAATATTGTCTGTCACTTGTGGACCGCTCTTCTTATTGTCCCCCCTGATCTCCTGCACGCTCACACCCAATCTCTCAACCTCCTCAGACTTACAAGCATGCCTGAGAATGCGGGGGCAAAAAGGGACTTTAATTTGATGGTTTTTCTCCATTTCCTTTCTTCCTCCCCAACAAATGACCTCACCTCATGAAAAACCTCCTCATTCTTCCCTGATCAATCTTGACCTCAATCCTCTCTGCCTACCCCAATTGTCCCCTTACTCAGTTTGAATCAGTCTTCTTCTTTTACTCCAATTGTACTCTACAC
The DNA here is from genome assembly GCA_025617555.3 of Puccinia polysora. Taxonomy (NCBI): domain Eukaryota; kingdom Fungi; phylum Basidiomycota; class Pucciniomycetes; order Pucciniales; family Pucciniaceae; genus Puccinia; species Puccinia polysora. The sequence continues at coordinate 19,806,112 of CM062637.1, read as the reverse complement.
TCAACTCCTTGCTGCAAATTCCTGGTGAGATTCATACCTTCCTTCTTCATTGATGCCAACTCCAAAGACTCACCTCCACTGGAATGTTAGCCTGTTCAACTCAACCCTCAAATCAACCCCTTGAATCAACATTGAAAGGGTCTAAACTGACCAGCCATCCAACAAGTCTCCTGTGATGTTGTGACTCATGCAGTCTACGCTTCCTGTTTGTTTCCTTCACCTCTTTCAACTTTACTTGCTTGTTCTAGCTTCTCATCCTGTCTCACTTCTCATATTGTCTTGCCTCCATTTCTCAGTTGTGTGATCAATCAATCAAACCTCATTATTCTCTCTTTATTTTAAAGTCACTTAATTGGACAGTAAACTCCTAGTAATGTTTATTTACATACAGTTTTAGTTACCAGGGACACAAGGGGGGTTTTTTATGGGTTTTTGCTACCTTGTGAGCCATCTAGCACGAAGCTAGGCCTATGTTTATCCTTAGTACACACTCTCAGGGTGTTACAGTAACTAACATGAACCCTTTTGGGTCCAAACCTACTTTACAGGCCCTTTTACAGGGGCCCTGAAAATCTTTGATATATTTTTAAAAAGGGGGCAAGGCCCATTTTTCCGGATTTTTTGTTGTTTTATCTGTTGTCATACTGTTCCCCAACACATGGTGGCGCTCTTTGGGCCCCATCTGGTGTGGAACAGGGCTTTAGGGTGTATAGGTTGTACCATACAGCCCTTTTCCATTTTGGGAGAGGGGGGGCTGTCCAGTGAGCCGGCTGGTTGCCTTGCATAATGGTGCCGCCGGTTGCCTGTGCAAGGTAGACAGTTGACTACCTGCGGGGCTGGAAAAAGGTAGCAACCGCCGCGCACAGTAGTTGCTAGACTACCCATGGGAGTTGGTAGCGACTGCCACGCGCAGGAGTTGCTGACTAGCAACTACTCCAGGCTTGCACAAGGTAGTTGCTTGACTGCTTTCAGGGCCAGCAGGTGCCGTAGCTTCTTCATGCGGTTGCGGAGGGTATGCGGCTGGCCAGTCCATGCCATAGCTTCTTTGCGTAGTAGCGGAGGATATGTGGCTGCGCACGGGGCTATGGAAAAAAGCTTGCTGTGGCTTCTTCACACAGTTTTCAAGGGTATGCCACTGCGCGCAGGGCTATGGACAAAAGCGTTCTGTGGCTTATTTGCACAGTTGCGGAGGGTACACAGGTGAACCATGGTTCTACCTGAAGGAGGAACTTTTTGGGGGTGGTGCCAGGGGTGACCCTACCTGAATTGGCACCAAAGATCCATTTCTTTAATAATATTTTTAGATTTATCACAGGTTAAGGTTTTATGTCTTAGTTTTTATTTTTATTTATAATTGATTATTTCTGTATTTAATTTTTGGGGGCTTTAGTCAGTTGGTTCTGAATGGTAGCCAGCTGACACCATTGTTCTCAGGAAGTGTCATGGGGCATTCTTTATGCCAAAGGGCATTCTGAGGTACTCATATATTCCTAAATGGCAGATTATTCTAACTTTCTACTTTCTGGGATTACTGGTTCTTGGTGGAACCCTTTATGCATATCAATATTAGTGATTTATTTTGCTTTAGAAAATTTATGCAGAGCTTGATCAATCTGGGGGATAGGATAATCATCTGCTTGAGTATAATTGTTGAGCATTCTGAAGTCTCCTACCATCCTTGACTTATCATTATACCAAGCTATGATTACAGGGGTGGTCACATTGACTTGTTCATTATGCCCTACTTTCCTCAATACTTTTAGGTTTATTAGTTCTTGGATGTGTTCCTCAAGAGATACTCTAGATTTAGGAATAGAGGGATAAGCAGGTCTTCTTGTGTTAAGGGGATAAAAAGGATTGATAGTCGAGGTCAAGACCATTTCATGTCCTTTGATATTACCAATGGGATGATATCTGGTACAGAAACATTTTGTTTCTCAAAAAAGGGTGTCAATATATCTTTCTTCTGTTCCTCAGAAATTTTCCCATCAGTACATCTTGAGAGAAGTATTCTTGGTTGAATTCTTCTAAGTTTTTTTGATAAGTAGACAAGGGGAAATTAGTTTGCATAGTGTATATCTTTAACTTTTTGTCCCAGTTACCGCCTACAGAGAAATACGTTCCTTTACTTTGGAAAACATTTATGACATATAGAAATAAAGCATCATTTCATATTATCAGGTAGTCACATGATCTTTTGAGCAATTCTAAAAATTCCACTTGAATCCTCAGAGATCCTTTAGTATGGGGCAGTATTATGGGAGAAGTCCATACTCCAATAGCATTCATAGTGGAGTTTCAAGAGCTAAGCTTGGCTTTTGGGACAGGTAAAAGGTGATCTTTCCAGTTGGGATCCCATTTTTTCAAGAAATCAGTGCAAACACATGAACAAAAAGCCCCACTTTCAAGTAATAACCTGATGGGCTTGTCTTTATACAGTCCTGTTGCATAACAAGTCTGATGGGTAGTATAACTCTGACCACTCATAGGTTTAACTGTTAGTGGTTTAACTTCAGTTGCATGTCTAAGAATTATGGAAGGGTCCCATTTTTGGGGAAAACTAGAGTCACCATGGATATTATTGATTTCTATAGAAGTTCCTATATCTCCTTCTATTACATTGATAGGGTTGGTCATGATTAATTCACACTCTGATAGTGATCCTTCAGTATCAGCTGTTTCTTCTTAGTTCTGGTTCCCTTCACTCTCAGGTTCTCCTTCCATGACTGCTATTTTTCTCTTTGGAAATGGGAAGTCTTGTCTCCTGTGCCCAGTTTTCTTACAGTTCCAAAAAGTTCCAGGTATTCTTTCCTTATCCTTGTTCTCATTAGATTTCTTATTATCAGGGATATTCATCTGAGGATGTTTTTCCCGGATTTGGTGAGTATTGAAGATTTATTTGGTTCTAGAAGGAGCCTTCTTGTCTAAACCATTGATGTTTATTACTTCTAAAAGCACATTGATTAGAGTTGATCAGTCAGCATCCATACTCATTTTGCACCTCAAACCATGGTTAAGATTTCTAGGACCCAGGTTGAGAAGTTTTGCATTAACTTCCTCTTTATCAGCATCTGGATAGAAGCAGTCTAGTCTCTGCTCTTGTCCTAAGCACCATTTGTGAGTTTTATCCTTAGAGGGTTCAAATAAGGAATTTTCAAAATTTTTCATCATTTTCTTTGTCCACATCCTAGAACCAAATTCTTCTTTAATTAAGAGTTTCCAAGAATTCCATGTTCACAATCCTAATTCCTCTCCTTTACTGATAAACCAATCTATTGCCACTCCTTCAAAGAGCCTAGGCATTCTGAATACAGATATGGCCTCTGGAAGTTCATAGGAATTTATGGTATTTATACAGTTGTATTCTCCTTCACCACAGAAGTAGGCCATTCAGAGAGGGGGCAAAGGTTTGAGGGCTTATTCCACTTCATGAGTAGGACTAGGCCCAAAAGTGTCACTCCTGTGAATTCCTGTTAAGGGTGGTGAATAAGGGGTAGTTGTTTGTCTGGGAGGTTTTGGTTCCTCTGTGGTACTCCCCAAGGAGTTGGTCAGACAGAATTTTAAGCCTCTAAGATCATTCTTGTTCAAATTAAGTTTCAGGTCCACTTTACTATCAAGCAGATCTAATTTTTCACTAAGGGGAAAAATGGAGTTGTTAGTAGCATTAATTAATTATTCTTTTAATGGCTGGAGGGACATAATAAAATATTCTTGGATAATTGATAACATGTTCTCAATAGTTTGGGTTTGAATGGTTTTACCTTGATTTATTGTTTCCAATAATTGTTCTGTATTTACCTTGATATCTTCTATCCCCATAGCCTTTGATTGATTACTAACCATTTTGGCCACTAATGAGGAAAAATTAGCCAATTGGGTGTAAACAACATCCAAATTACAACAAAAAATCTTGAAATTATGACAAATATAATTAGAAAAGGAAGTAATTACATCTGAAGTTGGTTTAGACAATACACTAGGTTCAGGATTAGAGGCTAATTGTGGTACACCTTTTTCCAATTTTGAGCTAATGATGGTATCTGATCCCAATTCTTCTTTCCCTTTGGCTTTTTATGGGAAGAAGATCTCTTCTTTCCAGATTCTTTGCCTTTCAGTTGGGCTAATGGATCCCATGGATTCCATTTTTCTACGTAGGATTCCACCTCTTTCCTGGGGATCATCTTCTGAAGAGCCATCTGGGAAGCCTTTGCTTGGGATATTCTATTTTTCATAGAGATCAAGTCCTCCTTGGCTTGGGCTTCTTTGAATTATTCCCAAAATTTCATGTGCTCTTTGACTAAGATTTTGATCTTGGCTTCCTTGGCTAGATTTTGCTAGGGTGGCTGCAGGAAACCTCCTTGAAATTGAGGGGGGCTTAATTCTACTACTTTATCCAGCTCTAGGTTGGGGGAGGGTAAAAGTAATTGGCTCTGCTCCCTTTCCACCAACATTTGACTCACAGGCTTCACCCCCCTCATGGTTTTCATTATGGGCTGCCTCACGGTTACTGGGAGCTCCTGGCAGAAATCCATAGGAGGAAACTCTTCCTGAGGCCCTTGTTTTGAGTCTGTTCATTTTAAAATATTTATAAGTATTTTTATTTGCAAATAAAAATCCATAATAATAAGTTATTTTGGCTCAATTAAGTTGATAGTTTAATGCACTAAGAATTTATTAGGATTTTATTTGTTCTTGTCAGGTAATACAACGGGGTCTTGGTGCATCCCAATAAGATCTTTGCCTGTCCAATCAATTTTCTCAGGACATCCAGATATGTCTGGTACCTCTTGATCCAAAAGATCAACTTTGGTTGTGGTAGTTTCTGGTATAGGAGGATACACTGATAATATGAGAAAAAGATTTTATGGTTAATAAAATATATTGATATTATTTTAATAAAATAATTTTGTAAAAAGGGGTTTTTACTTAATTTAATATTTTAAAAATTAATTAATACGGTAATTTTTCAAGCTTTATGCTGTCTCAATAGAGCTTGAAAGTTGATACGCCTCTCAAGATCTTCTTGCTCAAGGAGTTTATGTAATTGTTTACAGAAAGAAGAGATTGCAAGTTTTTCAGCTTGGGTTAAAGCTTCCAAACCAGTTGGCCTATAATTTTCAACGTAATCTTATTTTCTTACTTTTGAAAGATTTAGATGATATAATATCAATTCTGCATTGGTTTTTAAATCCACCACAAAACTAATTAATGATAAATCATGGTTGAAAAAGTAAGATAAATTATTTCTTTGATTAACTTTACATGAAATTTCTGGTCAAAGGTATTAAATATAATGGAGTGGAATAGTTTACCTGCCAGAACCCCAATTGTCAGCCTCCTGGATGCCAAGACCTTTTCTTTCCTTTAGATACAAGAGGTAATGGAATAAATAATAAATATGCTATTCAATAAATGCAGAAAAGATCCATAAAATATTTGGATAAAGCTATTTCAAGGTTGATTGGTTTGGTTATAATTGAATTTTATTAATCAATATTGATAAATTGATTATGAAATAAATTAATAGAGGGGCCACAATGATATTGGGGATTTTTAAAACCTCACTTCAGGGAATTTACTTTGAAAACAGGAAGACCTGGTTACTTTGGAACCTTTAATTTATATTCTTAAAGGAGATATTTCTCAAATATAATATATATATATAATATATGATGGAGTGGAAGGGCCTTGTTGTCAGAAATCATCCTCTGAGTGGTTCCATCCAGACTGACACGCAGTAGCTCGCGCGTCCCCAAACTACTCGATTAAACCAGGGGGACTCTACTTGATCTCATACGTCTACAGCTCTAGTTCATACCTTTCTTTCTCTGCTCTTGTTTCTATCTCTCTTTCTGTTCATTTCTTAGTTTATTCACATAACTTTCTTGACTATCTTCTTTCTTTTATGTTCTTTGTTCTTTACTCTTTCAACTGATTGCACTCACATACTCAACATCACCAAACGTACCAATCTCTCAATTTATCCTCTACTAACCCAGACCTATCAACTCCTACTTGATCAAACGCTCTCAACTTCTCCACTACTCAAGGTTCCTCTGGCTTATTCTTTTTGACTGTCTGGTACAACTTCTACTCTATTTCTTTTCTTCTCTTGATTGCTCTACATTTGCTTGTTTTTGTGTTCTTATCTTCTACTATTGCTCATACTGGTGCCGTTGTTCAGAATGTTCCTAGTCCCTCCAATGTCATCATTATTTTAACTCTCATCCATTCAATCAACACAGTTAAAAGCCAAAACGCTCAACGACATAACCGCTCAAGATAATGGAGGGACTTGGCAACATGGATGGATTTGACAAATCATGCTCAAGGCTGCCCTCAAAGCCGTCCCAAACCTGACAGACGAAAACTACTTGATTTGGAAAGATAAAATCACCATCCTGCTCAAACTCAAAGGAACCAAGCAAATGCTCGACGACGAAACTAAAACTCTTAGTTCTACTGACAATCTCAAAACTCGAGTTATCATTCTTTCTAAAATCAATGCCGTTACTCATAACAACGTGGTCAACTCCAAAAATATCAATTTTGCTAAAGGATTATGCAAAACCATCAAGGAAAGATTTGCATCCTCCCAAACTGCCAACCGTCCTCAAGTCTTTAATGACTTTCTCTATCACCCGTTCAAACCTGAAGCTATCTCCTCCTTCATCACTGAAATAAAAATCTCTCTCAAGAAATTACTCGACGTCGGCATCAAACTCCCATCAGACATCTTAGTGTACTTGGTTCTTTTTAAATTCCCTCAGTCGCTTCACTCCCTTTGTCAGCAAATCATGCACTCCGACAAGGAGATCACGGTGGACTTAGTTCTAAACCACCTGACGCAGCTAGACAATGAATCAAAATCTAAACTCACCAAGACTTCTGTTAGAGAAACAGCATTGGTTACTAATAATTCCAAGACTTCAAATTCCAAGCCTCAACAATGTCAACAAGGATACCACAATCCCTCTGCTACCAACCATCCCGAGGATTGATGCTGGCACATACATGAGAACTTAGCTCCAGAATGGTGGAGAGAAGCGCAAGCCAAATGGAGAGCCCAAAAGAAATCCAAAAGCAACAAAGTCGCCCACTACCATGCACTCTTAACCACCTGGATCAACAAGGTCAACGCCAATCATCAAATTATCCTTGACTCTGGGGCGTCATGCCACATGTTTAACTCCACTCAATACTTCACCACTATACAAGAATGCAATGGCAAACACATTAGTACAGGAAAAGATGGAGCTAATCTCCCTATCAGAGGAAAAGGAGAAGTAGTTCTGGCTTGGAGAAACTCCCTTATTCGGCTATCCAATTGTCTTTTTGTCCCCAACCTTGTCATCAACCTCATTAGTCCTGGAATACTTGTCACAGAAAATCAATGCTCTGTTTCAGCTCATGGCAATTCTTTCAAGGTTCACCACAACGGGACTCTTGCATTTGAAGGCTTTATTTGAGACAATCTCTTTGCTCTTAACCTTCCCTACTCTATTGGAAATAATTCCAAAATCAGCTATCTCACTAGAAAAACAATTAACTACAATAAGCTTATCTATCTTGACCAATCACTTGGGCACGCCAGTCCTCACCGCTTAAGAAATTTTTACCCCAATATTTCTCAATCCCTGATCAATAACTTTCAATGCTCAGACTGTGTCTTCTCAAAAATCACCAAAACTCCCTTCAATTCTAATGCTAACTATGCCTTGAAACCATTTGAAAAACTCCACATTGACCTAATGGGTCCGATTAATCCAGAATCCCAGAACGGGATGAGGTATATTATGAAAATCATTGATAGCCATTCCGGGTATCTATCCGCAATTCCTCTCAGTGCCAAGTCTGACTCCTGTGCTCAAATTTTATCCATTCTTAGATTTGAGAAGCAAAACCAAGGCTGTTTTCCAGCCACCATCTGTACTGATGGTGGAGGAGAATTCACCTCTTGAGAACTAAACTTATTCTTTCAAGAAAACTCCATTCAACATATCGTGTCAGAGCCATATCATCACGAACATAATGGAAGAGTCAAACGTGCAAATCAAACAATCGCCAAATCCATCAGGAATATTCTTCGATCCTCTAAACTAACCCTTAATCTCTGGGCTGAAGTGGCCAAGGCCTCAACTCTCATGCTCAATCAGATCCCAAAACGCGCAAACAAGAAATCCCCCTACCAAATCTTCACTGGCAAGACACTGCCCTTGGACTACTTCCATCCTTTAGGCTCAAGGGTGGTGTACTTGAACATGAAAATCGCTCGTGGGGATAAGCTCAAAGAACGCAGACTCGAGGGAACTCTTGTGGGATTCAACCCCAAACTTTTATCTTATCGCATTCTCAATTCAAATAATTCTATCATTTCTACTAAGCACATCAAGATAATCAAGTCCTGTCCCGTCTCCACTCCCGTCACGGAAAAACCCTCAGAAATCAACCCTCCTCTTGACATTGATTTCCCTTCTCTCAACTTCAGTCACTCTCTCAATGTCACTCCAGTCCCAACTGATAACTCTGAACCCGCCATCCAGAACTCACCCTCAACAGAATCTGATGAACCTGCTGACAACCAATCTTCTCAATGGTCGCAGGAAATTTCCAATGAATTAATTCCTTCGCGAAATTTATGTGATTGTTCAACGCTCAAACCACCCGGTCGCTACGGTTATCACCATTATTTTGTTCCGAAATCTTTTGAACAGGCCAAGAAGTGTAAGGACCACGAAAATTGGGACCTGTCGATGGACGCGGAATTAGGCGGCATAGAAAGAATGGAATTCTGGGAAGACTATAATGGTCCCAAGCCTGCAAATACTCTCAACACGACTTGGGTCTACCGTCTTAAAGACAATTGTCACGGGGATCCGTTAATTTACAAAAGTTGATTATGCGTACAAGGGTTTGATCAGATCTATGGCCTAGATTATCAGGATACCTTCTCACCAACTGGCAAGGACGCTTCACTCAGAATTGACCTTCTCTACGGTCTCTACCATTCGCTTCCAATCACTCAATTCAACGTTAAAAGTGCTTTCCTCCATGCTCCCCTCAAAGAACTTGTTATAATCAAAACTCTAAAAGGATCAAAGAGAAAATCTAAATATCTAAAACTCAAAAAGTCCCTTTACGGGCTCAAACAAGCTCCACTTAATTGGTTCAATACTCTTACCACGTGGCTCACCGACCAGGGGTTCCATCAGTTGTCCTCTGATCCCTGTCTCTACTTGAATCCTCAATGCCAATCGATGATCTTTTTCCACGTCAATGAACTTATCCTAATAGGTCTTGGTAACAATTTCAGACAAAACTTTCTACACCGTTTTCCAAACTCATCTGCTCATGATCCCAACACAATCCTTGGGATGAAATTCTCAAAATCCAATAACAAAATTTTTCTTGCACAACCCAATCATATCGATCATGGCCTCAAAGAACTCAAGCTAAAAGACTGCCATCCCTCCTCCATTCCTCTAACCTCTAACTTAAATCTACAACCTGCAACTGTCAAAGAACAGGAGGAATTCAAAGCGCTCAATATCAACTACAGATTGGCCATGTTCTTAATGAACTACATTGCATGTCTGACACGGCCAGACATAAGTTACGCAGTCTCAAGCCTAGCTCAATTCTGCAAACGACCTGGGATAAATCATTGGTGTGAGGTAAAAGGGTGCTGGAAGTACTTAAAATCTACTAAGTCTCTCTATCTAGTTCTGGAAATAAAGCATTGAGATACTCAACTACAGTGTTTCAGCGACGCTACTTGGAACAACAACCTCGAAACCCGTCATTCTCAATCCGGTCACTTGACCCTACTGTTTGGATCGCCTGTCGCGTGGAGCAGTTATCGCCAGAGAAATGTAACTCACTCAACCACTGAGGCAGAGCTCAACCCCTTGGTGGACTCTTTTCTCAAGGCAATTTGGATGAGAAGCCTGGTATCAGAAATGTGGACAAAACCCACTCAACCAAGTGTGCATCATATTGATAACAAAGGTTTGGATGATAAATTGAAGAAGTTTGGCTGCAACTCTCAAACCCAACATATAGACATAAAAACAAAAGAAATTAGAGAAGAATTACAGGCCAAGAACCTCAAAATCAAACTTATATCATCGGAAAACATGATAGCTGACGGCTTAACAAAAGGGCTTCCCCAAACTCAAAACTCCAATCTTCTCTATGTCATCAATCCTCACTACAAATACCTCGAAATCCTACCAGCCACAAGGGGTGTCAGAAATCATCCTCTGAGTGGTTCCATCCAGGCTGAAACGCAGTAGGTTGCGCGTCCCCAAACTACTCGATTACACCGGGGGGGACTCTACTTGATCTCATACGTCTACAGCTCTAGTTCATACCTTTCTTTCTCTGCTCTTGTTTCTATCTCTCTTTCTGTTCATTTCTTAGTTTATTCACATAACTTTCTCGACTATCTTCTTTCTTTTATGTTCCTTGTTCTTTACTCTTTCAACTCATCACACTCACAACCTCAGCATCACCCAACGTACCAATCTCTCAATCCATCCTCTACTCAACCAGACCTATCAACTCCTACTTGATCAAACGCTCTCATTTTCTCCACTACTCAAGGTTCCTCTGGCTTATTCTTTTCAAATGTCTGGTACAATTTCTACTCTATTTCTTTTCTTCTCTTGATTTCTCTACATTTCCTTGTTTTTGGTTTCTCATCTTCTACTATTGCTCATACTGGTGCCGCTGTTCAGAATGTTCCTAGTCCCTCCAATGTCATCATTCTTTTAACTCTCATCCATTCAATCAACACTTTTAACCAAGCTTTCACGACAGAAAAAGGATAATAAAACCCAATGGTATGTTGTTGGATCCTTTAGATACCTGTTTGGGATGTGTATTGATGGGTTAAACCTGTGTTACTGGGGTTAAAAGGTTGTTCAGCAGTTTAAATTGATAAAAAGAGTTTTGGGACGGATAATATTAATCAGAATAAAGACATAAATCACTTAATTATATTTGATAAGTATTTTATTGACTTGGCATGGTGTCTGGATGTAAATATTACTGCATCTGGGGTATTGATAACCTCAAAAGAGCTCTATATTTATAGGCTTTTGGGTCCCAATTCTGTCCTTCTGAGGGATACAGGGGATCAAAAGGACGGATTCTAAGTCTAGAAGGGAAAAAAGTGGTAGCATTTCATGTGTTCTGGCTTCTGTAACACTGGGAACATCTAATTCCACGGGGTATGGGAATTATTCTACCTTTTTTATTAATGTTTTGACATGTGAATAACACCAATCTATCCACCTGATCATTGTTTAATTAATTATCTTTAGTAAATGCTCCCAGGATTTTAATATTCTTAGTAGAAATTCCTATGGGTCATCTGATGTCAGATTGGTTCTCATCATGTTTTAGCTGATGGGAGTAAAATCATATTACTGATTTTGATCCTTATTTTTAAAGTTCTGTTAATTTACTTGAAATAATTGATTAAAAATATATGCTGTGGGAATATAGGAATAATTTTGAGATAATCGGTTTCCTCAGTATTTCACATAAATTATTATGTGTTGAAGTTCTCACAATTTTATTTTTAAAGTATTTTGAGATATTTTCTAAACTGTAGTTGCCTTATTTTTGACATTTTTAGTATTTTTTATTATATTTTATAAAAAATATGTAAAAAGTTTATTCAAGTATTGTTATATAATTTTATGTATTTCTAGAATATCTACTATCCAGGAGGACATTTAACACATATTTAGTATGTCCCTGTATTAGTTGTAGCACTTTTACGTGGTACCTTGGCTTCTCAAGCTGTCTGTCAGTCTGTCCGTCCGTAGTCCGGCAGCTGCATACCTGTTAGATGCCCAGGGCTGTGTACCCGGCTTTTTGGGGTGGATGTGCTGCTGCTCAGCCCCACCCCAATGTATTGTTTGCTGGGGCTGTGTGTGGGAATTGTGACAAACCACATTTTGGCCCATAACCACTCTAAATCACAGAATTCCTGGATTCTGACACAACATTCACTGTGAAACCTATATGTGGGGTTTCATGTGAGATATTAAAAGGGTGATGTTAAATTCACAGCTCCAACCGTGTGGTAGTTGTGTAGAGCCCTAAAAGGCTCAAATGAGCTGTGGGGGCCCATAGACGACTAGAAAGGGCCGTTTCAAACAGGCACAACCACCAGGGGGTTGTGTAGGAGCCGTTTACCCCCAAAAACAACAATTTCAAGCCATGTACCCCCCTACACAGCTCCAAACCGCCGTGTTTGGGGGTGCAGAACCCCCCGGAAGTCTTTTCAAGTTACTTGCCTTTTTTTTGGTGTTTTTACTTTAGGGCTTGTCAAGTTACTTGTCTTATTTTTTGGTGTTTTTAGTTTAGGGCTAGTCCAGTTACTTGTATTTTTTTGGTTCTTTTTACTTGACGGATAGTCCATTGGATAGTCCCAGTTTTTTTTGTTTTTATTTATTTTTTTCTAACCAAAAAATGAAAATTCTTTGATTTTTTGGTTGATTTCTGTTTTGTTGGAAGGTTTATTTAGTTTATGGGTTATGTTAGTAACCTTTCATTCCTTTTTTTTTTGGCTCACCGCGGTCCAGTGGCATGTGGGATGCCACACGACTACATTTTAGCCGTGTGAAACTCCACACGGCTTGAATGTAGTTGTGTGGAATTTAACACGCGGCGGACCCGGCTGGGTTGACTGCGCAATTCTTTGAGCCAGGGGGGATGTACATAGCTTGGATTGGACCGTGTGGCCTGCCACACGGCCCCTTTTGAACCATTTTCACGGCTCAATGAGCCGCAAATTTAACATTTCCCATATTAAAATGGCCAAAATTGCAAGGATGTGTCTCTTTATAAATTTTCATAAATTATTTAAAAATATAAGCAGTGAGAATTTGAGGTAGGTGTCAGTAAGTGACCCTACCTTACATTTCATTTAGAATTATAAATTGAAATAATATTTTCAATGTTATTTCTACTTTACTATGTTATTTATTTATGTATGTTATTTACATTATTTTCTTACTTTTGCAGCTTGCTCTGCAATAGTAGCAAGCTGACAATCTACAAATAAAAAAAAAATGTATCTTCAAGTACCAATGTGCATGCGGCTTTCCAAAAAATGAAAGGTGTGGTTCAGAAGGTGCTGAAAGTTCCACCTATGCATGCACATGGTTTCAAAGACTCAACTATGGTTTTTAATTCCCCCAGAAAGAAGGTCATAGTTTCAGCTATCTCATACCAGGAACCTTGCAGTCATTTAGCTACAGAGAGTGATAGAAGATACTGGAATAATAATAATAAAAGTATTCCAATGATAAACAATTAAAAAGATCAAATAATGAATATGTCAAGAGCTGGTGCATGGTTTAATTGGTTTGGTGCCAAGGGTTTTCAATTTGTTATAAAAAGAGGGGCCACAGTATTATCCTACTGGGGATTTTAATAGACAGACAACCTCTCTTCAAGGGGCCTCCTTAGGAAGTTTAAGAACCTTGGAATCAATGATGGGTGCCTTATAAGGACTTATCCACTGATATGGCTGGGAAAACAGCACAATGGCCAAGGCAGGAAGGGAAACACTTTTTCAGGGTAATTCACCATGAAAATACCACAAAGATAGCCAGGCTTTCAGAGCAGATGGGGTGGATTTGCTTGACTAATTCAATGGGTTGATTGGTTTTTGAGAAATAAATAATACTACTACAGAGTAGTTCATAAATCACTTGCTTATCTCTTTATAAGAAATTGAATAGCAATGAAACGGTGTCTGATTGATAATAATAATTCCTGGTAAACTGATTCTGAATAATAGATGCAAAGAGGTCTGTACAAATACCTTTTGGGGTAATTATGAGCTTCTCAGGGCATGTGACGAGGGTTCTGCTCATGGGCTGAGGCTAGCAAGTCCTTCAGGGAAGGTTCAGCACGTCCACTTGGTACTTTCAATCAGCCTTCCTCAGATCTGCCGGTTTTATGGACTATTTTAGCCACAGGATCTATTAATCTGTTAATGGCGTAATTTGATAATTCTGCAATTATGCTCTATTTGTATTAATTATATTGGTTTAAAGTAGACAGATGGGGATTTTTATTGATTTTCCATCATCTGCTGATCACGTAGGTAATTTACAATAATTTTTACCGCCACTCCTTGTACTGTTTCTTGGTCTTCAAATATCAGGAGCAGGGGTTTACGTGGTAATCCTCAATATTTCATTTATTATTAAAAATGCTTTAAAACTTAAATAAAATGAATAAAGTTTTAAAGTTTTTAGACTATTAGTAATGAATATGTAACTTTATTAAATATACCAGATAATCCTGACTAGGATGTAGCTCTTATGAGCGGTACCTGTTTTCCAGATTAGTCACAACTGATCCTGACGCAGAGATCAGTCCATTCAGATGTGCGCAGGGTAGGATCAGCTGCTTGTGTGGCAAAATTGGCTGCGCTTGGGACTTCAGTATGTGGGAGTTTTATTCTACTGGTATGTAAGGTTTTAAGGATGCAGGACTGCGCGCGGGAATTGTGACAGAACACATTTCTGCGTATAACTCCTAAAATATACACAAAAACTCAATTCTGACTGAATTTGAGGTGTGAAACCTATACGTGAAAATGAGATTGAAATATTAAATTTTCAAAAAAGTCCAATAGTGATGTGGTGGTATTTTGGTTTTTTCTTTCTTTAATCTTTAGAAGTATAAGGAGTGTCAGCCTTCTACTTAGCACAGAGCAAACTGACAAAGCAACAACAATAATAATATTAACAAAATTAAAAGGAACAAAGATAAATGAATAAATAAAATTATTATAAAATGAAGGAGTAGGAAATCCATAAATATTATTGCAGAAATGGATTCCCCACCCAAACTAAGGTAGGGTCACTCACTGACCCCTGTTAAATAGATCATCTTCTATTTTCAGTTGTCTCTCTTTTCTATACTCTTTTCTTTTTCTGTTTTTCCAGTTCTTTCTTTCTGTTTCTTTTTCAGTTCTATCTTTTCTTATTTTATCTCTTTTCATTCTTTTTATTTTTTTATAAGACACTATCCATGCTCTCGAATCACTTATTTCACAGATCACAGGCGCGCGCCTCTCTCTTTCATTCATCTAGAGCGCGCGCCCCTCCCGCTTTTTCATACATGTCACAGATACAATACTCTTAAGAACTCGACTACTTACTCTACCGCTTCTACCTTCTTATTTAAAACCTGTTCTCATATACTTCTTAAAAACGCTTCTTCATCATTTCAAATTCTTCTCATCTATCTTCTCATACTCAACCATGCCCTTATTTTCCCAATCATCCATCAACTCAACCAGCTACAAACTCACTATAGATTCTTTCTGGTAAGACTGTCCACCAACTAATTCCATTTTCTGCGATCTCCATTCTCAATGACTCATGTCGAGTATCCTTCTTTTCAAGATCTTTTCTGCTATTTCTTCCAAATAATCTTTCCATCATTCCCGACCAAGTCTTCATCAATCATTCTCAAGATCTTCAATTACAGAATCTATATCCTTGATGTTGGTTTCTCTTTCCTTTTCCATTTATTCTTCTTTTCTTCTCCTTCTTTATCTTTTACTTTTCTATTGCTGATTTTAGTTGTCTTTTAGCCCTCTTAAAATTCTTCAATTCAGTTTCTATTAGTAAGAAATCCAACACGGTTAAAAGCCAAAGAACAAACACAACGTACCTAACCGAACTAATGGAGGGATCAAGTAACAACGGTTTCCGTCAAATAATCCTCAAGGCAGCTCTCAAGGCGGTACCTATCCTCTCCAAAGAAAACTACTTGATTTGGAAAGATAAAATGACAATTCTACTCGAACTGAAAGGCGTAAAGGAAGCCCTGGAGAACGATTCAAAAACACTCAGTCCCATTGACAACATGGAAATCAGAGTTATCCTCTTATCTAGAATCGATTCAGTAACTCACAATAATGTTGTTCACTCCTCAAACATATCCTCGTCAAAAGTCCTTTGGCAAACCATCAAAGAAATATTTGCCTCTTCCCAAACGGCTAATTGCGCTCGCGTCTTCAACGAATTCCTTTATCAGCAATTCAAACCCGATTGAATTAAATCTTTCATCACTGAATCCAAGACCTCTATGAAAAAGATGGTCGACGTGGGAATCAACTTACCGGACAACATTCTTGCGTACCATCTTCTTTTCAAATTTCCTTCGTCTCTTCATTCTCTCTGACAACAGATTATGCACTCAGACAAAAGTGTCACTGCAGATCTAGTACTCAATCACCTCACTCAACTGGATAATGAGACTTGAGCCAAGTCGAAGGATGTTCTAATCTCGAGTACTGCTTTAATCACCTCAACCAATCCCAAGAAATCTATTCCTTGCGAACTTCAATGCACTCAAGGCTTCCATAACCCCCTATCTCCCGACCATTCTGAAGACAAGTGCTGGCATAAGCACGAGCATTTGGCTCCTTCTTGGTGGAAGGAAGCGCAAGTGAAATGGAGAGCCCAATCAAATTCCAACTCAAAGAATAAAGAAGTCGCACACTACCACGCTTTGCTCACCGCTTGGATTGAAGAGGTTAACCCCAACAATTGCATCATTCTTGACTCTGGCGCTTCATGCCATATGTTTAACTCTCCTGACTTCTTCATTTCTCTCGACAAAAGCTCTGGTGAGGAATC
Source organism: Puccinia polysora (assembly GCA_025617555.3). Classification (NCBI taxonomy): domain Eukaryota; kingdom Fungi; phylum Basidiomycota; class Pucciniomycetes; order Pucciniales; family Pucciniaceae; genus Puccinia; species Puccinia polysora. The sequence goes on along the minus strand of CM062637.1, from coordinate 19,789,427 downwards.
GATTAATACTGGGAAAGAAGGAGCCCGGTTGTCTATCAAAGGAAAGGAAGTCGTAAAACTAACTTGGATGAACTCAGAAGTAGTTCTTTCAAATTGTTTCTTCTTCCTGGATCTAGTGGTAAACCTGATTAGCCCCGGTGAACTCATTGCGTCAAAGAAGTGCTCTCTATCAACAAATCATAATCAATTCTCTCTGTTTACCAAAACCTCTTGTCCGGCATTCTCAGGCTTTGTTCAAGGAAATTTATTTGTGATCAACCAGCCGTCAACTGTTGGTCTTAATAGAAAACTCTGCTATTTGGCCAGGAAAGATTCTACAAATGATCGAGTGAAGTATCTACATCAGTCATTTGGACACGTCAGTCCTCTTTGTCTCAAAAATTTATTCCCTGAACTTTGCCCCCCATTACTTTCCGATTTTCAATGTGAAGACTGCGTCTTCTCTAAAATAACGAAAACCTCCTTCAAGAATACATCAACTCGCGCTTCCAAACCCTTCGAACAATTACACATAGATTTAATTGGCCCTATCACTCCACCCGCCTGGCACGACATGAATTATCTCATGATGATTATAGACAACTACTCTGGGTACATTTCTGCCATTCCACTACAGCACAAGTCCGATGTCTGCCATCAGCTCATTACAATCCTCAACTTCAAGAGACAGAAGAGAGGTTGCTTTCCGGTTAACATCTGTACCGATGGTGGCGGAGAATTTGCCTCGACTGAACTCAAAAATTTCTTCATTTTGAACTCCATTCAACACCTCGTATCAGAACCATATCACCATGAACACAATGGAAAAGTCGAACAAGCAAATTGAACTCTCACTGAGTCGGTCAGAGCTATTATCCGCTGTTCTTGTCTTCCGCTCAATCTCTGGGCCAAAATCGCGAAAGCAGCCTGCCTGGCGCTCAATCAGATCCCCAAAACCCCTTCCTCTTGCTCTCCATACCAACTATTCACGGGCAAAACTCTTCCCAACAACTACTTTCACCCGATTGTCTCCAAAGTAGCCTACCTCGACACCAAGATAGCGCGAGGAGAAAAGTTTAAAGACAGAAGTCTTGTTGGCACCCTTGTGGGTTACAACCCTGCTTTCCATTCCTATTGAATCCTAAGACCTGACCTTACAATCGTTTCTTCCAAACATGTCAAATTCGTTAAACCCGATTCACACACCCAGCCTCCATATTCCACTCCTCTTTCAACTTCTGAAGATGTTCCAAAGCTCAATTTTGACGATGATTTTCCAGTCTCTTATCCCAATTCTTCTCAACTTTCCTCCAATAACTCCGTTGATGACAGTCACTCTCCTGAAAACAATCCATCCCTAGTTTCTCCTCTGGATTCGGACCATATCTCTGACTCATCATCAAATTCATCCAACAATCTCAAAACTCAACTCGTTCCATGTTACTCTCTTAGAGATTGTTCCAACCTCAATCCTCCTAAGAGGTACAGATACCATCATTATTTCGTCCCTAGAACTTACAAGAAAGCTAAAAAGTGCCCAGAAGCGCCTAAGTGGGAAACGTCTATGGACTCTGAACTCAACGGCATTGAACAACTTGGGGTTTGGGATGACTATGATGGACCCGAACCAACCAATCCTCTGAATACTACTTGGGTTTATTGACTGAAGGATAACTGTCACGGAGATCCACTCATTTTCAAGAGCAGACTATGTGTTCAAGGTTCCAATCAAATCTACGGACTTGATTACCAGGATACTTTTTCCCCAACGGGAAAAGCTGCTTCCCTCAGAATGGCCCTTCTCTTCGGTCTGTTTCACTCTCTTCCAATCACCCAGTTAGATTTCAAAAGCGCTTTCTTACATGCTCCTTTAACCAATAAAGTCATCATCAAGAAACCTAAAGGTTCCAAACAAGAATCAAAATATCTCATCCTCAAGAAATCTCTTTACGGCCTTAAGCAATCTCCGGAGAATTGGTTTTCAACTCTTACCTCCTGGATTCGCGAATAGGGATTTCACGAGTCTATCTCTGATCCTTGTCTCTATATACATTCTCAGTCCAACTCTGTTTTATTCTTCCATGTTGATGATCTTGTTTTTGTTGGATATGGTAATGATTTTCTTTCTAATTTTCTATCAAAATTTCCCAACTCCAGTCACCACAAACCTAATACAATCTTAGGCATGAAATACGAGCGAGTCAACGACTCAATACTTCTTTCTCAACCCAAGCATATAGACCATGGCCTTGAAGAGCTGAAAATGTCGGACTGCAAGCCCTCAACCGTTCCCCTTTCCCCTAGCTTCAATCTCAATCCCGCTTCAGACAAAGAGCACAAAGAATTCAAATCCCTTAACATTAATTATCGATCCGCGTTATTCCTTATGAACTATATAGCCTGCCTCACCAGTCCGGATCTAAGTTTCGCGGTATCCAGCTTAGCCAGATTCTGCGAGAAACCCGGGATTTGTCATTGGAAAGAGGTTAAACGTTGTTGGAAGCATCTCAAGGCGACCAAACATGTCAAACTCACTCTTAAAATCTTGAACACTGACACTCAAATCAAGTGTTACAGCGATGCCTCTTGGGGCGACAATCTTGACACCAGACGCTCGCAATCCGGGCATTTATCTTTATTCTTTGGTTTGCTCCTTTCCTGGAGCAGTTACCTTCAACGAAATGTTACTCACTCAACCACTGAGGCTGAGCTTAATCCATTAGTAGACTCATTCCTCAAAGCTATTTGGATGAAGGTGTTAGTTTCCGAACTTTGGACCAAAAAAGTCAAGCCCAGCCATCATTTCGTGGATAACAAAGGCCTGGATGATAAATTAAAAAAATTCGGATGTCACTCAAAAACAAGACACATCGATATCAAAACAAAGGGACTACGGGAAGAACTCAAATTGGGAAATCTAATTATCGAATTAATTCCTTCTGCCAACATGAAAGCCGATGGCCTCACGAAGGCCCTTAATTCAGCCTCAATAACTAAACTCTTACAGTTGATTGATCCCAAATTCTCTCTCCCAGCTCGAGTCATACCAGCCACGGGGGGTGTTAAATAGATCATCTTCTATTTTCAGTTGTCTCTCTTTTCTATACTCTTTTCTTTTTCTGTTTTTCCAGTTCTTTCTTTCTGTTTCTTTTTCAGTTCTATCTTTTCTTATTTTATCTCTTTTCATTCTTTTTATTTTTTTATAAGACACTATCCATGCTCTCGAATCACTTATTTCACAGATCACAGGCGCGCGCCTCTCTCTGTCATTCATCTAGAGCGCGCGCCCCTCCCGCTTTTTCATACATGTCACAGATACAATACTCTTAAGAACTCGACTAATTACTCTACTGCTTCTACCTTCTTATTTAAAACCTCTTCTCATATACTTCTTAAAAACGCTTCTTCATCATTTCAAATTCTTCTCATCTATCTTCTCATACTCAACCATGCCCTTATTTGCCCGATCATCCATCAACTCAACCAGCTACAAACTCACTATAGATTCTGTCTGGTAAGACTGTCCACCAACTAATTCCATTTTCTGCGATCTCCATTCTCAATGACTCATGTTGAGTATCCTTCTTTTCAAGATCTTTTCTGCTATTTCTTCCAAATAATCTTTCCATCATTCCCAACCAAGTCTTCATCAATCATTCTCAAGATCTTCAATTACAGAATCTATATCCTTGATGTTGGTTTCTCTTTCCTTTTCCATTTATTCTTCTTTTCTTCTCCTTCTTTATCTTTTACTTTTCTATAGCTGATTTTAGTTGTCTTTTAGCCCTCTTAAAATTCTTCAATTCAGTTTCTATTTGTAAGAAATCCAACAACCCCACCCTTGAATTCTTACTCCTTATATTTTTTAATCAATTTAATAGAAAATGGTAAATGACCACGGCACCAGTATGGCACCTTTTAGCCATTTTAATATTTCACATGATATGTCATGTATAGGTTTCACACCTAAATTTCAGTTGAAATCCAGGTGTTGTGTGTAGTTTAGGAGTTACATGGGAAATTGTGTTTTGTCACAATTCCCGCACGCAGCCCCGCGTCCCTACAGCGCTGGTCTCCCGCGTACGCAAACTCCCGCACGCAGCCCCGCGTCCCTACTGCGTTGGACTCCCGCGTACGACCACTCCCACACGCAGCCCCGCGTCCCTACAGCGCTGGACTCCCGCGCAACTGAATTCCCGCGCAGGTAATCCCGTGACCTAGTCACGCGCGCAGCGGTACAGTCCCCCGCGCGCATCTGAGCAGCGGATCAGTCCCCGCGCGCATTTGAATGGATTGATCCCCGCGCCTCCTGCTGTGATCAGTTTGACATCCAGGTACCGCTCAGAGGAGCTACAATATAGTAGGATCTACACTACTTATGTAAAGCTACCACACAAGCATGGATTATAGTTCAAAAAACCTTAAAAATCAATTGAAATTGGTTATTAACCAATTTTTAGTATTTTTTATTACTTAAATAAAGATCCAGACTTACCACGAAATAAGTTGATCAGAACCTTCAAAGATCACGAAACTACCTAAGGAGTGGTCGTAAAAATTATTAAAAATTACATACAGGATCAGCAGAGGATGGAGAATAAATAAACATCAACGTCTTCTCACTATGGACCAGTACTTACAGTACAAATTGAGGATCAGTGAAGGATCAGCAAAATCACTAATCTATTGATTAACAGATCCTGCAGCTAAAAAGGAGCTTTTCCTTGACAGATCTAAGGCCAGCAGGCTAACAGGACCTTGAGGAAGTGCCAATATTGCCCTGATTGCCCCCCTAGCCTCAGCCCATGGCTAGTACCCATTCTAGAGGCCCTCAAGCACCCAAAAAAGAATATTTAAACAGGCTCTCTTTGCCCTTCTGTTTCCAATCAGTTATCAGTTATCAGGAATTATTTATTATCAATCAGACACGGTGTCATTGATTAATCAAGTGCTTATATGAAGATAAGCAAGTGATTTATGACTTAGTCTGTAGTAGTATTATTTACCTTTATCAACCAATCAACCATTGAAGTTTAGTCAAGCAATCTACCCCATCTGCTCTGAAACCCTTCCAATTATTCCAGGATTTTCGTGGTCAAGTTCTCAGAGTGAGTGTTTCCCTTCCTGTCTAGGCCACGTGTGCTGTTAAGTCCGGCCATTAGTGGAATAAGTCCTTTCTAAGGCACCCATATTTATTCCAAGGTTCTTAAACTGCCTAAGGAGGCCCCTTGAAGAGAGGTTGCTAGTCTGTAAAGATCCCCAGTAATATAATACTGTGGCCCCTCTTTTATACTATATTCAACACCATCTATTACCAAACCAATTAAACCTTGCAACTGCTCTTATTATATCATTTATTTGAGCTTCTAAGTGTTTACTATTGGAATAATAATTATTATTATCATTCTAGCATTTTTATCACTCTCTGTAGCTAAAGGACTGCAAGGTTCCTGGTACCAGAGAGCTGACAACTGGGGGTCTGGCCGGGAAATATCCTTAATAATTAATTGTTTAATTAATTATCTCCTGGACCAGTTATATATATCTAAAAAAAAATTATATATATAAGTAGAAATACTTATTATTTATATTTATCTTTTGATTTATCCAGTGGATTTAAAAACCAACGGAGAATTGATCAATTATTATTTGAATCTTCTTAAACAGAAAAAAGAAGAAAAATTACGTAACTTTGTGCCTGTTGTTATAACTCCTGAACAAAAACAAGAGAGACTTCTTTATTATAGACAACAAATCTTAAAAGAAAAGGAACAAGAGTTAGAAAGAATTATTAATTTTAACTCCTTGTTAAGACAGCATAAAGAGTGGAAAATCTATAAAAGAAAGATTTCTGCTTTTAAGAGACGGTATCCAAATTATAAAAGTGAGCCTTGATCTCCTTTTTATTATTTTTTTATAAAAAAATCACAAAAAACTCGAAAATTATAAAAAAATTATTATAAAATAAATAAATATATAACTTATATTTTTTTATTATTTTATCCTTTCTAGTGGAATTTGTCTTTGGTGATCTTATTGACCAAGACCTCTTAGAGGACTTCCCAGACTGTGGAACCTTGGATTTGTCCCAAGATTTGATTGGAACCCACTCAGATCCCGTTGGAATACCCTCCAAGGACGGTCCTGACCCCAACAAGGACTTAGTACCTTTAAACCTTCATATAAGTAAGACATATTTTTTTTTTAAAAAAAAAAAAAAAAAAACCAAAACTACTCAAAAATTATTTTTTTTGATTTTTTTTACAAAGTTTGGACAAAAACTTACATAATCTTTAACATGCATCAAAACAGACGCAACACCCGCGCCCCGTCATATGGATCTTTGCCCGGAGGAACCCGTGCGCGCAAGGATGCCAGTTGCAAACGCAATGCGGATTGAGCCAGTGATCGCTCCGATCCGAGCGACCGTGACAACGACCGCGGCCGCCGACTCGACCAACTCACCGTTGGAGAGCCGTCCCTTGTTGAACGTGATATCCCAGGAGGATACCGTTCCACCTACGCCACCCCAGCCGGACTCCTCCAAGGAGGACAAAATAAAGGTATTGGTGAAAGAACACGTGGGTCATTGGGAACTGTTCAAACAGGCTCAGACCCAGGAAGACCAGCAGGGTACGAGAAAAGCCATATCTTTGGCAAAGAAGACTCAAATAACCCTCCAAAAATTGATTCCCAAGAGAGAAGTAGAAGGTTACGTGAAGAATTGGAATCCTTGGGACCAATTAGTTTCCTTAACAGGAAACAACAACAACAGAAAGAAGAGATCTCTAGCCCATCAGAAATTAAAGAGTCCCAAAGAGTGGGACAATATAATATCTTTGGCAAGAAAATGGAAGAAAGTGTACCAAAATTAGACTTAGAAACTTTCAACTTGTTTTCCATAAATGTTTCTCATAACTTTGATATCATTGGCAAATGTTTTGATAAAGTATATGAGCAATTGGATAAAGTAAATACCAATTTTGGTAAAGTCATGCAATCCCAATCCAACTTGATCAAAATCAATGAGTTAGAGGTAAAAAAAATAAGAGACAGCATTAGTTTGAGTAAGGGAGAACTAATGAATTACCTAGAAAACAATACTTTGGCTATCCAAGAAGAAATTCTTCTATCTATTGAACAAATCAAAGAAGGTATTAATGAAACAGACCACACTTCACCTACTCATATTATTAATAAAATTGATTCATTAAGTAACAAACTTGACCTGGAATTAGGTATGATTAAGAATGATCTCAGAGATCTAAAGATAAACTTATTTCAACCCATTGCAGACTCTGATGAAATCAGACCTTCCAGGTACTACAGTACTCCCCAACTACCTTCTAGACTAAGACCAACCAGGCATGAATCTTTCAGGCCTAGTCCCACTCCTGAAGTAGAACAAGCATTAAAATTACTTCCCCCTATCACTGAGTGGCCTAAATTCTCAGGAGAAGGAGAATACAATCATGTCAGTTTTATTAAGTTTATTGACTATACTCTGGCCTCTTATGAACTTCCTGATAACATAGCCGTAGTAAGACTACCTAGACTGTTTGAAGGAGCACCCCTTGACTGGTTCATCAATAAGAGAGAAGAGGTAGGATCTTTGTCATGGAATTTGTGGAATGACTTGATTAAGGAACAATTTGGCACTAGAATTTGGAAAAGAAAAATGATTAAGACTTTCAAAACTTCTTTGTTTGATCCATCTAAGGACAAACCTCACAAATGGTGCCTTGACCAAAAGAGAAGACTAGACTGCTTCTACCCAAATGCTGATAAAGAACAAGTCAATGAAAGAATCCTCAACCTATGTCCAGGAAAACTTAACCATAGCGTAAGATGCAGAATGCCCATGAACTCTGACATTTCCACTCTCATAGGAGTATTAGAAGAAACTATTGACATGAATGACTTAGACAAAAGGCTTAAAAAACCCAGAGAACCAACTACTAGGAATAAGGAAGAATATAATAACAAGAATAAAGAACCTCTACCTATCAACTCAGAAGACAAGAATACTTTGGTAACCAAAGAAAAGACATGTTGGAATTGCAACCAAACAGGGCATGTAAGACCTGACTGTCCTTTACCCAGGAGGAAGATTAATCCTATTGAAGGAGAAGAAGATGACACTAATCCTGACCCCCAACTAGATGACACTGATGGTTCCATCTCTGAGTGTGACTTAATGATCACTAATACCATTAATGTCATCAAAGGTAACATAGAATCTTCCCTAGATATTAACCCTGTCAAGGAAGATAGAAATTTGCCTCAAAAATGGACACCCAACATGAAAATCCAACATGTTCCTGAAGCCAAGAACTTAACCCTTAAACCTTCTATTGGAAAAGGTTACACCGGTGGTAAAACTTGTTATGCCACTGGCTTGATACAAGGTGTCAGCCTGCTTCTTAGCACAGAGCAACCTGACAAAGCAACAACAATAATAATATTAACAAAATTAAAAGGAACAAAGATAAATGAATAAATAAAATTATTATAAAATGAAGGAGTAGGAAATCCATAAATATTATTGCAGAAATGGATTCTTTACCCAAAATAAGGTAGGGTCACTCGCTGACCCCACCCTTGAATTCTTACTCCTTATATTCTTTAATCAATTTAATAGAAAATGGTAAATGACCACGGCACCAGTATGGCACCTTTTAGCCATTTTAATATTTCACATGATATGTCATGTATAGGTTTCACACCTAAATTTCAGTCGAAATCCAGGTGTTGTGTTTAGTTTAGGAGTTACATGGGAAATTGTGTTTTGTCACAATTCCCGCACGTAGCCCCGCGTCCCTACAGCGCTGGTCTCCCGCGTACGCAAACTCCCGCACGCAGCCCCGCGTCCCTACTGCGTTGGACTCCCGCGTACGTCAATTCCCGCAGGAAGCCCCGCGTCCCTACAGCGCTGGTCTCCCGCGTACCCAAACTCCCGCACGCAGCCCCGCGTCACTACTGCGTTGGACTCCAGCGTACACCAACTCCCGCACACAGCCCCGCGTCCCTACAGCGCTGGACTCCCGCGCAACTGAATTCCCGCGCAGGTAATCCCGTGACCTAGTCACGTGCGCAGCGGTACAGTCCCCCGCGCGCATCTGAGCAGCGGATCAGTCCCCGCGCGCATTTGAATGGACTGATCCCCGTGCCTCCTGCCGTGATCAGGTTGACATCCAGGTACCGCTCAGAGGAGCTACAATATAGTAGGATCTACACTACATATGTAAAGCTACCACAGAAGCATGGATTATAGTTCAAAAACCTTAAAAATCAATTAAAATTAGTTATTAACCAATTTTTAGTATTTTTTATTACTTAAATAAAGATCCAGACTTACCACGAAATGAGTTGATCAGAAACTTCAAAGACCACAAAACTACATAAGGAGTGGTCGTATAAATTATTAAAAATTACATACAGGATCAGCAGAGGATGGAGAATCAAAAAAAATCCACGTCTGCTCACTTTGAACCAGTACTTACAGTACAAAATGAGGATCAGTGCAGGATCAGCAAAATGACCAATCTATTGATTAACAGATCCTGCAGCTAAAAAGGAGCTGTTCCTTGACAGATCTAAGGCCAGCAGGCTAACAGCACCTTGAGGACGTGCCAATCTTGCCCCAATTGCCCCCCTAGCCTCAGCCCATGGCTAGTACCCCTTCTAGAGGCCCTCAAGCACCCAAAAAAGAATATTTAAACAAGCTCTTTTTGCCCTTCTGTTTCCAATCAGTTATCAGTTATCAGGAATTATTTATTATCAATCAGACACGGTGTCATTGATTAATCAAGTGCTTATATGAAGATAAGCAAGTGATTTATGACTTAGTCTGTAGGAGTATTATTTACCTTTATTAACCAATCAACCATTGAAGTTTAGTCAAGCAATCTACCCCATCTGCTCTGAAACCCTTCCAATTATTCCAGGATTTTCGTGGTCAAGTTCTCAGAGTGAGTGTTTCCCTTCCTGTCTAGGCCACTTGTGCTGTTAAGTCCGGCCATTAGTGGAATAAGTCCTTTCTAAGGCACCCATATTTATTCCAAGGTTCTTAAACTGCCTAAGGAGGCCCCTTGCAGAGAGGTTGCTAGTCTGTAAAGATCCCCAGTAATATAATACTGTGGCCCCTCTTTTATACTATATTCAACACCATCTATTACCAAACCAATTAAACCTTGCAACTGCTCTTATTATATCATTTATTTGAGCTTCTAAGTGTTTACTATTGGAATAATAATTATTATTATCATTCTTATAAAAAAAATAAATATATAACTTATATTTTTTTATTATTTTATCCTTTCTAGTGGACTTTGTCTTTGGTGATCTTATTGACCAAGACCTCTTAGAGGACGTCCCAGACTGTGGACCCTTGGATTTGTCCCAAGATTTGATTGGAACCCACTCAGATCCCGTTGGAACACCCTCCAAGTACTGTCCTTTACCCAGGAGAAAGATTAATCCTATTGAAGGAGAAGAGGATGAAACTAATCCTGACCCCCAACTAGATGACACTGATGGTTCCATCCCTGAGTGTGACCTAATGATCACTAATCCCATTAATGTCATCGAAGGTAACATAGAATCTTCCCTAGATATTAACCCTGTTAATGAAGATAGCAATTTGCCTCAAAAATGGACACCCAACATGAAAATCCAACATGTTTCTGAAGCCAAGACCTTAACCCTTAAACCTTCTATTGGAAAAGTTTACACCGGTGGTAAAACTTGTTATGCCACTGGCTTGATACAAGGTTCCCCCATAAAATTACTTCTAGACAGTGGAGCCTTCTGCTCTTGTGTTGGAACTGACTACTTAGATAAACAGGATTCCAACTGGAAGAAAAACTTACTACCTGTGCCTCAAGCTAAGTTCAGCAGCTGTATCTCACCTCTCAATGCTATTGGAGTATGGCCAACAGAAATCGTACTCCCCCACTCTAAAGGATCAATCAAGATAAAGATTGAATTTGTAGTACTTCAAAATGGAGTATGTGATTATTTTATTATAGGAAATGATTCTCTTTGCCTGTACGGGATAGATGTCTTCCAGAGTAAAGGGAGATATTTCACTATAGGAGGAGATTGGAACAAGAAGTTCCAAATATGCCATGTCAATGCTAAAGCTACTGATTCCACTTATGAGAGACACTTAGAGACTTTTAACCAGGAATACTTTTCCCAAGCTGCCTTGAATTCCCAGCTTAGTGAAAATCAGAAAAGAGATATTCTCCAAGCATGCTTTGAGAACCAGAATGCTTTTTGCACTAAAGACCATCCCATTGGTAATATTAAAGGTCATGATATGGTCTTAACTTTGACTATTAAGCCTCCTTACCCTCCTTACCTCAGGAGACCAGCTTACCCTTCTAGTCCAAAATCTAGGACTTCTCTAGAAAGCCACATCCAAGAACTAGTGGACTTACAAGTCTTACGGAAAGTAGGGCATAATGAGCAAGTAGACATAACTACCCCCGTGATAATAGCCTGGCACAATGATAAGTCTAGGATGGTTGGAGACTTTAGAATGCTCAACAACTACACCCAAGCTGACTCTTATCCTATCCCAAGGATTGACCACGCTCTACATAATCTTTCTAAAGCTAAATTCATTACTACTATGGACATGTTGAAAGGCTTTCACCAAATACCTATCAGTACGGATAGTAGGAAATTTATGAGAATTATATGTCATTTAGGCATATATGAGTATCTCAGAATGCCCTTTGGTATTAAAAATGCTCCTTCCCACTTCCAAAGAATGATGGATACAGTCTTAGGAATGTTCATCAGGCAAGGTTGGATGATGGTATACATAGATGATGTTATCATTTATTCAGACAATTGGGATACTCACATGGATAAAGTAAGGCTAGTGCTTAAAACAATTGCCACAGTAGGATTAAAAGTATCTATGAAAAAGTGCAACTTTGGATATGGAGAACTCAAAGCTCTAGGACACATTCTTTCTGGACTCACTTTAACTGCTGACCAAAGTAAGATAGCAGCAGTAATGAACAGACCTATGCTCCAGAACAAAACGGAACTCTTATCCTTTATAAGCTTCTGCAGCTATTACAGGAAGTACATACCTAAATTTGCTAACCTCACCAAGTGTTTATATGAGATCTGCAACAACAGCACTTTGTTCAAAATGACTCATGAAAGATTGAAGAATTATGAGGAACTCAAAGTAGCTATGACTACTGCCCCAGTGTTGATAAAACCAGATTATTCTAAACCTTTCAAACTTTACATAGATGCTAGCATGGAAGGATTAGGAGCTGCATTACACCAAGAAGTAATAGAAGAGGATAAACCAGTAGAGAAAACTATACTCTTCATATCTAGACAAGTCAAAGATACTGAAAAGAGATATGGTGCCAGCCAAATGGAATGCCTTGCTCTAGTATGGGCATTAGAAAAACTCCACTATTATTTGGAAGGTACAAATTTTGTGGTGATCACTGATTGCAATGCTGTTACAACTCTCATGAACATGAAAACTCCTAGCAGGCATATGTTAAGATGGCAGATAGCCATACAACAGTACAGAGGTCAGATGACTATAGTCCACCAAGCTGGAGTTAAACATCAGAATGCTGACAGTCTTAGCAGAAATTCTCTACCAAATGATACTAGCAATCCTGCTCATGACCCGGAAGATCATGATATATTTCCTATACTAAACATTAACCTGTTTAATCTTGAAGCCCCCATCATAGGAATTCACATATGTGAACTAGATGAATCACTGTTCAGCTCCATCAGAGAAGCATACAACTCTGGCATGAAGACTTTGATTAACATCATAGAAAGTACTTCACCTCCATCTGAACTCATAAACAGTTTACCTGAACCCCTGCTGAAGTCCTATAAAGAAGGAAGATTCACACTGTGGGATGGGCTAGTATATTACCGGCATAAAAACTCTAGTGTTATAGTCTTGACCAAAGCAGAGCATATCAAACTTGTTTTAGCTGAATGTAATGATAATTGCTCTTTGGGTCACCTGTCTACTGATAGAACCCTAGATAAAGTAAAGAAAACTGCCTGGTGGATCAACTGGAGAGACTCCACTATCAAGTATGTTTCAATCTGTGATATCTGTCAGAAGTCCAAAAGGGCCACTGGGAAAAGGTTTGGACTACTCCAAAGGATAGCTGAGCCCAGGAAAAGATGGGAAGTTATCAACATGGACTTTGTAACAGGACTGCCCCCTGGAGGAGCTTACTCTTACAACTCAGTCCTGGTTATTGTAGACAGATTTTCTAAGAAAGACAAGTTTCTACCTAACCATAAGGAAGACACAGCTATGGAAGTAGCCTTACTCTTCTGGAACAGACTAATTGCTGATGTAGGAATTCCTAAGATTATTATCAGTGATAGAGACCCCAAATTCACGTCTGAATTCTGGAGAAACCTCCATGATATGTTAAGAACTACCTTAGCCTTTTCTACAGCTTATCACCCTCAGACAGATGGATTAGCTGAAAGATTGATCAAGACTCTAGAGGATATGCTCAGAAGGTTCTGTTGCTTTTGGATGGAGTACAAAAATACAGAAGGATATTGCCATGACTGGGTTAGCCTTTTACCTGCACTAGAAATGGCCTATAACAGTAGTAAACACTCTACTACCAAAGAAGCTCCTTACGTACTGGAAAGAGGATGGATCCCCAAATTGCCCAAAGATAACCTCAATCAGGAGTTGACTAATATCCATCCAACATCACTGGACTTCAAAAACATGATAGATATGGCAAAAAAGCACGCTGCTAAGTGTGTACAAGATGCTGTTGAATACAACCAACAGAGGTGGGATAAAACTCACAAAGAACCTGATTTCAGAATAGGAGATCAAGTTCTAATTTCAACCGCCAATTTCAACAACTTGGCTGGAAACAGAAAACTCAGACCAGCCTTTGTTGGGCCTTTCACTATCAAAAAACTCCATGGTAAGAATGCCGTAGAAGTCACCCTCAGTAATGAACTCTCTAGGAAACACCCAGTATTCCCAGTTAGCCTTGTCAAACACTACCATCCCAGAGAAGGTGAAAAGACCCCTTCACCTGAAATACCAGTCTTAGATGAGCCTGAGAAGGACAAAGGAAAAGTTAGTAAAATCCTTAAAGATAAAAAAGAAAGGATCCAAGGAAAAGATGTTAGACTTCACTTAGTCGGATACAAAGGAGAATCAGCTGATAAAGATGAATGGCTACCTGAAAACAACATTCCAGAGGGACCTATACACCTGAGAAACTACAGAGCCAGTAAAAGACACTGAGCCCCAAAAATTTTTTTTTTCAGATATAGTTATATCTTGGAGTGGGGGAATTTCAGCCTGCTACTTAGCACAGAGCAACCTGAAAAAGCGACAACAATAATAATATTAACAAAATTAAAAGGAACAAAGATAAATGAATAAATAAAATTATTATAAAATGAAGGAGTAGGAAATCCATAAATATTATTGCAGAAATGGATTCCCCACCCAAAATAAGGTAGGGTCACTCACTGACCCCAGCCTTGAATTCTTACTCCTTATATTTTTTAATTAATTTAAAAGAAAATGGTAAATGACCACGGCACCAATATGGCACCTCTTGGCCATTTTAATATTTCACATGATATGTCATGTATAGGTTTCACACCTAAATTTCAGTCGAAATCCAGGTGTTGTGTGTAGTTTAGGAGTTACATGGGAAATTGTGTTTTGTCACAATTCCCGCACGCAGCCCCGCGTCCCTACAGCGCTGGTCTCCCGCGTACGCAAACTCCCGCACGCAGCCCCGCGTCACTACTGCGTTGGACTCCCGCGTACGCCAACTCCCGCACGCAGCCCCGCGTCCCTACAGCGCTGGACTCCCGCGCAACTGAATTCCCGCGCAGGTAATCCCGTGACCTAGTCACGCGCGCAGCGGTACAGTCCCCCGCGCGCATCTAAGCAGCGGATCAGTCCCCGCGCGCATTTGAATGGACTGATCCCCGCGCCTCCTGCCGTGATCAGTTTGACATCCAGGTACCGCTCAGAGGAGCTACAATATAGTAGGATCTACAGTACTTATGTAAAGCTACCACACAAGCATGGATTATAGTTCAAAAAACCTTAAAAATCAATTAAAATTAGTTATTAACCAATTTTTAGTATTTTTTATTACTTAAATAAAGATCCAGACTTACCACAAAATAAGTTGATCAGAACCTTCAAAGACCACAAAACTACATAAGGAGTGGTCGTAAAAATTATTAAAAATTACATACAGGATCAGCAGGGGATGGAGAATCAATAAACATCAACGTCCTTTCAATTTGGACCAGTACTTACAGTACAAATTGAGGATCAGTGCAGGATCAGCAAAATGACTAATCTATTGATTAACAGATCCTGCAGCTAAAAAGGAGCTTTTCCTTGACAGATCTAAGGCCAGCAGGCTAACGGAACCTTGAGGACGTGCCAATCTTGCCCTGATTGCCCCCCTAGCCTCATCCCATGGCTAGTACCCATTCTAGAGGCCCTCAAGCACCCAAAAAAGAATATTTAAACAGGCTCTTTTTGCCCTTCTGTTTCCAATCAGTTATCAGTTATCAGGAATTATTTATTATCAATCAGACACGGTGTCATTGATTAATCAAGTGCTTATATGAAGATAAGCAAGTGATTTATGACTTAGTCTGTAGTAGTATTATTTACCTTTATTAACCAATCAACCATTGAAGTTTAGTCAAGCAATCTACCCCATCTGCTCTGAAACCCTTCCAATTATTCCAGGATTTTCGTGGTCAAGTGCTCAGAGTGAGTGTCTCCCTTCCTGTCTAGGCCACTTGTGCTGTTAAGCCTGGCCATTAGTGGAATAAGTCCTTTCTAAGGCACCCATATTTTTTCCAAGGTTCTTAAACTGCCTAAGGAGGCCCCTTGAAGAGAGGTTGCTAGTCTGTGAAGATCCCCAGTAATATAATACTGTGGCCCCTCTTTTATACTATATTCAACACCATCTATTACCAAACCAATTAAACCTTGCAACTGCTCTTATTATATCATTTATTTGAGCTTCTAAGTGTTTACTATTGGAATAATAATTATTATTATCATTCCAGCATTTTTATCACTCTCTGTAGCTAAAGGACTGCTAGGTTCCTGGTATCAGAGAGCTGACAAGGAGTTGGATTTCAAGGGTGGTTTCAGTGAGTGACCCTACCGAATTTTGGGTGGGGAATTGATTTCTGCAATAATAATATTAATTTCCTACTCCTTCTTGAGTTAAATTTAATATTCTTATTTACTTGTTTTTATTTTATATTTCTGTTACTTTGAAAGGTTGCTCTGTACATAGTAGCAAGCTGACACATAGAATTATCAAGAATGCAATCATCCAAATTTTCATCAATCATTATTGTTTAAAAAATAGAACACCCTTTTAGTCTTCTTCATTCTGAGAGATGTAGATCCAAATTTTTGGCAAGAAATTATGTGAAATCTTGATCAATTCTGTCAATAAATATTTGATTTGAGCCTATTTTATTGATTTTTCTGTTTGGTTTCTTAAACCATTCAAAAAAAAAAATTGATAATATAAAACATACATATTCAATTCAAACATTGCCTTCAAACATTGCCTCATGAATTTTTTCAGCCTCCTGGATTCCAAGACCCTTGCTATCCTTTAGCTACAAGAGGTGATAGAATAAATAATAAATATATTTTTCAATAAATGCAGCAAAAATCCATAAAATATTTGGATAAAGCTATTGAAAGGTTGATTGGTTTGGTTATGATATAATATAATTAATCAATATTGATAAATTTATTATTAAATAAATTGATATAGGGGCCACAATAATATTGGGGATCTTTAACACCTCTCTTCAGGGAATTCACTTTGAAAACACGTATACCTGATTACTTTGGAACCTTTAATTTTTATTCCTAAAGGATATATTGCCCAAAGATAATATATATCTAAAATATATGGTGGAGTGGCAGGGATTTGTAACAAAGCTGTCACAACAGAAAAAGGATAATAAGAATTACTGGTATATTATTTAATCCTTTAAGTACCTGTTTGGGATGTGGACTGATGGTTGAAACCAGTTAATGGGGTTGAAAGGTTGTTCAGAAGTTTAAATTGATAAAAAGGGTTAGGGATGGATATTATTAATCAGACTATAGCCATAAATCACTTATGTATCTCTTATAAGTATTTGATTACCTTGGAAAAATTTCTGGATGTAAATATAACTGGGTCTCTGGGTATCAACAACCTCAAAAAGGGGCCTTCATTTATATCTTTTTGAGTCCCATTTCTGTCCCTCTGAGTGCTATCTGGTCTGCTACTACTGTGATAGGGAAGTTCATGGAACCGTTTGATTTCTTGAGCTCCAGAAGGATAAAGAAGATAAATTGGTGAAACAGAAGGGGAAAAATTTCTTTCTTCCCAATCCAATCTGGTCTGCTACTCCTGTGATAGGGAAGGTCATCAAACCATTTGATTTCCTGAGCTCCAGAAGGATAAGGAATAAAAATTGGCAAAACAGAAGGGGAACAATTTCCTTCTTCCTCAAGGGAACGGGTGCTAAGGCTAGCAGGGCAACCAGTGCTGGCCCTGCATGTACTCTAGGTGATATAGCCTGTGTAAGCCTCATGGATTCAAAGACCCTTGCTATCCTTTAGCTACCAGAGGTGATAGAATAAATATTAAATATAATATTCAATAAATGCAGCAATAATTTGTAAAATATCTGGAAAAAGCTTATTGAAAGGTTAATTGGTTTGGATATGGTTTATTGATATAAATCAATATAGATAAATTGATTATTAAATATTTTTAAAGAGGGGCCAAAATTATATTGGGGCTCTTTAACACCTCTCCTCAGGGAATTCAGTATGCAAACATGTAGGCCTGGTTACTTTGGGCACTTTGGTTTAAAGGATATTTTTCCCAAAGATAATATGTATATAAAATACATGGTGGAGTGGCAGGGCTTTGTAACCAAGCTGCCACAACAGAGAAAGGATAATAATACTCACTGGTATATTATTAAATCCTTTGTGTATCTGTTTGAGACGTGCACTGATGGGTTTAACCTGTATACTGGGGTTATAAGGTTGTTCAGAATTTTAAATTGATAAAAAGGGTTGGGGATGGATATTATTAATCAGACTAAAGCCATAAATCACTTACTTATCTTTTACAAGTATTTGATTACCTTGGAAAGGTGTCTGGATTTAAATATAACTGGTTCTCTGGCTATCAATATTCTCAAAAGAGCTCTTGATTTATAGCATTTGGAGTCCTAATATTGTCCTTCTGAGGGGTACAGGGGCTCAAAGGGATGGACACTGAGACTAGCAGGGTGCCCATTTGTAGCCTTTCACGTGTTCTTGGTGCTGTAACATGGGTAGAATCTAATTCCTCTGGTTATGTGAATTATTCTACTTTATAATTTATGTTTTTACGTGTGAATAACACTAATCTATCCTTTTTACTTATTTTTTAATTAATTATCCTTAGTAAATGTTCCCAGTAAGTTAATTATTATTTTAATAGACATTCTTACGGATAATCTGATTTCAGGTGAGTTCTCATTATGTATTAAATAATTGGATTAAAGTCATGATATTGATTTTACTCCTTATTTTCAAAATTCAGTTGATTTACTAAAATAATTACTTAAAAATGTAAGTCATGGGAATTCATTTAATATTTTTACTCATACGTTTTCTTAGTATGTCACAAAAATTTTGATGTCTAGAAATTTCCATAATAGTATATTACAGTATTTTAATATATTCTTAGAAGTATTCATTATCTTATTTTTGAAATTTTTGGTACTTTGAATAATATTTAATAAAGAATACATATACAGGTTATTGAAGTATTTTTATATAATTTTATGTATTTTCAGACTATCTACTATCAACAGGAACATTTATTATATATGTAGAATGTTCCTGTGTAGGTTTTAGCATGTTTATGCGGTACCTAGGTTTCTCAGGCCGCCTGTCACTTTGTCAAACTGTAGTCCCGCGGCTGCGTAATTGTCAGAGGCCCGGGGCTTTGTACACAGCTTTGAACTAGTGACAGAGCTGTAGCTCAGCTGCGCGCGTGTGCATTGGCTGCCACGGCTGCGTTCCGGAATTGTGACAGAAGACATTTCCATCTGTAACTCCTAAAATATACACAACACCTCAATTCTTACTGAATTTTACGTGTGAAACCTATATGTGACAATACCTGTGAAATATTTAATTGGCCAAAAAGTTCAATAGCGGTGCCAGGGTATTTTGGTCTTTCTTTCCTTAATTATTTAAAAATATAGTGAGTTGGATTTCAAGGGTGGGGTCAGTGAGTGACCCTACCTAATTTTGGGTGGAAAATCTATTTTTGCAATAATATCTATGGTTTTCCTACTCCTTCTTAGGTTAAATTTATTATTATTATTTTTATGTTATTTCTGTCACTTTTGCAGCTTGCTCTGCAATAGTAGCAAGCTGGCAGCCTGGGTGGGAGCTGGATCAGTCTGGATCCGGAGCTATTTCCAATAATAATTGACTAATTTATTGGGAAAAAGCTCCTTGATTTTCATATGATCTTCCTTTAGTCATGTATGTCATGAGAATTTAATGAACTTGATTGAATATTCTAAATGTTGGATGTTCTACAAACAGTTTGATCTCATATATTTCCTGGTTATGTCACTCTACGTGTGAGTTCTGGTCACATGAAGTTGTTAACATCAATTTTTGAAATTGGTGTTGGTTTACTTAGATAATTTCCAAAAATAATTAATTCAAACTTATATGTAATATATTTGGTTTTTTAAATCTAGGGAAACCTTATGTACATTAGGATGTCTTCAAACTTTCACAAAGGTCATGGGAAGTAGTTTATTAGACTCTTCCAATCTCTGGATGGTTATTTTCAAATTTCAATGACTTTTAGTAAAATAATTTATTAAAAATATTTCCTTTGTGAGCTTTAGTATTTTTTTAAATATCTGCTTTCATGGAAATTTCACAAATAATTTGATGTCCTGAAGTCTCATTTATGTCAAGATATGGTAGGTACAGAAGCCTCCAAATTTGTTAATAGTGTTTTTCGACATTTTATCTTTTTATTTATATAATTTAGTTAAATATGTAAACTAATCCTTTTATGTAATTTTAATTGATTTATCTACCTATTTATTCACTTTATACGCATGGAGACATTTATTACATATCCTGGATCTATCAGTATGGGTAGTAGCCTGTTTAATTAATACGTTGACAGCGGTTCCTATCATTTTTTGATGGCTCTTGTGCCTGTTGCTTTGAATCTTCCCGCGGTTGTGCATTGGTCACCTGCCTAGGGCTGCGCGCCTGCTTGTCAGCTGTTGCTCTCACGCAGGATTTTGCTCTGGCATCTTTTGTGCAAGTGTGTAACTTTTGCGCCTGCACGCAGGAGTGTCAACAAAATGCTTTTTTGTCAATAACTCCCAAAATATACAAA
This sequence comes from Puccinia polysora, assembly GCA_025617555.3. Taxonomy (NCBI): domain Eukaryota; kingdom Fungi; phylum Basidiomycota; class Pucciniomycetes; order Pucciniales; family Pucciniaceae; genus Puccinia; species Puccinia polysora. The sequence goes on along the minus strand of CM062637.1, from coordinate 19,768,938 downwards.
ATTATCTAATTCTGATTGAATTTTAGCTATGAAACCTAACCCCAAGTTTTCATGTGAAACGATTCAAGTTACAAAAAGTGGACTGGTGGCGCAATGGGCTTCAATTTCACTTTTATTTCATTTAAGATGGGTAAGGAGTAGGAATTGGAAGGTGGGGTTACTGAGTAACCTTACCTAAAACTGGGTGAGGAATCCAAATTTTCAATAATATTTTGAATATTCATACTGTTTAATTATTCTTTTATTAATTTTGATTAATTTTCTTGTTTTTGGTGCTTTGTCAGCTAGCTCTGACATAGTAGCAAGCTGAAAAATTTAATAGGGAAAAATAAAATATTATTTAGAAAACAGTAGAAATTGATTGTGGATTTACAGAATTATTTTTTACTATGCAGTTTTTTTAGGATTTGGAATGGGGAATCAAAAATCTGATTGAGTTTGTTGACAAAAAGGGATTTCAAATCAATACAAGCTTTAGAGGAGGTGTGAAAAAATGAAAATGAAGGATGAATTGAAATTTTCAAAGTGATTTGGTCAGAGGAAGAGATGGATGCTGAGTGGTTTGTGCAAGGAGAAGAAATGGAGTGGGGTGAGTTGCTTGTTGAGGAGTTGGTTGGAAGCAGAAGTTGATTCAAAAATAGGATTAACCCATGAATTTTTTTGGTTATGGGATTTCAGTATGATGATGCATGAATTGTTTCAGCCTACTAGATTCCAAGGACCTCACTTTTTCTAGCTACTAGAGGTGATGGAAAGCTTGGAGTAAAAATAGGATAAAATGCCAGGTATATGATTTGGCTTAAAGGAGTAAATTTATTTATATATTTATAAAATAAATTCAAATGGAGGGTACAAGACCTTATTGGGGTTGTTAATGCCTCTAGTGTTGTGATCAAATTGGCACATCTCACAAGGAAAGGGGATCATTTTTTTAAAAAAAGTATATTTCCTGGTTCACTATGGCCACTCTGCCATTTTATGTTTTTCTGAATTCTCACTGTCCAGGCAGTATAGGAAGGGCTCTCCAGGGTTTCCAACTCCCCAGATCCTCTGTTCATCATCCTTTCCCTGCTTGCTGGCCTATTTTTTTTGGCCAAGCGTGCATGCGGTGTGGAAAGAGATTTTCTGTTCCGTAAAATTCTCCACAAAAACCTCCTCCAAGTTCCAGAAAGCCCAAAGCCCTTGGTTTACCCTCCTGTACCTCCTCAAAATCTAAATATAATCCGCTTCCGCAAGGAAAGTTACTATGGCTGCAGCGGTTTAAGAATCACTCCCAACACCTATTCCGTTATCCGCCAAACTATCCCTCCCTTGATGGTAACCACTAAAGCTAACTCCCAATGAATTAATAGTAAATAAACAATGCAGACTCCTCAACAAGCTCTGCGCTTGAAATATTTCCTAATTAAGACCCAAAGCACACCAGATGGTAATAGCGCTTTTCAAAGAAGAAAAGCAATAGAAAACTCCTTTATTGTACACTTTCTAAGGCAATATACTCCAATAATCTCCAATAATATTCTGATTCTTTTCTCCCCCCTCTCCTTTTTCCGGTAACAAAAATGTCCTCTATATATACAACTCCTGTCAGCTTGCTACTATGTACAGAGCAACCTTTCAATAGCAACACAAAACTATGAAAAATAAGAATATCTCTATTAACAAAATAAGGAGTGAGAAATCCATAGTAATTATTACAGAAATGGATTCCTCACCCAAAATTAGGTAGGGTCACTCACTGACCCCACCCTTGAATTCCAAGTCCTGACATTTTTAAAATAATTAAAAAGAAAAGTAATAAAAATAAAGACACCAGTATGGCACTTTTTGGCCATTCTAATATTTCACACGTATTTTCACATATAGGGTTTACACCTAAAATTCACTCAGAATTGAGGTGTTGTGTATATTTTAGGAGTTACATGCGGAAAGGTTTCATGTCACAATTCCCCTGCGCAGCCCTGCATCATTACATATCCTTACGTACTTGTAGTAGCAGACTCCCGCCTACTAGAGACCCGCGCGCAGCTGATTCTGCCACGCACACAGCGGATCCTACCCCGCGCGCATCTGTACTAACTGATCCCTGCGTCTGGATCCGTTGGGACTAATCTGATAACCAGGTACCGCTCAGAAGAGCTACAACCTAGTTAGAGTTGCCTAGTGTATGTAACAAACTGAAATATGCATTAATAATGATCTAAAAAGATCAAAACTTCAATAAAATTAATGAAAATTAAGTTTCAAACATTTTTTAACAATAAATCAAAAATCAAGGATTACCATGTAAATCACTGACCCTGACCTTTGAAGACCACAAAACACTACAAGGAGTGTTCATTAAAATTATTAAAAATTACCTACATGATCAGTAGATGATTGAAAATCAGGAAACATCCACATCTACCCGCTTTAAAGCAATATCAATAGTACAATTGAAGGATGAGTACAGAATGATCAAATTTATGCCATAAACAGATTAACAGATCCTGTGGCTAAAATAGTACAGAAATTCAGCAGATCTAAGGACAGCTGATTGACAGAACCAAGTGGAAGTGCTAATTTTGCTCTGACTGGCTTTCCAGCCTCAGCCCAGAAGCAGAACCCTATCTAAGTGCCCTGAGAAGATCAAAATCACCCCAAAAAGGTATTTATACAGACCTCTTTGGATCCAATCAGTCAATCAGTTTACCAGGAATTATTTATTATCAATCAGACACTGTTTCATTGTTGATCAAGTGCTTATATGAAGATAAGCAAGTGATTTATGACTTAGGCTAGAGTAGTATTATTTACCCTTATTAACCAATCAACCATTGAAGTCTAGTTGAGCAATCTACCCCATGTGCTCTGAAACCCTTCCAATTATTCCAGGATTCTGGTGGTAAAGTGCTCAGAGTGAGTTTTACCCTTCCTGTTTTGGCCATTTGTTCTTTTAAGCCTGGCCACTAGTGGAATAAGTCCTTTCTAAGGCAACCATCTTTATTCCAAGGTTCTTAAACTGCCTAAGGAGGCCCCTTGAAGAGAGGTTGCTAGTCTGTAAAGATCCCCAGTAGTATAATACTGTGGCCCCTCTTTTATGTTATATTCAAAACAATTTATTACCAAACCAATCAAAACTTGCAACTGCTCTTATTATATCATTTATTTAAGCTTCTAAGTGTTTATCATTGGGATAATAATAATTATTATCATTCCAGCCTTTTTATCACTCTCTGTAGCTAAAGGACTGCAAGGTTCCTGGTATCAGAGAGATGACAATACCAAAATTGAACTACTCTCCAAAAGAATATATACTAAAAAAGAAAGACCCCTCCTTTAACCGCCTCCATGCATTTGGCACTGATCCTCCTTACTATAAGTACAATCCTTTAACTGATCTGATTAATTGCAGTAGTTTTGGTGATCATTTTGACAATCTTCCCTAACAGTTGAGTTGCACCAATGCATAACTAACAACAGATCCCCATCAATCTTCCTTAGCGGATCATATCTGATCCTGCATTTTGAATTACTACAGATCCCCAAAAATCTGCATGCTGCCTCCTAGCTTCAGTGTTGATTTCCCCATAATCCAACAAAGTCAGTGCATAATCCATAATTGGCCTAGTCTATACTACTTAGCCTCAATAAAATGCTTCAGAACTTGTAAATCCATAGTTGGAGAGGGGAAACTATGTTTGACCACATTTGTTGTACACAAAAGGCAAAAACCTCTGGCCCATTCTTGTTATTGTGCCCTGGAAAGCATGTTCTGCACCAATTCTATGCCCCTGAATTTTGTACTCCAGATCAGACAGTCCAGCAATGCGCTCCTCCTGAGCCTATTGTGCTGCGGAGTTGAAACCACTGTTGAGCCACTGAGTCAAATGTCCAGTGCTGAGCCTGCTTGCCTCCGTGTCTAAAAGTAACCACCACATCCCCCCACAAATTGAATTGTGTCCCCAGGATTCCAATGCTCCACAACATTAGTGAACCCATTGAGTACCCCACCCTCCAACTCATACAACTACACCCAAGACCCGCCTAAAGAGAAAAAAAAGCCTTCACTATGGAGTTGTACAAGTACTGCACAAGAATGCGGAGAACGTGCACCCGTACTGTTGGTTTCCCCGCCTGCAATTCCTGTTGTCTAGGCCACCGCAGGTGTTTGTTTTCTGCCCCAACTCCTGGATCCTTGCAGACTTGTCCCCCTCCCCAGCCTTGCTCCACCTCTGGCCCCTGTCCCAAATTTTGTTGCCGTGGCCCTATGGCCAAATTTGTGGTGGATGATGATGAGCTAATCAAGACCAAATACTGGACTCCAGAGCCAGATTGCTCCGCCTCCTTGTTGCTCATTTCTGAGGTCATGGATGTTCTCTCTCTCCCTCATCAACACACAGACTTTGCTACTGCTTCTGCCTTGGGAGATGCCACATAAGCATGGGGTTGCTGTCATAAACAGAATGTTGGACTTGGCCAAGTACCTTGTGGGCCCAACAGAACTCCCTCCTTTGTTTGAGTGGCTATGCCCCCAACACCCCCTCTGGCTGTGCCCAATGTTCCCCTCTTGCCTCCATGGCCAGTCAAAAGATCCGTGTGCTGCTCTTCTCCAATCCGGAATCTATCTCCTTGACTCTCCTTCCAATCCTCTGACTCCAAACCATCTAGATTGAACAGATTTTGCCTGATCTCTCCATAACATGAGGCCATCCAAAGTGAAAATGAAGATTGTGGTTGAGGAATTGAGGAAGCTAAAATCCACCAGTAGCTCTGCAATTTGCATGAGCAGATGCTGGCCATCCTCCAACGTTTGATTGGAATCCCAGCTGCAGAGCGTCATGAGCTCCTCTGTGAGCATCATTGTGCTGGTGGTGAGCTCTGTTGAAGGCTCCTCTGTGAAATCTTCCTTCCTTAGATTTTCCACAACTCTCTTTCTCTTTTCTTGTAACAAGCAAAATCAAAAAAGATATCTATCTAAAAAAATTTAAATTTTTTTCCATGCTCATTGATTCTTCTACATAATCTTGTAGTAAATATGATGCCTGGCCCACCCCAGAAATTAATCCTCTTGATTACCCGCACCATGCTACAAAGAGAGAAAAACTTACAAAAAAGGAAAGAAACTCTTAAAAAAAACTCTGCAAATTACACATCACCTTAAAAGGACCTGGAACTCACCTGACAAAGGCCTCTAGAGACTAGACCTTCCACGCTGCTCCAGTGATCTGAGCTTCCCAGCTTATATCCCCCCAAAAGTTGAAGGTTGACCCCAAAGTTCATTTTTCCAAGGACTCCTCCTCTGCAGACTACCTCTCCTTTGCAGCCAGCTCCTCCATGTTGGACATTTCCTGATCTTTGTCTCCCAAAAACACTGTTTCATCTAAATCCATAGTTCCCCATACTTGGAATTTCTTCACGTGAGCCGCCACGGCATTCCCATTCAGGGGAGTGCAATCCAACTCCTCTAACTGATAACTCCCGCCTGGAAACTGACTTACAATCCAATAAGGGCCATTCCAGAAATCTGCAAAAAGCTTACCCCACGTGTTTCCAAGATCCCATTGTAAAGCAGAAAAACATTGCCCTTCTGCAAAGGTTCCTGCAAGCGGTAGGCACAACGCTTGTTCCAGTAACGGACCAACTTAGCTTGAATTTCCTGCAGCCTTTTTTCGGCCTTTGCCACCATCTCCTTCCTCCGCAAGAGTTGCTCCGCCTGAGCCATAGCAAAGTCCTCTGTGGTGTTAACCTTCTACCAATTGATAGTAAGGTAATTCAGGGTTTTGATATCCACTGGAAGCACAGGCTGCTGCCCACACAAGAGTTTTTAAGGAAAATATCCTTTACCCTGCTTGAAAAAAGTTGGATCCACTTTCTCCTGAGAAGATCACATTATGTCTCCCAGAAAAAATTTTATCCCATGGGACACCCCATTAGGGGGGTCAACAAACTATTTACTTCAATGCATATTGTTTTCAGCCAAAAACAGGGGAGCTCACCTTCCTTTGCTTGAGACCAGGTGGGACCTTTGGAAAACCAAAGGAAGTTTCTATTCTGGCACCACCTGTCTGGCAACACCTCACTGAGTCAGATCTGTAAGCTTGTGCACCTAAAATAAGGCCGTGGGCTACCAGTTAAGATCCCAGGAGGAAAAATATCCTGCCTAATTTTCACGTATTTAAAGGTGCACAGTTCCTCAAAATTGCATCAAAATCCTAATTTTGTGGCCCACTCAACATGAGGCCCATGCCTGTGAACTTGGTAGGTGGCAGAATTTTTGTGCTGAACATCAAGGATGTCAGCCATGAGACATGTATTGGTGTCCTATAGGCTGCCCAACTCACAATTCTTGGTAGTATAGTGGTTAAGGAATGTCTTAGTACCCTTCGGAGTACCTAGGTAGTGTTTTCAAGCCTCCATTAGTCCATTAAATATCCATATTTTTGACATATAAAGTTTCATATAATCATATTTTTATAGTATGTCTTAATATTAGAAATCATCCCATAAAACCTTGAAGGTTTATATTATAATTTATGGGAGATATTATAGCTTTACTCTATATTAAAATCCTCTGGAAGCGTCCAATTGGATGTAAAATTAATGTCCTTAAAGATTTCCCTCTGTGGAAACTATATTCTGTAATAATCCTTATCTACCATAACCCAGATTTTTAGGTGAATTGTAAATTATTTTCTAAGAACTCTCCTTCCAGCTTGTAGATAAATTTCAAGAAGTTAATCATGTTGGAAAAGCGTACACTCAGAATCCAGGAAACTCCCCTGGTGCAGATAAACTCTGTGGGAATACTTACCCAGAGTATACATATCTATGCCAATTAAGAATATCTAATAATATGGTTGTAATTCTTTGAACACATGCTCTGATGGATATACAGAGAGTTAGAGGGTAAGTAAATGGATTCTGAAGCCTTGAGAGCGTCCTCTTGAAGGAGAACAAGTGACTGGGGTGATTCCCCCCATCACTTTAAACTTCTGAGTAAATAAATTACAACCTTACCTTGAAAATAGACCACAATGAGTATGTAAATGTTATTATACATTGAGGATGATTGCTTGGGGCTCTGAGCCACTGGAGACGAAATCTAGGACAGTGGTGTACTCTCCTGATGATTCCCTGAGTCCCCCTGAGGACTCTTGCAATATGAAAGAGGAGGGTCTTGTCCCCACAAGACCTATTCCTCATTGTATTTCATAAACCAGATAGTGCATATTAACAAGCTCATCGAACTTAGCCCACCAAGAGGATTGACTGGGGCCTTTTAATTCAACATCTGATTATATCTTCAATCAAAAAATCAACTTCAATTTTGAGTCCAAGGTCCTATTGGAGTTATAGTCCTTTTTAGGCTATCATAAAGGGTGTGAGCTTCCTTGTGTAAGCAAGTCTCCTTTGAGCTTTATTTATTAAAGATAGGCCCCTTATCTCTTTAGGGTTCAAGGTGTGGCTCTTTTACTCCTGATAAATTACTATCATTTGAGTTTTTTATTGATATTATCAGTGTAATCATTAAAACTGATATTTGGAAATTATTATTATCTTTTTGCAGGTATCTGCCACAGCTACTATAGTAATAGAGGCAATACTCTGACAAAGGATGTGGGCACCTCTTACAGTGCTATACACATCCTTTGATCACAAGCCAATGTGGGGGGACACATCTTCAAGATCATGAATCAGGGGGAGTGCCAAAGCAAAAAAGAAGATTAAGGTATTCTGCTGGGAAAAAGGCAGGGAGTTCACCAACAAAGCATTGAGTCAGTAATTTGCCCACAAGGGAATTTTTACCAAGCACAGCCTGCCCTACCAAAACCACCAAAATGGTGTGATTGAAAAGTTTAACCAGACCATCCAGGACATTGCACAGAAGATACTCTGGGACAGCCGGCTGGGGGCCCACTTCTGGGGCTTTGTGCTCTGTTGAAGTTAAAGTAGAATGCTCTGGTTGAGAGTATTGAAAGAGGCTGAGGAGGAATCTTATGATTCCAAGAGGAGCGGATCTGGGGAGCCAAGGAGGGAACTCTGGTTCAAGGTGAGTAAGAACAGATGATGTTAATTCACTTGTTCAGGCATCTCTATAAATAGACTAAGTACAAGATGGCTGACAAGTGGTTGACAATGAAAATCATGATGAATTAACTAAGATAATGAATATTGAAGAAATTAACTAAAGAGCACAATGTGGACAGAGAGCGGTCACTAAGTTAACTAAGGACTGCTTTAACTAGGCTTGAGTTGCACTACAGTATTAGGCAACACTGAGAGAGACAGAATTCTAACACACCCCCTTGCCTAATACAGGAGGGCAATAAAATAAGATAATGAGTTGAGGTCTTTTGAACTCTTGCAGGTCTATTCTTTATAACATTACAACTTTAAATGAAGAGATTTTTGAACACTACAATAAGGGTTTATTCAATTAGAAAAGAAACTGATCTTGTGATTTTTGAACTACATCTAAGCCTATTCCATCAACAAGTACATAATTGTCTAATCTTAATTTTCGGACCCCGGTCTATTCTGAACAACAGCTACTACTAAATGATTTGCTCACAATGCAGCAATAAATATTGAAGAATTTGTAAGGTAGCGACCGAACCTAAATGAATAGTATAGAAGACTATGGATGGTAGCAACAAGACCAAATAAGTGGGAAGATGATAACAGGAACGCGATAAGCTGAGGTAGCGACAAGATGAACAGGCGCGCGGTCAAATAGTTGATTTGATAGGGCAATGGACCGAGCGACTTGAGGTTGGTGAAGAAGACGCAAGGTTGGAAGCTGATGATTGATCGGACGACTTGAGGTAGTGAGCGACCGGGCGACTTTGAACGGTAGTGACCAAACCGGACTGAATTGGCTAAGGATCAATTGACTTTAGTGGTGATCTGGCCAACGACTTGATAGTGATAGGACAAGCATGCGCAAGATTGGAAACGGAGAAATGCAAGCAAGATGGAGGCAAAGAGTGTGAAGATTGATTGATTGACTTGAGGCAGTTAAGGAAGCAATCTGGTTGACAGTCAATAAGAGAGTTGAGGAGACTGAGGGTAACTGAGACCAAGAGCTGGGCGAGCATGAGGTAGTTCTTCAGGGATCAACTGACCAAACAGATGGAGAAGAGTGCACAATCAAACAAAGAGGTGAGGTGGAAAGATAGCAACTTGAGATCATTTGAAGACAAGGAGATGGAGCAAGGCAAGATTGGGCAACAACAAGACAAGACAAGGTGCAAGATTGCTACGTAAAGAATTGATTGAACGACCAAGTAAATGATGAGGAGACTGCAATCAAGGACAAGGCGCGGCAAAGCGATGAACCAAGCTGTAGCAGGATTGAGTGAGGAAGTAGAACAGGCAACTGGATGAAGCACCCAATGTAGTAAAGAAGAGTAGTTGTGCAATCGAGACATTTTAAGGACAAGAAAAATGCAGGATTGGTCATGATGAGCTGATTGAGTAAATTGATGATGGTAGAGTGAGCGCGATGGTCAATTTGATGGCAGTAACGGTGAGAGCGCTCATGTAAAGGGGATCAAAGTGGATCAGGGGAGCACTTAGGCTTTTAACCGTGTTGAAGTTAAAGTAAAATGCTCCGGTTGAGAGTATTGAAAGAGGCTGAGGAGGAATCTCACGAAGCCAAGAGGAGCGGATCTGGGGAGCAAACGAGGGCACTCCTGTTCAAGGTGAGTAAGAACAAATGATTTTGATTCACTTGTTCAGGCATCTCTATAAATAGACTAAGTACAAGATGGCTGACAAGTGGTTGACAATAAAAATCATAATTAATTAACTAAGATAATGAATATTGAAGAAATTAACTAAAGAGCACAATGTGGACAGAGAGCAGTCACTAAGTTAACTAAGGACTGCTTTAACTAGGCTTGAGTTGCACTACAGTATTAGGAAACACCAAGAGAGACAGAATTCTAACATGCTCATGTGGGCCTGCCATGCCCTGAATTTTCTACCAAATAAGGTGAGTGGTTCTGTTAACCCCATGAGTGTTTACTTGGAGAGGGGCCTTGCCTAGATTGGATGTGGCTCTTTGGCTTGCCAGATTTTTTGCTGAATCCCCAGGAAAATATAAACAAACTTCAGGAATGCTAAATACCGGGCTATGTGGTCAGCCGCTTGGATGAAAAAAAGGAGTGGGCATTGACATCCCTTCAAAAAATGCAATAGTTGACTAGGCTTGGGCCTTTTTTGCTGAACAGATTCTATTTGCAGAGGCAAAGTAGAACAAGGGTTTGATTTGAAACATAATGAACCATCTCCAACTCTGTCTGTTTGAAGTTGAATCTACTCTTGATGATAAAGAGCAGATCATTGAATATATTTTACAGACCAAGGTGATGAATGTAACCAACATCCCCAAGACTTTCAATGAGGCTTACAAGAGCCCGGAGTGGGCTCTTTGGAAGCAGGGGGTCATGAAAGAGATTGAAAACCTGCTCTGCAAGGCTTTCTTTGAGGTTTAGATTCTGCCGCTGGTGAATATTTTGCTGTTGAAGAAATGGGTGTTCACAAAGAAGGAGAAACTTGATGTGATATTCTTCAATGCCAGGTAAATGGCCAAAGGCTTTTAACAGGTAGAGGGAAAGGAATTTAGAGAGACCATTGCACCCGCTGCTACTTTCAGCTCAATGAGGGTTCTCCTTATGGTAGTGGCCACCTATTAATTGCCAGTTTTCAGCTTTTATGTTTTTGGCACCTACCTCAACTCCTAAATTACAGAAAGCTATGGGTGGCTCCACCAGAGGGCATGCCTGTTGGCCTTGGAAAGTTCTGCCTACTCAAAAAGTCACTCTATGGGCAAAGGCAAGCTTCTAGGTGCTGGTGGAAGCATCTGAGCGCAGTCTTGGAGGAATTAGGGCACATTCCAGGCACATATTACTTTTGCGTTTAGACATTCCACCACCACAATGACCACAGTTTTATATCAATGCATGTGGACAACGGTATGATCATCAGATTGTCAACAGCTACCCTAAAGAATAATGAAAAACAACTGGAAGGCGTGATTGAGGTCGAATGGACGGTGGGAATCACAAGAATAATTGGGGTCTATGACAAGGAATAGGCAGGAATTTGTTCTCTTGCAGCCCAAACACTTGGAAGAATTGTCTAAAATGATTTGGAAAACAAGCAGGTGAGAACTCCCTTGCTGTAAGCTTGCTACTATTTACAGAGAAATCTGTCAAAGTAACAAAAACAAACAAACAACTAGAAATATTAATATAACCAAAGAAGTAGAAGGAAATTCATACATATTCTTACAGAAGGCAAATCCCCACCAAAAATTAGGTAGGATCACTCCATGACCCCACCCTTGAATTAATACTCCTTCATATTTTAAATAATTAAAAAAAAATTCACCAAAAGGTCATAGAACCACTATGGCACCTTTTGGACATTTTAAGATTTCACACATTTTTTCACATTTGGGTTTTACACCTAAATTTCATTCAAAATTGAGGTGTTGTGTATATTCTATATCAGTTTACTGATACCAGGAACTTTGCAGTCCTATAGCTACAGCAAGTGATACTGGTGTTGGAATGATAAGAATTTGAAGAACACATAAAATGCTTACTCTCAGCCTCCGGGATGCCAAGGTCCTTGCTAAATTTTAGCTACCAGAGGTGTTAGAATAAATAATAAATATATTATTATAAAAATGCAGAAATGATCTGTAAAATATTTGGATAAAGGAAATGCAAGGAAAAATGGTTTGGTTATTAACAGTTTTTATTAATCAATATTAATAAATTGATTATTAAAGAAATAAAAAGAGGGGTTACAATGGATATTGGGGATCTTTAACACCTCTTCTTCAGGTAATTCACTTTGAAATCCGTAGAACTGGTTACTTTGGAACCTTAAATTTATATTCTCAAAGGAGATATTGCCCAAAGATAATATATATATAGGAAATATATGGTGGAGTGGCAGGGCTTTGTGACCAAGCTCCATGAAAGAAAAGGGAAAATAAAATCACTGGTATATTATTGACTCCTTTGGTTACCTGTTTGGGACATTTACTGATGGGTTCAAATCTGTTACTGGTGTTGAAGGTTTTCCAGAAGCATAAATTGATAAAAATTGGTTTGGGACAGAAAATATTAATCAGACTAAAGCCAAAAATAATTGAATTATCTCTTATAAGTACTTGATCACTTTGGCATGGTGTCTGGATATATATATAACTGGGTCTGGGTTCTCAATAACCCCAAAAAAGGGTCCTTTATCTATATATTTTTGGGCCCTACTTCTGTCCTTCTGAGGGCTATAGGGGCTCAAATGAACGGGTGCTAAGGCTAGCAGGGTAACTAGTGGTAGCCCATCACATTTTCTTGGTGCTGTAAAAAAGGTGGAATCTAATTACCCAGGATAATAGAACTATTTTACTATTTGATTTAGTTATTGGCATATGAATAACACCTTAATTATCCACATGGTCCTTATTCCATTAATTATCCCTATTAAATATTCACGGGTTATTGATATTTCTTCTTAGCAGACATTACTATGGATAATCTGAGGTAAGATAAGTTCTAATTATGTATTGAATGATGGGAAAAAAATCATAATAATGATTTTGATCCTCATTTTCAAAAGTTTAGTATTTCCTTAGTATATTTTGTAAAACTATATAAAATTTTTATTTCAAGTAATATCATATGAATTTATGTTTTTTTATACTATTTACTATCCATGGGATCATTTATTACATATGTGGTATGTTTCCATGTTAGTAGTATCAAACTTATGTGGTACCTCATCTCTCTTGCGTTCTTTCAGCTTGTAAGCCAGTAGTCCTGCGGCTGCGTACTTGTAAGATGCCTGGGAATGCGTACCCGGCTTGCCAGATTACAAAGACAGAAGGGCAGTGCTGCTGCTAAGCTTTGCGGGGATTTCCTAGATGGGCAGATGCATGCATGGCAATCTTGAGCTGCGCACGGGAATTCTGTAGCAATTCTGGCAAGTGTTGCAGAAGTGCAGAAGAGTGCACTTGCGCCTGTATGCACAAGCTCTTGAGCAGGGTTTTGCGCGCATTTGTGGCAGAATTAGTGCGCTTTTGAGTGGATATTTTGCGCCTGGGTTCTGCAGGATTTTCTGCGCTTTTTGTGAGGGAATTCTGCGCGCAATTCATGCAGGATTCTTATTTTGTGTTGGGAAACCAAATCTGCAATAATATTTATGCATATCCTACTGCTTATTCTTTGTATTAATCAATTATTAATTATTTATTCTTTTTTTTATTTTTTATTTTTGTTACTTTGACAGGTTGATCTGTAAATAGTAGCAAGCTGAAATTCACAATTAACAAAATTTTAAGAGAAAGTGCATAATTTGGAGTTTTATTGGGTTAAATGGTTTCAAATATATTTAAAAAGAGGGGCCACAGCTCATATATAGCTGGGGATCTTTATTAAGAGAACCTCTCTTCAAGAGGCTACTTTGAACTGTGTAAAGACCTTGGGACAATGAGGTCCTAAGTGATTTCTCAAAAGGGTTTTAATCATGGGGAATGTGTGGACTGGCTGTATCACAGCCATTATTCCTGGACTCAAGTAGGATATAATTTACTTCTTTAAACAGTTAATCCAAGAATTTTGCAGAAATTCATGGTTGAAAGTGTCTCAGGGCAATGGTTGGGGTTTTTTCTGATTTTGTCCAATGGAATTAATGATGGGCTTAGAATTAATAATTATAATAACAGAATGAAGCCATAAATCATGTTTTCATCTCTTAAAAAAAATTGATCACAGATGGAAATGGTTCTGGATTGATTAATTAAACATTAATTTTGTTTAAATCATCCAAAAAGGGCTGTATATATACCTTTTTGGGGTAAGAGGACCTTCTGAGGGCATGTAGACAGGGATATGGGTGTAGGCTTAATTGAGCAGGCTAGCAAGGTCTAGTTTAGCACGCATTCTTAGTGATGTCAATCTGGGGGACCTGTCTGTTTCATATTTGTGGGTGAAAAAATTATCAAAATCTGTTTAAAGGTCAATATTTTGTTTTTTCAGCTCTGACATATTTCCTAACTTGTATTGTTTTATTGTGAGTGACATGGGCATTAGTGAGTTTTTCTAGATCATACGCCATCTTCTGAACATGTTCATAATTTTTAATAGTTTTTAGGGTAACTCCTTGATATGTTTTGTGGTTCATAAAGATTTCAAAATCACATCTACATAACAAACTTAATTATAATTTTCCTCAATATATTTGATTTATACTTTCAATTTCATGCTTTTTATTTAGGATGAAATTGAATAATCAGACATCCCTATATCAGTTAGTAAGGTTTTTACATATGCATGATGTATGCATGTAGGTTGTAGCCTGTTCCTGCAGTAACTGGCTGGCAAGAGTAGAGCAGGTAATTTGGATGCACGCATACCTGACATTTGCATGCAGGAATCAAGAATCCTTGGCCAGAAGCACATTGCATGCGATTTTCTTGACAGGTGCTTGCATCTTGAGTGTCAGGCGCGTACAATCTGACTCTATGGATTCAGGGCTGTGTGCAGGAATTGTGACAGAAAAAAAATCTGGCCATAACTACTGAAATATACACAACATCTCAATTCTGAGGGAATTATGGGTGTGAACAAAATACATGACATTATATGTGAAATAATAAAATTTCAAAAAAGTGCCACAGTGAGCCATGGATTTTTGGTCCATTCCTTTTTAATTATTTTTTAAAAAAAAGGAGTTGGAATTCAAGCGTGGGGTCAGCAAGTGACCTACTTTGTTTTAGGTGAGGAGTCCTAATTTGTAGTGATAGTTTAGGATTTCTGACTATTTTTATATTTACGGTTTATTTTTATTTTTATTCTACTTTGAAAGGTTGCTTTGTGCAAGAAGCAAGCTGAAATTTTAGGAGTTACACAAAAAATGAGTTTTGTAACAATTCCCCTGTGCAGCCCCACATCCCTACACACTGTCTGCGCACTTGAATACTTCAATATAACCATAAAACATACAAAAGCGCATGCATTTGCTCAAATTAACGCATTCAACATACCTGCACTCAGAAGATCAGAGTGATCCACACGTCAGAAAGGATCAACAACCAAAGGTACTTCCAAGAATGGCTAAAACCTAGAAGGATCAACCAGGCATATTTGATGACATGGCACATGCATTTTCAAGTATAACAAGTTAAAATATCAAATAAAATTATTAAATAATAAATTTTAAAGTATTTTAAATTAAGAAACAAATATTGAGAAACACAAAAACACAGACTGATCCAGATTTTCAAGGATAACAATACATATCACAAAGTGGGCATAAAAATTATTAACAATAATCAACCTGATCAGAACATGATGAGAAATCAATGAATATCCACTTTTGATCACTTTTGTCAAATATTGATAGTAAAAATCAAAGATTCATGCACAATTATGAAAATTATGAATAAACGCATTAACAGATCCTGCAGCTAAGAAAAAGAAGAATTCCAGAAGATCTGAGATCAAATGATTGACAGAAAATTTGAGAATTGCAAATCATGAACTGGCTGGCTTAATAGCCTCAGCCTCTGAGCCTTACCCTCTCTACTCGCCCTGCAGAGGCTCCTTTCCACCCCAGAAAGGTATGTATACAGACCTTCTTTTGACTTCTTGTTTGCCAGTTACGTATAAATTGATGAATTATTGTCCAGAAGCTTTGCCATAAATGATAAATTTGTTCAGAGCTTTGAGAAATTGATTGATGGACCTTTCTAATTTATAGTAGAATTATTTCTGAAACCCTTATTAATTCATTGAATTTTACTCAGCCATCAACCCCACCTTTTTCCTGAAAACCTTAATCCAAATGTCAACAGGGTTTTGTGAATTATTTCTCCAAGAAGTGAGATGATTTCTTCCTGCCTTGGCCTGAGTGCTGTTTTCCCAGCCATACTAGCTGGATCAGTCCTTCAAGGGCTCCCACAATTATTCCAAGGTTCTCCAAATTCCCAACCAGGCCCCTTGAAGACAGGTTTCTTGTCTGTTAAGATTCCCAGTAGCCTAATACTGGGGACCCTCTTTTATAAAATTTTCAAAACCCTTTTTTTATACCATTCAAATCTTGCAATACCTCTTAAAATATTTTTTAGTTGAGCTTTTTATGAGTTTATTTTTTTGGAATATTATAATGGAATTATTGTCCTCGCGCATTCAACCCTTTATTTCACACATTTTGACATTGCTGCATGGTTGCAACCCTTTGATATTTCATGCAAAAATACTTTATTTCAGGAAACTTTCAAGAATTAATTTTTCATGAATTATGACTGTGCAGCCCCGTAGCAGGAGTTCTTAAACCCCTCCACAAAATCTTTGGTAATTTTGGATCAATTAGAACCCCTTCAAAAATGCAATCAAAAAATTAAAAAAATCTGTAAAAACAAATTTTTGCAAGGGTTTTTGGATCATCATTTTGGCTAATTTCATTTTTTTATTTCAGCTTCCATGATTTTTGAAAAAAATTCAAAGAGTCTTCTAATATTTTTCATATTTTTTGGATGTATCCTTTCACCTTAAAAAATTCCTTCAAAAAACACAAAAAATCAAAAAGATCAAAGTTCTCTTGGGACATTTGAATCCTTTAATTTTACTTTTTATTTAGTTTTTTGTTTAATTCAAGCTCTTAAAAATTTGAAAAAAATTAAACAGGAATTAAATTTCTTTTTTCCAATTTTTTGGATGTATTATTTTACCTTAAAAAAATTCCTTCAAAAAAGAAAAAAGGGTAATATTAAATTCACAGCTCCAGTAAAGTGGGAGTTGTGTAGAGCCCCACCCAACCTGCAAGAGTTGTGTAGGGCCCCACAAAACCTGTGTGAGTCATGTAGGGCCCTCAATGCGTTGGGGCCCATAAACTACTCCAAACAGTTTTTCTAAACAAGCGCAACCCCTGGGGCGGCATATATCCCCCATAATGGGAATTTTTAATTTTTGTACGCCTGTACACAACCATATTATTTATTATTTATTATTTATTATTTATTATTTATTATTTATTATTTATTATTTATTATTTATTATTTATTATTTATTATTTATTATTTATTATTTATTATTTATTTATTATTTATTATTTATTATTTATTATTTATTATTTATTATTTATTATTTATTATTTATTATTTATTATTTATTATTTATTATTTATTATTTATTATTTATTATTTATTATTTATTATTTATTATTTATTATTTATTATTTATTATTTATTATTTATTATTTATTATTTATTATTTATTATTTATTATTTATTATTTATTATTTATTATTTATTATTTATTATTTATTATTTATTATTTATTATTTATTATTTATTATTTATTATTTATTATTTATTATTTATTATTTATTATTTATTATTTATTATTTATTATTTATTATTTATTATTTATTATTTATTATTTATTATTTATTATTTATTATTTATTATTTATTATTTATTATTTATTATTTATTATTTATTATTTATTATTTATTATTTATTATTTATTATTTATTATTTATTATTTATTATTTATTATTTATTATTTATTATTTATTATTTATTATTTATTATTTATTATTTATTATTTATTATTTATTATTTATTATTTATTATTTATTATTTATTATTTATTATTTATTATTTATTATTTATTATTTATTATTTATTATTTATTATTTATTATTTATTATTTATTATTTATTATTTATTATTTATTATTTATTATTTATTATTTATTATTTATTATTTATTATTTATTATTTATTATTTATTATTTATTATTTATTATTTATTATTTATTATTTATTATTTATTATTTATTATTTATTATTTATTATTTATTATTTATTATTTATTATTTATTATTTATTATTTATTATTTATTATTTATTATTTATTATTTATTATTTATTATTTATTATTTATTATTTATTATTTATTATTTATTATTTATTATTTATTATTTATTATTTATTATTTATTATTTATTATTTATTATTTATTATTTATTATTTATTATTTATTATTTATTATTTATTATTTATTATTTATTATTTATTATTTATTATTTATTATTTATTATTTATTATTTATTATTTATTATTTATTATTTATTATTTATTATTTATTATTTATTATTTATTATTTATTATTTATTATTTATTATTTATTATTTATTATTTATTATTTATTATTTATTATTTATTATTTATTATTTATTATTTATTATTTATTATTTATTATTTATTATTTATTATTTATTATTTATTATTTATTATTTATTATTTATTATTTATTATTTATTATTTATTATTTATTATTTATTATTTATTATTTATTATTTATTATTTATTATTTATTATTTATTATTTATTATTTATTATTTATTATTTATTATTTATTATTTATTATTTATTATTTATTATTTATTATTTATTATTTATTATTTATTATTTATTATTTATTATTTATTATTTATTATTTATTATTTATTATTTATTATTTATTATTTATTATTTATTATTTATTATTTATTATTTATTATTTATTATTTATTATTTATTATTTATTATTTATTATTTATTATTTATTATTTATTATTTATTATTTATTATTATTTATTATTTATTATTTATTATTTATTATTTATTATTTATTATTTATTATTTATTATTTATTATTTATTATTTATTATTTATTATTTATTATTTATTATTTATTATTTATTATTTATTATTTATTATTTATTATATTTATTATTTATTATTTATTATTTATTATTTATTATTTATTATTTATTATTTATTATTTATTATTTATTATTTATTATTTATTATTTATTATTTATTATTTATTATTGATTATTTATTATTTATTATTTATTACTTATTATTTATTATTTATTATTTATTATTTATTATTTATTATTTATTATTCATTATTTATTATTTATTATTTATTATTTGTTACTTATTATTTATTATTTATTATTTATTATTTATTATTTATTATTTATTATTTATTATTTATTATTTATTATTTATTATTTATTATTTATTATTTATTATTTATTATTTATTATTTATTATTTATTATTTATTATTTATTATTTATTATTTATTATTTATTATTTATTATTTATTATTTATTATTTATTATTTATTATTTATTATTTATTATTTATTATTTATTATTTATTATTTATTATTTATTATTTATTATTTATTATTTATTATTTATTATTTATTATTTATTATTTATTATTTATTATTTATTATTTATTATTTATTATTTATTATTTATTATTTATTATTTATTATTTATTATTTATTATTTATTATTTATTATTTATTATTTATTATTTATTATTTATTATTTATTATTTATTATTTATTATTTATTATTTATTATTTATTATTTATTATTTATTATTTATTATTTATTATTTATTATTTATTATTTATTATTTATTATTTATTATTTATTATTTATTATTTATTATTTATTATTTATTATTTATTATTTATTATTTATTATTTATTATTTATTATTTATTATTTATTATTTATTATTTATTATTTATTATTTATTATTTATTATTTATTATTTATTATTTATTATTTATTATTTATTATTTATTATTTATTATTTATTATTTATTATTGATTATTGATTATTTATTATTTATTATTTATTATTTATTATTTATTATTTATTATTTATTATTTATTATTTATTATTTATTATTTATTATTTATTATTTATTATTTATTATTTATTATTTATTATTTATTATTTATTATTTATTATTTATTATTTATTATTTATTATTTATTATTTATTATTTATTATTTATTATTTATTATTTATTATTTATTATTTATTATTTATTATTTATTATTTATTATTTATTATTTATTATTATTATTTATTATTTATTATTTATTATTTATTATTTATTATTTATATTTTTTTTATTTTTTATTTTTTATTTATTATTTATTATTTGTTATAACTTGATTTTAGTTATTTAGCTTGCAACACAACTCAAATGGGACATGTAGCATGCGACACGGCCCATTTGAGTTGTTTAGCATTCCACATGGCCCATTTGAGTTGTTTAGCATGCCAAAAGGCTCATTTGAGCTGTGTAGGGTGCCACACAACCCATTGAGTCGTGTTCAAAAGTCAAAGAGTTGTCTACACAGTTGTGTACACAACTCCATGATTTGTGAATTTAACATTACCCAAGAAAAAAAATCAAAAAATTCAATTTTCTCATTTGAATTTTGGATCCTCATTTTTGCCAATTTGACTTATTTTTTTTTTGGGTGTTTCAAGCTTTAAGAATTGCAAGAGAAATATTCAATATCTTTCCATTTTTTTTCAGCATATTAGGATGTCAATTATGAACTTCAAAAATTTCCTCAAAAAAAAAAATTTAAAAATTCATCCTTCTTTGAGCCCTTCACATGCATATATATTCAATATGACTGAAAATTTCTTCCTGGGACCTGCACCCAGCACCCCAATTATATCATAAACCACACCCTTGACCTTCATCACCCTCCCATCATCCCCCACCACACCATCTCATTACCATACCATAAAACACCACACCACACCATACCACACCATACCATATAACACCATACCACACCACCCCACAAAGAACCACACCACATAAAACCACACCAAATCACATAAAACCACACCACACCACCCCCTTTCACACCATACCACCAACCACTTTACAAAACAACTTAACCCTCCAGATACTTCCCAACAAGAACATCTTTTTCTTCAATGGCTCAAGAAAGCATCCAGCCAATTTTAAGCACTGTTTCAACTCTTTCACCAGGCCCATCCTCCATTATCTCATATTATAAAACTAGTGATTCAAATCCCCTTGCTCCTTATTGATATACTAAAAATCTTGATTCCACTCCTCTGGCCCCTCCTCCTGAGCTATCATATCATCAAAAGGAGGAGCTGGTTAGATTCGAATGAAGGGGAAGATTAAGCAGATGAAGAGCTGCCAGATGTGGATTTAATTAAGATGGTGAACTTTCATTTTCTTTTATTTTTGAATACTTTCTTTGATGACATTTTTCATGAATTTTTTCATTCAAAACTTTATCAGAGGTCTGGAACCAGAGGATAAGCAAGTTGCTTCTCCTGAATAAAATACTGGGACAATAACAAAGAGACTAAAGGTATCCAATGAAGATGGTGACAATCCTCACCATCCTCCTGCGGGGAAGGTATAAGCAGCCCAAGCTGTCAGCTCTCTGATACCAGGAACCTTGCAGTCCTTTAGCTACAGAGAGTGATAAAAATGCTGGAATGATAATAATAATTATTATTCCAATAATAAGCACTTAGAAGCTCAAATAAATGATTTAATAAGAGCAGTTGCAAAGTTTAATTGGTTTGGTAGTAAATGATTTTCAATATAATATAAAAGAGGGGCCACAGTATTATACTACTGGGGATCTTTACAGACTAGCAAACTATCTTCAAGGGGCCTCCTTAGGCAGTTTCAGAACCTTGGAATAAATATGGGTGCCTCAGAAAGGACTTATTCCACTAATGACGGAACTTAACAGCACAAATGGCCTAGACAGGAAGGGTTAACCTCACTGTGAGCACTTCACCACAAAAATCCTGGAATAATTGGAAGGGTTTCAGAGCAGATGGGGTAGATTGCTTGAATTAACTTAAATGGTTGATTGGTTAATATAGGTAAATAATACTACTGCAGACTAAGTCATAAATCACTTGCTTATCTTCATATAAGCAGTTGATTAACAATGAAACGGTGTCTGATTGATAATAATTAATTCCTGGTTACTGATGATGGAATCATGGATCCAAAGAGGTCGGTATAGATACCTTTTTGGGGTGATTTTGGACTTCTGTAGAGAGGGTTCTGCTTGTGGGCTGATGCTGGCAAGCCATTCAGGGAAGGATTAGCACGTCCACTTGGTGCCATCAATCAGATGTCCTTAGATCTGCTGGATTTCTGTACTATTTTAGCCACAGGATCTGTTAATCTGTTATGGTTTAAATTTTATCATTCTGTACTCATCCTTCATTTGTACTATTTATATTGTTTTAAAGCGTGCAAATGTGGATGTTTACTGATTGTACATTATCTGCTGATCATGTAGATCATTTTTAATAATTTTTATGAACACTTATTTTAGTGTTTCGTGGTCTTCAAAGTGCAGGATCAGAGATTTACGTGGTAGTCCTTGATCTTTGATTTATTATTAAAAAATGTTTAAAACTTAATTTTCATTAATTTTATTTAAGTTTTGATCTTTTTAGATCATTATTAATTCATATGTCCGTTTTTTACATATAATAGGCAACCCTAACTAGGTTGTAGCTCTTCTGAGCAATACCTGGTTGTCAGATTAGTCACAACTGATCCAGGCGCCGGGATCAGTTAGTACAGATGCGCGCGGGGTAGGATCCGCTGCGTGCGTGGTAGAATCAGTTGCGCGCGGTTCTCTAATACGTGGGATCCTGCTGCTACTAGTACGTAGGGTTATGTAATGATGCGGGGCTGCGCGGGGGAATTGTGACACAACACATTTCCGCGTATAACTCCTAAAATATACACAACACCTCAATTCTGAGTGAATTTTAGGTGTAAACCCTATATGTGAAAATACGTGTGAAATATTAGAATGGCCAAAAAGTGCCATACAGGTGTTGTAATTTTGAATACTTTTCTTTTTAATTATTTTAAAAATATAAGGACTTGGAATTCAAGCGTGGGGTCAAGGAGTGAACCTACCTAATTTTGGGTGGGAAATCCATTCCTGTAATAATATTTATGGATTTTTCACTCCTTATTTTGTTAATTGAGCTATTCTTACTTTTTCATAGTTTGTGTTACTATTTGACAGTTTTTCTCTGTACATAGTAGCAAGCTGACATTCCCCCACTCCAAGATATGTCTATACCTGAAAACAATTTTGGGTTAATGCCTCTTGTTGGCTCTGTAATTCCTCAGGTGTATAGCTCCGTCAGGGATATAATTTTCAGGCAACCATTCATCTTTATCAGCTGATTCTCCTTTGTATCTAACCAGGTACAGTCTGACGTCTTTTCCATTGATCCTATCTTTTTTATGCTTCAGGATTTTGCTAATTTTTCTTTTCTCCTTTTCAGGTTCTTCTGTGACAGGTATTGCAGGTGAAGGGATATGTTCTCCATTCCTTTGGTGGTAGTGTTTGATGAGGCTTACTGGGAAGACTGGATGTTTCATAGAAAGCTCATGACTGAGGATTAATTCCACAGCATTTTTACCGTGAAGTTTTTTAATGGTGTAAGGTCAAACAAAAGCAGGTCTTAGCTTTCTATTTCCACCCAAGTTGTTAAAGTTGGTGGTAGAGATCAAGACTTGATCACCTATTTTGAAATCAGGTTCCTTATGGGTCTTGTCCCAGCTTTGCTGGTTATACTCTATAGCATCCTGGACACATTTAAAAGCATGTTTGTTGGCTACATCTATCATTTTTTTGAAATCAAGTAATGTAGGGTGAATATTGGTCAGCTGGTGGTTAAGGTTATCCTTTGGTAATCTAGGAATCCATCCTCTTTCCAGTACGTAATGTGCTTCCTTAGTGGTAGAGTGCTTGCTACTGTTGTAGGCCATCTCCAGTGCAGGTAAAAGGCCAACCCAATCGTGGCAATAACCGTCAGAATTCTTGTATTCTAGTCCAAAGCCACAGAATCTCCTGAACATGTCTTCCCGGGTCTGAATCATCCTCTCAGCTAATCCATCCATCTGAGGGTGATAATTGGTAGAGAAAGCTAAGGTGGTTCCAAGCATATAATGTAGGTTCCTCCAGAACTCAGAGGTGAATTTAGGATCTCTGTCACTGATAATAATCTTGGGAACTCCAACATCAGCAATGAGTCTTTTCCAAAATAATAGGGCAACTTCCATAGCAGTGTCTTTGTTGTGATTAGACAGGAACTTTGCTTTGTTGGAGAACCTATCCACAATGACCAAGACTGAGTTGTAGGAATAGGCTCCTCCTGGCGGTAGTTCAGTTACAAAGTCCATATTGATGATTTCCCATCATTTATTGGGTTCAGAAATCTTTTGCAGTAGTCCAAACCGTTTCCCAGTAGTCCTGTTAGACTTCTGACAAGTTTCACAACTGGTAATGTACTTTATGGTGGAGTTTCTCCAATTAACCCACCAAGCAGTTTGTTGAACCTTATCCAAGGTCCTATCAGCAGACAAATGACCATATGAGCAGTTATCATGGCACTCAGCCAGAAAATGTTTGATATGGTCATCCTTAGTTAAGACTATGACACTTGGATGTTGATGGCTATAGTATACCAGACCATCCAATATGATGAACCTTCCGGCTTTGTATAGTTTCAAAAGAGGTTCAGGTAGGCTATTGATCAATTCAGGAGGTGGAGAATTACTTTCCATAATAGTGATCAGAGTCTTAATCCCAGAACTGTAAGCTTCTATGATAGAGTTGAACAATGATTCATTTAGTTCACAAATGTGGATGCCCATTATAGGAGCTTCAATTTTTAACCTGTTAATATTGAGGATAGGGAAGATTTCATTATCCTCTGGATCATAGGCAGGGTTACTTGGGTCATTGGGTAACGCATTCCTGCTTTAACTATGAGCATTCTGATGTTTATTCCCAGCTTGAAAAACTATGGTCATCTGTCCTCTGTACTGTTGTATAGCTATCTGCCATCTCAACATATGGCTGCTAGGGGTCTTCATGTTCATCAATGTCCTGAAAGCATTGCAGTCAGTAATAAAAGTGAAGTTGAGGCCTTCTAAGTAATAATGGAGTTTCTCTAGATCCCATAATAAGGCCAGGCATTCCATTTGGCTTGCACCTTATCTTTTCTCAGTATCTTTAATTTTTCTAGATATGAAGAGTATAGGTTTTTCCACTGGTTTATCACCTTCTATGAGTTCCTGGTGTAAAGCAGATCCTAGCCCTTCCATGCTGGCATCTCTGTAGAGCTTGAAAGGTTTAGAGTAATCTGGCTGGATCAGTACTGGAGCTGAAGTCATTTCCATTTTGAGTTCCTCATTGTTCTTGACTCTATCATGAGTCATTTCAAACATGGTGGTGTTGTTGCAGATCTCATACAGAAATTTCCTTAGAAGAGCAAACTTTGGTAAATACTTCCTATAGTAGCTGCAGAAGCTGATGAAGGATAGGAGTTCAGTTTTATTCTGAGGCATAGGCCTATTCATTATGCTGCCATCTTGTTTTGGTTAGAACCTAGGG
This sequence comes from Puccinia polysora, assembly GCA_025617555.3. Classification (NCBI taxonomy): domain Eukaryota; kingdom Fungi; phylum Basidiomycota; class Pucciniomycetes; order Pucciniales; family Pucciniaceae; genus Puccinia; species Puccinia polysora. The sequence continues at coordinate 19,743,612 of CM062637.1, read as the reverse complement.
TTATTCCAGAGACAATTTTTCCTAAGGCTTTCAGTTCTGCATAGCCAAAGTTACACTTTTTCATTGATACTTTCAATCCTACGGCAGAGATGGTTTTGAGGACTAGCCTTAATTTCTCCATGTGAGTATCCCAATGATCAGAGTGAATGATAACATCATCAATGTATACCATCATCCATTCTTGTCTGATGAATAATCCTAGTACTATGTCCATCATCCTTTGAAAATAAGAAGGAGCATTTTTAATACCAAAAGTTATCCTGAGATATTCATAAATTCCCAAATGACAGATAATTCTCATGAATTTCCGGCTATCAGGGCTGATAGGTATTTGATGAAAACCTTTCAGCATATCCATGGTAGTTATGTACTTAGCCTTGGACAGGTTATGCATAGCATGGTCAATTCTTGGAATTTGATAATAATCAGCTTCTGTGTAGTTTTTAAGCATTCTAAAATCCCCAACCATTCTTGACTTATCATTGTGCCAAGCTATAATTACTGGGGTATTAATATCCATTTGTTCATTGTGGCCTACTTTCCTTAAGACTTGTAAGTCAACCAACTCTTGGAATGGGTTTCCAGAGCAGCTCTGGATTTTGGACTAGAAGGGTAAGCAGGTCTCCTGAGGTTAGGTGGGTAAGGAGGCTTAATGGTTAGAGTTAGGATCATATCATGTACTTTGATGTTACCAATGGGGTGATCTTTGGTACAGAAATCATTCTGATTTTCAAAGCATACTTGTAGGATATGTTTTTTCTGTTCTTCATTGAGAAGGGAATTCAAAGCAGCTTGAGAGAAGAATTCCTGATTGAACTTCTCTAAGTGTCTTTCATAAGTTGGATCAGAAGTTTGAGCATTGACCTGACATATTTGGAACTTCTTATTCCAGTCTCCACCTATAGTGAAGTATCTACCTTTGCTTTGGAATACATCTATACCATATAAGCAAAGAGAATCATTCCCAAGGATAAAGCACTACAAATTCAATGTTCAGTTTTAGTGATCCTTTAGAGTGGGGGAGTATGATATCAGAAGAACATACTCCAACAGCATTGAGAGAGGAGTTACAACTGCTGAACTTAGCCTGAGGTACTGGTAGTAAGTTCAGTTTCCAGTTTGGGTCTTGTTTCTCCAGATAAGTTGAACCAAAACAAGAGCAAAAGGCTCCACTGTCTAGAAGTAACTTAACAGGGGAACCTTGGATTAAAACAGTATCATAGCATGTTTTGTTTGAAGTGTAAATTTTAACGGCGGAAGGTTTTAGAGTCAAAGGCTTAGCCCCAGAGATGCGGTGAATCTTCATGTTGGGATTCCATTTTTGAGGTAAGTTAGAATCCTCATTGACGGAATTTATGTCCAGAGAAGACTCAATACTACCTTCAATAACATTGATAGGGTCAGTGATTATTAGATCACAATCAGAGAGTGATCCGTCAGTATCATCAAGGTGAGGGTCAGGATTGTCATACTCTTCTCCTTCAATAAGATTAATCCTTTTCCTAGGTAGAGGACAATCAGGTTCTACATGTCCTGTTTAGTTACAGTTCCAACATACTTTCTCTTTTGATTCTGGAGTCTTCTTCACTTCAAAGGTAGATTGAATGGTAGCAGGGGATTCTTTTGTTTTGGCAGTATATTCTTGCCTTTTCCTAGTGTTTTGTTCCCTGGGAGGTTTATTGACCCTTTTATCAAGACCTTTCATATCAATAGTCTCTTCCAATACACCTATTAAGGTGGAAACATCTGAATCCATAGGCATTCAGCACCTTACACTGTGGTTGATTTTTACGGGACATAAGTTGAGGAGTCTTTCATTGACTTTTTCTTTATCATCATCAGGATAAAAACAGTCTTACCTCCTTTTCTGGTCTAAACACCATTCATGCGGTTTGTCCTTGGATGGATCCAACTGGGAAGTTTCAAAAGTTTTAATCATCTTTCTTTTCCAAATCCTGGTACCAAACTGAACTTTGATTAACTCTTTCCAAGAATTCCAGGATAAAAATCCAACTTCTTCTCTTTTATTGATAAACCAATCAAGAGCTACTCCTTCAAATACTCTGGGCAATATTACCACAGCTTCTGCATCAGGGAGCTCATAAGAAGAAAGAGTATAGTCAATAAATTTGATGAAACTGACATGGTTGTATTCTCCTTCTCCAGAGAATTTAGGCCATTCAGTGATGGGAGTAAGTAGCTTCAAAGCCTGATCCATTTCAGGAGTAGGACTGGGTCTGAAAGACTCATTCCTAATTATCCTGGTTCTGGGAGGAACACTAGGAGTACTGGTGAACTTGGCAGGTCTAGTTTCTTCTAGGTCAATGACCGGAGAGTTAGTAGAGTTGATCGCAAGATCTCTGAGATCATTCTTAATCATACCTAACTTAAATCAAGTTTGTTGCTTAATAAGTCAATTTTTTGAGTCAGATGGGCTGAAGGAGTAGGACTAGTTTTCTTAACATCTTCCTTAAGCTGGTCTATGGTTGCAAGAATATCTTCCTGAAGAATTGATTGGTTGTCATCAATATGTTTCATCAGGTCCAACTTACTAGTTCTTAAACTATCCTTGATTTGTTGTATTTCCAACTCATCAATTCTCATAATCTGAGACTGAGTGTCAATCATTCTGAAAATACTTGAAGTTAATTTGTCCAATTGTTGATAAACTTTGTCAAAGCATTGGCTAATAATAGTAAAATTGTGAGACAAATTTACAGAAAAGCTTTTAAGAGCTTCTACATCTAATTGTGGCACACCCTTTTCCACTTCTGGGCTAAGGATATTATGTTGTTCCAATCCTTTGGGTTCCTTAACTTCTGATGGGCTGGGACCTCTTCTTTTTGGGGTCCTTTCCCTTTGGGGTCCTTTCCCTTTGAGGAAGCTAACTGATCCCAAGGATTCCAGTTCTGCACGTAGCCTTCTACTTCTTTCTTTGGGATCAACCTTTGCAGAGAAATCTGAGATTTCTTTGCCTGAGAAAGGGATTTTCTCATATCTGGTTGATCCTCCTGGGTCTGCGCCAACCTGAATAGTTCCCAATAGCTCACATGCTCTTTCACTAATCCTTTGACTCTTTCCTCCTTGGTTGAGTCCAGCCGCGGTGGCGTAGGAGGACCTGTACCCTCCTGGGATAACGTGGTGGGCAACAGATGGCTCTCCAACGGTCTGTTAGTCGAGTTGGCGGCCGCGGTTGTAACGGTTGTTGTCCCGGGAGAAGCTATGATCACGGGTTTGAGTCCCCTCATTGCGCTTGCGACTGGAGTCCCTGCGCGCAAGGGTTCCTTGGGGCAGAGATCCATATGACAGGGCTCTACGGGTTGCACGGGTGTTGCGCCTATTTTGATACATAGCACCAAAAAAAATGTGTAAGTCTTTTGTCAAAACTTTTGAAAAAAGATTTAAAATTATAAAAATGATATTTTTTGTGTGTTTTACATTTTTAATAGTTTTTTATAAATATTTTAACTTACTTAGAGTTAAATTCAAGGGTACCAAAACTTGATTGGGGTCACAACTATCCTTGGAGGGTATTCCAATGGGGTCTGAGTGAGTTCCAATCAGATCCTGTGATAAATCTAATTGTAAGTCCAATGCTACACCGTCTGCGAAGTCCTCTAGGAGTTCCTGGTCAATGAGATCACCAAGAACAAAATTCACTGAGATGGATAAAAAAAAAAAAAATAAGTTTAATATTTTTTTGTATTTTTACGTGTTAAAATGATTTTTAGGAAAAAATAATCACTTTTAGAATTTTTGGATTTTTCTTTATCTTCAGGTTTATTTAGTTTATAGATATAAATCTTCCTTTGATAAATCTTCCACTCCTTATGTTGCCTTAATAAAGAATTGAAATTGATAATTCTTTCAAGCTCAAGTTCTTTGTCTTTTATAACCTGCTGTTTATAATAAAGCAATTTCTCCTGTTGTTGCTCAGGAGTTATAATAACAGGGAAAAAGTTACTGAGTTTTTCTTCTTTTTTTCTTTTTAAGAAGGTTCAAATAATAATTGATCAATTCTGCGTTGGTCTTAAGATCAACTAGAGAAACAAATGATCAAAAATATATGTTATGAGTATGTTAACTTATTTTTTAAAAATAAATAGACTGGTCCAAGGAATAAATAATTAAGAATTAATTATTTAAGGATATTTCCCAGCCAGACCGCCAGTTGTCAGCTCTTGGATACCAGGAACGTTGCCGGCCTTTAGCTACAGAGAGTGATAAAAATGCTGGAATGATAATAATAATTATTATTCCAATAATAAGCACTTGGAAGCTCAAATAAATGATTTGATAAGAGCAGTTGCAAGGTTTAATTGGTTTGTTAGTGAATGGTTTTCAATATAATATTAGAGAGGGGCCACAGTATTATACTACTGGGGATCTTTACAGACTAGCAACCTCTCTTCAAGGGGCCTCCTTAGGCAGTTTAAGAACCTTGGAATAAATATGGGTGCCTTAGAAAGGACTTATTCCACTGATGGCCAGGCTTAACAGCACAAATGGCCTAGACAGGAAGGGTAACACTCACTCTGAGAACTTCACCACAAAAATCCTGGAATAATTGGAAGAGTTTTCAGAGCAGATGGGGTAGATTGCTTGACTAAACTTGAATGGTTGATTGGTTAATATAGGTAAATAATACTACTGCAGACTAATTCATAAATAACTTGCTTATCTTCATATAAGCACTTGATTAACAATGACACGGTGTCTGATTGATGATAAATAATTCCTGGTAACTGATGATGGAATAATGGATCCAAAGAGGTCTGTATAGATACCTTTTTGGGTTGATTTTGGACTTCTCAGGGCACGTAGAGAGGGTTCTGCTTGTGGGCTGAGGCTAGAAAGCCAGTCATGGGCACGATTAGCACGTCCACTTGGTGCTTTCAATCAGCTGTACTTAGATCTGCTGCATTTCTGTGCTATTTTAGCCACAGGATCTGTTAATCTGTTATGGCGTAAATTTGATCATTCTGTACTCATTCTTCATTTGTAATATTGATATTGTTTTAAAGCGTGCAGATGTGAATTTTTACTGAGTGGCCATCATTTTCTGATCATTTAGATAATTTTGAACAATTTTTATGAACACTCCTTGTAGTGTTTTGTGGTCTTCATAGATCAGGATCAGTGATTTACGTGGTAATCCTTGATCTTTGATTTATTATTAAAAAATGTTTTAAACTTTATTTTCATTAATTTATTTTGAGTTTTGATCTTTTTAGATCATTATTAATGCATATGTATGTTTTTTACATATAATAGTCAGCCCTAACTAGGTTGTAGCTCTTCTGAGCGGTACCTGGTTGTCAGATTAGTCACAACTGATCCAGGCGTGGGGATCAGTTAGTACAGATGCGCGTGGGGTAGGATCCGCTGCGTGCGTGGCAGAATCAGCTGCGCGCGGGTCTCTAGTACGCGGGAACCTGCTTCCACTAGTACTTAGGGTTATGTAATGATGCGGGGCTGCGCGGGGGAATTGTGACATAACACATTTCCGCGTGTAACTCCTAAAATATACACAACACCTCAATTCTGAGTGAAATTTAGGTGTAAACCCTATGCCTGACAGTACGTGTGAAATATTTTAATGGCAAAAAAGTGCCATACAGGTGTTGTAATTTTGAGTACTTTTCTTTTTAATTATTTTAAAAATATAAGAACTTGGAATTCAAGGGTGGGGTCAATGAGTGACCCTACCTGATTTTGGGTGAGGAATCCATTCCTGTGATATCATTTATAGATTTCTCACTCCTCATTTTGTTAATTGAGTTATTCTTTTTTTTCATAATTTGTGTTACTATTTGAAAGTTTTGCTCTGTACATAGTAGCAAGCTGACACAAGCCTTCAGTCAGAAAGTGAGTAAATTTGGTATTTTCTCATTTTTTAATTTTGGCTGATTTCTTTTTGGTTTTTCTTGTAGGTTTCCTGCACATTTTCTTATTCATTTTCTGGAATATTTGACCAAGTACCAATTGAAGAAGTGAGTATTGTAATTAGTACATATTTTATCTTATAAAAAATTCTGATTTTTGTTTTTAGTTCCAATAAAAAGATTCCATTTCTCCACAAACAGCCATTACACATTTATCCCACGTTCAAGATTTCATAGGGGATGGGAACTTTGGCTTTAGAGAAGCAGCCATTTGCTTGGGGAGGATCTCAGAAGACCGGATTGAAATCAGGAAATAAATGGTGAAATAGCTTCATTCAAAAACAATCTTCAAGGACAGAAGATTACTGCGTGATATGTGGGGTTAAAATTTCCAAGAAGCAAGAAGGCAACTGAACCACCTTGATGGACCAGCTCCCATAAATATGTGCAAGAAATTTTCATTCCATGGTTTCCTTCTTGCTGAAACATATAAGTGACCAGTGTTTCTGTTTTCTTCTTTAATTCCTTGCGCTTATCTTCTTCTGAATTCCCCTCCCACTCCAAATTCCAAAACTTCTCCTATTTGCTTAATTCTTTTAGAAGAATCAAAACATATAGTCTTTTTCAAGTTCAAGTCTGATCATTGGCCAGCTCCCAGCTTTGATCCAATTTGGAAAAGCTTTGTAACAAGGGATTTCAAGTCTTGGAAAACCATTGATCAGAGAAATTAGTATCATGGCAATGAGGTTTTGTTCCATTTAAAAAAATCAAGTAGAAAATCAAAACAAATCATAGTTGAATAAATTTTAATATTTGTATCCATATTTTTTCTTTATTCTTGATTTTTTCAAATGGGTGTATGCAAGAATTCAGATGATCTTCAAAAAGTATTAATGAATTTTTTTTATTTTTTGACATTTGAAATTCTGAAATCTTGAATCAACCCCAAAAAAAATTATATAGTCCAACAAAAGGATTCAAAAATCCAGTGAGAAAAGTGAATTATTCAAATTTTTTGGTTTTTTGATGGAATTTTTAAAAATCAAAAATGACACCCAAAAAATCCTGAAAATGTTTTATAAAGCTCTTCAATATTGTTTTTAGAATTTTAAAAACATGAAGCACCAAAAAAAAAAATTTTCAGAATGGAAAACATAAGGATCCAAAAGTCTAATGAGAAAATTGAATTTTTTGGATTTTTTGCTTTTTTGAAGGAATTTTTTAAGGTAAAATAATACATCCAAAAAATCTGAAAAAGAAAATTTAATGCTCTTTGAATGTTTTTTTGAATTTTTGATGGCTTGAATTATCCAAAAAAATTAAATTAAAATGAAAATGAAAGGATTCAAATGTACCAAGAGAAATTTGATCTTTTTGATTTTTTGTGTTTTTTGAAGGAATTATTTAAGGTGAAGAGGATATATCCAAAAAATACAAAAAAAAATATTGAAAGACTCTTTTAATGTTTCTGAGAATTGATGGCAGCTGAAATAACCAAAAAAAAAAACAATAAAAATATCCCAAACAACAATGGAAAAACCCATACCAAATTTTTTTTTTATGGAATTGTATCATTTTTTGATTGCACTTTTGAAGGGGTTCTAATGGCTCCAAAATTACCAATGGTTTTGGTTAGAGGTTTAAGAACCCCTGCTACGGGGCTGCGCATTCAGAATTTAAAAAAAAGAATTCTTCAAAGTTGTGTGAAAAAAGTATTTTTGCAAGAAATACCAAGTGGGAGCAACCACATGGCAACATCAAAACACATGAAATGAAGGGTTGGATGCGTGAGAAAAATAATGCCCTATTATTATTCCATTAATATATCACTCTATGTAGCTAAATGGTTGGAAGGTTCTTGGTATCAGAGATCTGACAACTTGTGGGCTGGTTGGGAATTTACCCTAAATAATTCATTTTTCATTATTTATTCCTTGAAACAGTCAATTTATCCATAAAAATAAGTAAAAATACTTATTAAAAATATTCTTTGTTTTTATTTTTCAGTGGATCTAAAGATAAACAGAGAGTTAATAGATCATTATTTGGACCTTCTTAAACAGAAACAAGAAGAAAAAATCCTTAACTTTGTGCCTGTTATTATAAACCCTCACAACCAACAGGAAAAGCTTCTTTATGGAAAGCAACAAACTAAAAAAAAAACTTGAACTTGAAGGAATTTAAAATTTTAATTATTTTTTGAGGCAGCACAAGCAGTGGAAAATATATTAACAAAAGCTTTCCATCTTCAAAAGAAATAGCAAGAAAAAAATAAAAACCCATGAAATTGAGCGTTATAATTATCTTCTTTTTGAATTATTGCAAAATCACATAAAAATACAAAAGAATATAAAAACTTATATTTTTATTATTTTATTCCCTTGATTGGATTTTGTTTTTGGTGATCTAATTTACCAAGACTTACTTGAGGACTTCCCAGACTGTGAACCTTTTGATTTGTCCCAGGATCTGATTGGAACCCACTCAGACCCTTTTGGAATACTTTCCAAGGGCGTTATTGACCCCAAAGAAGTTTTGGTACCATTGAATTGAGACCTAAGTGAGTTATAAACCATATAAAAATAATAAAATAATAAAAAAACTTGAAAAATATCATTTTTATGTTGTTTTAAGTTTTTTCAAAAAGTCTTTAAACATATTTTTTTTAAAATGATCCAAAATATGTGCAACACTGGTTAAAATGCTAGGGCCCCATCATATTTACCTATTCCTGGAGGAACCCATGCGCACAAGGAATTGAGTTGCAAGCACAATGAGGGAACTCAAAAAAATGACCCTAGTGTCACAGGAGATGACAACAGCAACAATTGTAGCTGCCAACTCAACTAACTCCTTGTTGCAGAGTTTTAACTCACCCAGGGTGTTGTCCCAGGCAAATACTGCTGCACCTATGCCACACCAGCTGGACCCAGCCACGTATGCCAAGATCAACCCCCTAGTGAGAGATAACATAGGTTATTGGGAGCAATCCAAGCTGGCTCAGACCCAGGAGGACCAGCCAGTTTTGAGAAAAGACATTTCTGTTGCCAAGGGGACTCAAATTTCTCTTCAAAGACTGATAAAAACAAAAGAAGGAGAAGCTTATGTGCTAAACTGGAACCCTTGCCATCAATTGAATTGTGAAATCAAGATATCCTCAGCCAAGAAATGGAAGGAATTTCATCACAATGAGATGTAAATAATTTAACTAAATTTGATGTGCATGTGTATCATAAATTCAATCTTAAAAGTAAAAAGCTGGATAACATATATGAGCAATTGGATAAATGAAATCTGAAATTAAACAAAGTACTTCAGATTCAATCCAATGAGACTACAATTAATGAGTTAGAGTTAAATCAAATGAAAGACAACATGAGCTTGAGCAAAATAGACCTGATGAGAGATATTGAAAGTACCTAAAAACCCTACAAGAATAATTTATTTTTTCAGTTGATTACATCAAAGAAGAATCAAAGAAAATAACACACCCTTATTCCACCCACATTTTCAACAAGATAGAATCATTAGGTAACAAAATTTATTTGGAATTAGGTATGAAAAATAAGATATTAGAGATCTTAAAATCAATTTTACTAACCCTCCAACTATTAACTTGAAAGAATCAAAAACAACTAGGATAAGCAATGCTTCCATTTTCCCTCCTAGATCAGGAACAGCCCGAAATGAATCATATACAACCAGCCCTACACAAGGAGTGGAAAAAGCCTTGAAATTACTTCCTCCCATAACTGAATGGCCTGATTTTTCTGGAGAAGGAGAATTGTCATGTCTCTGGTACCAGGAACCTTGCAGTCTTTGAGATTCAAAGAGTGACAGAGTAATGGAACTATAATATTCCCCATAATAAAAATGTAAAGTGCTCAAAAAATAAATATTTTAAGAGTTAGTGCAAGGTTTAAATTGTTTGTTAAAAGGGTTTTTAATATGTTATAAAAGAGGGGCCACATTATGATACTACTGGTGGTCTTTAAAGACAAGCAACCTCTCTTCAAGGGGGCTCCTTTGTTTGTTTAAAAACCCTGTAATAATGGTGGGTGCCTTTTAAGGACTTATCCAGCCAGAATGGCTGGGCAGGTGGCACTCAGGCCAAGGCAGGAAGGAATTGACTCACTTCTTGGAGCAATAATTTGAAAAAGCCTACAGACATTTAGATGGGGGTTCTCAGGGCAGGAGGGGTTGATTTACACACTTAAACTTGATGAATCTGGGTGATGGGTATTGGAAATAATCATAATAATTCAGAAAAAACTCATAAATCACCTGCTAATATTGTAATAAGAACTTGATCAACCATGAAACTTTTCTGATTGATGATAAATGAATTCCTGTTAAACTGGGGAAACATAGTTCCAAAGAAGTCTGTATTAATAAATTTTTGGGATAAAAAAAACCTCCTCAGGGCGTGTTGAGAGGGCAAGGATCAAGGGCTAAGTCTAGTAAGCCATCCAGGGAAAGATTGGAATGTTCTCAAGGTGCTATCAAACAGCTGGCCTCAGATCTGCTTCATTTCTGCATTTTTGTAGCTGCAGTATCTGTCAATGTGTTAGTACATCATTTTGATCATTCTGCATGTATCTCTAATTTGTATTAATAATATTGGACTAAAGTGATTGAAAGTTAATTTCTATTTATTTTCCATCAACTTCTGATTAATTTGAAGATTTTTAATAATTTTTGCAACCAATCCTTGATGTGTTTTGTGGTCTTCAAAGATTGGGATAAGTCCTTGTTTTTATATTTTTAACTATTTGATTTTTAATTTAAAATAATTTCAGTCTCTGATAACAGGAACCTTGCAGTCCTTTTGCTACAGAGAGTGATACAAACACTGGAATAACAATATTCAAAAGACAAAAACTTAAAGAGCTTAAATAAAAAATATTTTAAGAGCTGGTGCAAGGTTTACCTGGTTTGGTTAAAAGTTTTGTCAATATTTTATAAAAAGAGGGGCCAAAGTATTAAACTAATGGGGATCTTTACAGACAAAAAAACTATCTTCAAGGGCCCTCCTTAGGAATTTTAAGAGCCTTGGAATGATGATGGGTTCCTTCTAAGGACTTATCCACTGATATGGCCAGAAGTAACCGCACAAAGGCCAAGGAAGGAAAGAAACAAATCACTCTTAGCAATAATTCAACAGAAATCCTGCAAAGATTTGGTTAAAGATTTTCAGAGCAGTTGGGGTTGATTGCTTGACTATACTTTAATAAATCAGGTTGATTGGTTTTTTTGGGAAATAATAATAATACTGCAGACTTATTCACAAATCAATTGCTTGTCTATTTTTAAGAAATCAATCAACAATGACACAGGGTCTGGTTGATAATTAAAAATTGCTGGTAAAAACTGATGGGGAAAAATGAGTCAAAAGATGTCTTTATAAAAAACTTTTTGGAGTGATGAAGAGCTTCTAAGCGCATGTAGAGAGGTTTCTGCTGATTGGATGAGGTTAGAAGGCTATCCAAAGCAATTTTTGCATGTCCACTGGGTGCTTCCAATCAGATGACTTCAGATCTGCTGGATTTTGGTACTATTTTGGCTACAGGATCTGGTAATTGGTGAATTATGTCATTGAGAACAGTCTGAACTTATCCTTGATTTTTGCTATTAATATTGAGCTAAATTGGTCATATGTGGATATTTATTGATTGCCTATCAATTACTGATCATTTAGGTAATTTTTTTCAACTTTTGCGGCCACTCCTTGTAGTCTTTTGTGGCCTTAGGATCTGTATGTGTTGTGGTAATCCTTAATATTTTATTTTAAATTTAAAATAATTTAAAATTAATTATTTAATAATTTTATTTAATTTTTGAGGTTTATAGACCATTTTTCACGCATATATCACCTTATTAAATGTACCAGGTAAGTCTCACTAGGTTGTAGCTCTTGTCAGAAGTACCTATTGTCAGATTTTTTACAACAGATCCTGACACAGGGATCTGTCCAATTAGATGCGTGCGGATTAGGATCCGCTTCTTGTGTTGCAATCTTTAGCTGCGCACAGGAGTTCTGTACGGGGGAATCCAATGCTACAGGTAAAAGGGGGCTGTTTAAGGAAGCGTGACTGCATGCAGGAATTGTGACATAACACATTTCCGCGTGTAACTCCTAAAATATACACAAAACCTCAGTTTTGACTGAATTTTAGGTGTGAAACGTTTATGTGACACTGTGTGTGAAATATTGAATTGGCCAAAAAGAGCCATGGTGGTTCTGTGACCTTTTTTTAAATTTTTATTTGATTATTTGAAATATGAAGGAGTTATAATTCAAGGGTGGTTTCAGTGATTGAACCTTCCTGATTTTGGGTGGGGTAATAATATTTATGAATTTCCTCTTCCTTCTTTTGATTATATTAATATTCTCATTTATCTAGTTTATTTTTTTCATTTGTTTTATTTTTCTTACTTTGACAGGTTGCTCTCTAATACTAGCAAGCTGACAAATACTTTAGGATTCAAAGGTCAAACATTTGAGTTGAGTTTCAAGGTTTTTAGACAATTTTTCATGCATATGTCACAATGTTACATACACACGGTATGTCCTGTTAGGATGTAGCTATTCTGAGCAATACCTTTTGTAAGCTTAGTCAAAATGCATCCTGACAAGGGGATCAGTGCATTCAACTGCGCAAGGGATAGGGTCCGCTGGGTGCGTGGCAGGATCAGCCGTGCGTGCAAATTCAGCACACATTAATTTCATGCATACAGGGTAAGGCTTATGTGCAGAGACTGTGTTTCACCTTGCTACTTGTACATAGCAACCTTTCAAAGTAGATAAAAAATAGAAATAAATCATAAAAATAAAATGAGTGAGGAATCCTGAGATATTATTAAAAATTTGGATTCCTCACCCTAATCAAGGTAGGCTCACTCACTGACCTCACCATTGAATTCCAAATACTTATATTTTTATATAATTTTAAAATAAAATGACAAAAATACCATGGCACCACCATGGCACTTTTTGAACACTTGAATATTTCACATGCAACCTCATTTATAGGTTTCACAGCCAAAATACACTCAGAATTGAGGTTTTGCGTATATTTTAGGAGTGACAGGCAGATTTGTGTTGTGTCACAATTCCCACGTGCAGCCCTGCATCCATACAGAAAAGGTACACGCGCCTGAAACTCAATATGTAGGCACCTTTCAAGTAATCTGCATGAATTATGCTGCTGACCGCAGATGATGGATTCCCACATGCAGCTTTCAAGCCTGCGCGCTTCAAAAAAAAGTACACCATTCCTGACATCCAGGTATTGCCGGAACATGCTAAAGCCTGCATGCATACACCATGCATATGTAAAAACTTGGATTACAGATAGACGCATGTTGGAAACCTCTTAATAGTGAATAAAAACTGTGAAATTCAAAGTATACAACAAATAAATTAAGGGAAACAATAATAAAGTTTTTCAGGTAAAGGTGATTTTCAAATCTTTATGAACCACAAACCATATCAAGAATTGCCCTCAAAAATTATTGAAAATTACCAAAATATTCAGGAAAGGGCTAAGAATCCACAAATAAAAACTTCTGCCTATTTCAATTAAGAGAAAATAATACATTATAAAGAAATATGTCAGAGCTTTTAAAATCAAAAATTAACATTTAAACATGTTTTGAAAATCATTTCACACATCACTATGACATAGATGGCTAGAAGATTGACAGAACTAAGACTTAGTGCCAAATTAGCCCTGGATAGCTTGCTAGCCTCATCCCACAAGCACAAAACTCTCTAAATGCCCTGAGAAGGTCTTATTAACCCAAGAAAGGTATATATACAGCCCCTTTTTGATGATTTAAACACCAGTAATTTTTAATTAATCAAATCAGACCCCTTGCCATCCGTTATCAAATTTACAAGAGATAAACATGTTATTTATGGCCTCAGTATGTTAGTATAACTATTAATTCTAACCCATCATTAATTCAATTGAAGAACATAAGCAAAATCCCCAACAATTGTTCTGAGACCCTTTAAACAATGAATTTCTGAAAAAATCTGGGAGTGCCTGCTTAATGGAGTAAGTTATCTCATCCTTGCTTCAAGGCATGAGTCCTGTGATACAGCCATTCCACCCATTCTCCTTGAGTAAATACCTTTTGAGTAATAACTTAAGACCTCATTTTTCCAAGGTCTTTACAGGGCTTGAAAGATCCCCTTTAAGAGAGTTTGTTTCAATAAATATCCCCTATTTTTATAAACAGTGGCCTGTCTTGAAAAAATCTATTTAAACCATTTAAAAAAATGAAATAATCCAAAATTTGCACTTGCATTTAATGAATAATTTTGAGCATTTTAACTCTTTTCTTGGAATAATTATTGTTCCAACACCAATATCAATTGCTGTAGCTAAATGGATGAATATTTCCTGGTATCAGTAAGCTGAAAGCAACTTTCCACCCCAAAAAGGTATTTTTATAGACCTTATTTGCACTTTTTGTTCCCCAGTTAACTAGAAATTTATTAATCATTGTCTGTATGCTTTTCCATCCTTGATAAAGTGCTTCAAAGAGTGAAGTAGGTGATTTATGGCCCTTTCTGATTTATAGTAGAATTATTTCTGAAAACATTATTGATTCATTGAATTTTACTCAGAAATCAACATCAACTTTGCCCTTAAACCCTTCATCTGAATATCTGTAGGCTTTCTGTGAATTATTGCTCCAAAAAGTGAGTTAATTCCTTCCTCCTTTGGACTGAGTGCTGTTTTCCTGGCCATACTAGCTGGATACAAAAGGATCCCACAATTATTTCAAGGTTCTTAAAATGATGAAGGAGGCCCCTTTTAGATATTTTGCTTTTCTGTAAAGATTCCCAGTATTATAAAAATGTATGTTAAAAACTCTTTTACCAAGCCATCCAGAACATGCACTAGCCCTTAACATATTTATTAGTTGATTTTTTTAAATGTTTATTTTTGGAAATATTATTATTCCATTACTTTATCACTCTTGGTAGCTAAATGGCTGCAATATTCCTGGTATCAGAGAGCTTAGACTATCCTGAAGGAATTAACCCCCCTAAAACACTGAGGAGGGCAGTGTTGACAAAGGGTAATTCTTACCTGTCTCACACCAGCTCCATTGGCTATCTTGCTTGGGGGATTTAGACAGAAATTTTCTATGTGCTGAACTTCCTGGCTTGTTTCTCAGCTAATTCACCAGAGGTGCACTGGCATGGGGAACACCATTGGGTTGCATGCCGCAGCAAAGTGACCCTGCAACTCAACCATGATTGGGCATAGGGCCTCAAAACTTACAAAATGCAGGATGGGGTGCTGAATTTTCCGTTTCAACTTATGGAATACTGATCAAGTTCTATGGCTACCCCATCTACTGGCAGTCATGAAGATTGAATGCAGTTTCCACGTCAATGTGGCAGGCTGAGTTCACGGCCATGGGAATAGCCACCCTTCACACACTCAGGGTTAGGAACCTGTTGAGGGACCTTTTCCTGAGAGACTCAGTGGGTAAGCTGTACTGTGGAAAAGTTGATAGCTAAAACCAATGGCACCAATAAGCCAACCCGGCCCATAGAGGGGGATTCCTACATGACCAACCAAGCCATCCAGCGCTGCTGAATCATGGTAGTGTCACACGACCATCCCACATACTATAGGGCAATTCTTAGATGATTGTGAGCGCAAAGGAATACCAAGTGAGAGGGCAAGCGCAAATAGCAAGACCCAGTTGCAAAGTGCAAACTTGGTTATGCCACTCAACAAATGGCTAGATGAATCTAATGTGTTCCAAAGAAGGAAACTCAACCTGAGTCCAATGTGATAACTAGGTTGCAGAAAAATGCAAGAATGTATGAAATTAACTAACTGAGGAGACAATCATCAGGCAAGGGGATAGCCCTTATAAGGTAATCCTAAGTGACTAGATACAACCTGGTGATCAGCTAACTACAGGTGAAGCGGTGAGGCAATGAATGACAGGAACGGAATAGGAAATGAAGCAGTGGTACAGATCCAAGGTCTTAACGTAAGTGCAAGACAATAGAATCTAAGCGTACAATTGCATG
Source organism: Puccinia polysora (assembly GCA_025617555.3). Taxonomy (NCBI): domain Eukaryota; kingdom Fungi; phylum Basidiomycota; class Pucciniomycetes; order Pucciniales; family Pucciniaceae; genus Puccinia; species Puccinia polysora. Next base: position 19,727,658 of record CM062637.1, on the reverse strand, counting down.
ACAAATTGGGATAGGAGCGAGTGACTTTGAAGGTAATGAAAATGAGAGGTAATGGTGTACGCAGGGTAGGGACTAGTCCAATTGCAAACTATACAGTAGTGATGGCTTGGTTAAAAGTAGATGCAAACTAACAAAAAATGCATGATCAAAGATGGAAGTCCGATGTGGTGCCCCATCCTGGACACCCGGACCGCCTTAAGACCTCAATTCATAAACTGTTGCAAACGTACCGCCCGGCTGGACAACTTATTCTCAGACTCATCCAACTATTGTTTATCCGCGTCGGGCTCCGCGTCGCGCTCCGCTCCGCGCCGCGCCGCGTCCGCGCCGCGCTGCGCTTCGCGCTCCGCTCCGCGTCGCGCCCCGCTCCGCGCCGCGCCGCGCCGCGCTCCTTCCATTCGCGCGCGTCGCGCGTCGCGCAACCTTTATCCGTAATGCTTCTCATCTCCGCCGTTGTTATAGAACGTCCCCATCTTTGTTCGTTGCGTGTCCTCATCTTTGTCGTTACGCCTCCCAATCTCCTCTTCGCTACCATCGCGCGACGCTCATCCATGATCTACTGAATCCATCCCGACCGCTCCGCAAGCATTTGGCAGATCCTTGACCAACGCGAGTGACCACATGGTTGCCTTCCCGTTTCCGCTCTATTTGTAGAATCTGTTGTATATAGTCTAACAGGGCCTCCTGCCCATATAAGGAGGGGCTCTCCCCTGCTTTTTCGACGATATGCCATCAATCCATCATTCCTAGTATCTCAGATCCTAGCGAATCATCGCATCATCATTGCCTCAGCATCCCATCATCATAAGCAATTTATCCGTGGGCATCCTTCCCCACTTATCTGAGCAAATTATCCGGGTATATCTATGATTGCCCCTTGATCCTTTGAGCCTCCATACTCAAAACTCTGTCCTTTGTGACCTTGATCCTTATCACCAACCAATAGCCTTGCTGGTTGAAGAAGAATTCCTGTCTGCCTGAATTCTTGAGTGTGTTATACCACTCTGATCCCTTTTTCTGACCATACTGGTCTTGATCTCCCTTGATCATCTTTCTGGAGCCAATCACGTTTGATTGAAGAGGTTTTATTAAGCTTAAAACCTGGAGTGTTATACCTCCCTTCTCCTTCAAGGTTGAATTTTGCCACGCTATTCTTGAGTTCCTTGAGAAGTGTTGGGAAATTCTTGCTCAAATTCGTTATTGATTTGCTTCTAGAGCTTCATAAACAAATTGCTTTTGTTTTGTTCAGCCTCCCACAGTTATCTGGTACCCTTCAAGCGCTTGATTGCGGAGAGTTGGGCAGGTTCATTGAGAACCTGGAGGTTGGTTGGGATTGAGTTGATCTTTCCTAATCAGCTGCTGACGACCAGAGTTATTAGCTTGTGGGCGTTGTTACTTACAACTGCCTTGTTCTATTGAACTCTGGACAAACTTTGACTTATTTGTTCAAGTCTTTCCCTGCACCATCTTGTCTCAGATAGTGTTGTTTCCATCGCTACCGAAAACTCTTATCCTCTTCTCTTAGTTTGATTTCTCATCCATAAGGTTCTGGACCTTGATTCCGGTTACATTAAAATATTATTGTAACTCCTAGGAGGGCAGCCTAAACAGCACCTTTCCCCTCCACAGAACTGCCACGGCTTAGCACCGTTTGGAGTCTTACATTTGGTCCCCCGGGCCGGGATCGAACCAGCAACCTTGGGATTTACAGTCCCAACTCGAAGAATCAACTCCGAAATCCTATCCAATTTCTTTTTTTTTCTGTTTGTTCTTTTTCCCGATCCGTGGAGGCAGCTTGGTCTAGAAGTAAGTCCTCCCAATTTGTGCACCGCTCGGGCAAGATTCTTGTTGTTTTTGGCGAAACCCTACTCTTGCCACACTCGTGAGCCACTTTGGAAATCTGCTCTTTGGATCCCCTAGGAACTCTGTTATTCGATATGGCATCTCCCGCTACTCCAACCACCTCTGTTCGACCTAAGATGGTAAAGATTAAACCCCAGAACAAGAACTTAGGCTTCAACGGTACAAATGTCGAGCGATTCTTGGACTCCTACGAAATGGCTGCTGAAGTAGATGGAGCTAGTGAATTCAATATGGCTTATCAGTTACGATTCTTTATCTCCTCTGATGAAGTTATGGAGGTAATCGAGTCTTTCGAGGGATTCGAATCCCACAACTGGACGCTTCTCAGGGAGGCTATGTTGGCATACTGGGGTAAAATAGATGTGGCTAGGTTTACTCTGCAGGATTTGGATGCTCTGGTTTCTCAGTGGATCTCCAATGGTGGTATTTCTTCAGCCTCTGACTATCAGATCTTTAGGAAGTCTTGGGACCCTATTCAAAACTATCTTATCCGAAACGATCACATTGACACAGTGGACGAAATTCGAGCAAAGTTCTTTCAATCTTTTTCGTCGGCTACGCAGGAAAGGATTAAAGACAAACTGGTCAAATCTGGATCCATGATTACTACCAGGGATAATCGATTCAAGCTCCCTGTTTTTCTTACCCTTAGGAGTACTGTGGATAAAGTCATGAAAGGTCAAACTGCTCTTACCTTTGAAAAGCCTAGAACTACTGAACCAGTCCATGCTCCTTCTTTTAAAGAGTCAAACGATATTATGATTAAAATGGAGGCAGATCGTAGGCCTAAAGCAGATCCTGATTCCAATAGAGAACCTACTACTATCGATGAAATCACCAAGTTACTTAGAGCCTTTGAGAACAAAATAGATCAAAAGATTTCTTCGCTAGCTACTCCTAAAACTCCTTCTTCTGTCCCCAAATCAACTCTGGTCTGTTACTACTGTCATAGGGAAGGCCATGGAACCGGACGATGTCAAGAACTTCAGAAGGACTTAAAGGAAAAGTTGGTAGAGCAGAGGGGAAACAATTACTTCCTCCCTAATGGTGCCCTAATCCCTTTTGACTCATCTCGTCCTATCCGACATGTGGTGGCCTCTTACCAGCCATCACCTCCTGTGAAAGCATCTCTTGCTTCCTTTGAATTTCGATCATCCTGTGGTACCCTCCAACCTTGGTATCCTCCAGCCATTTCTTCCTCTAGTCTTGCTGGGACTACTTATCAATCCGATCCAGCCAGGAAACGACATGAGGAACCTAAACCTCATAAGGCTCCTTCCTTGCCAACTTCAATCCTTCGAAAACCCGTTAAACGTCGATCAACACTTGAGCCTCCTTCCTCTGATGTAGGAGACATGGAGGTGGAAAAGGAACCACTCATGGAAAGGTTCCCAGATCACCCTGATCCTTCTCCCTCACCTCAACCTTCTAATCCAATCTTAGATTCTGCGTCACCTGAACTTCCTCCCCCCACCCAGCCAAAAGTTCGATTTGAAAGAGGCATCTCCAAGGATCACCCCAATGCTGTGGAGGGAGTATTAAAGAAAATTTCTGATCTCAAAATTCCTGATCTATCTGTGGCTGAACTTCTATCGATCTCTCCATCTGTTGCTGAAGGAATGAAGAAATGGGTCTCTCGTCGACGTGTGGAAATTGGCCCTGAAGAACTCAAAGTCTCCTCTGGCACTTTAATGGAGGACTCCGGTGGAACCAGTCCTTCTATAGAATCCAATCTTTATTCCTGTCCCCTTGGCTTTCTTCCTTGTTATCTTGGTGACTCAGCTAAAACTGTTTCTCCTCTTGTGGATTCTGGATCTCAGCTTAACTTAATCTCGGATGCTATGGCCTGCAAGCTCAAACTTAGTCCTAGGGTCAGCTTCAACTCTGCAGTGTATGGGATAGGAAATCAAGCTTGTGAACTGGTTGGTATTGCTGAAGATGTACCAGTCAGGATTGGTCGAAATATCGTTGGAACCTGCCATTTTTGGATTACTCGTTTGGACAGTCCTATGATTTTGGGACGACCCTTCTTAATGGACTTTGGTGCAACCCTGATGTTTTCTGATCAAGTTGGGGAGAGAATTCTTCTCCCTGATGCTGATGGCAGGAAAATTGAAGTCCCTCTTTGCTCTTTGGATTCTGGTCGTTGGGAAAGAGATTTTCCTGGTTATTCTCCCAAATCATCTTTTAAGGGGAAGCAGAAGGATAACTCTAGTTCCTCTCATTTTTTAGGGGAATAGTTGATCCTACTAATTATTGTAGTTCTTTTCAGCCTCAGACTGCAACTCAAGGGTCAACTCCCATCCCTCAGGCTTATTTTTCATTTCTTTCATCATCCTCCTCTGAGCTCAAGAATATTAAAAAACAAAAACATGTCAAAATAGAAAAATCCAAAAATATTTCTCCTCCATCTCCTTCTCTCTCTGGATCTGTTGTGTCTTCTTTTCCTTCTACTTTTCTTGATCAAACTTCTCTCAGTTCCGGTTCGAATCTCCGCAATGAGTCTAAACTAGATCCTAATTGCAATTCCGTTTTTGGCGATTTTGGTATGAAGGAATATGGGCTGCAGTGGAGGCAATTTGGGGTACAAGTAAGTCCTCCCAATTGTGCACTGCCAGGGCAATCTTCTACCGTCATTTTCGAAACTCTACCTTGTGCCACACATGTGAGCAACGTATTATCTCCTGGTTCTCCTTTTATGGAAAAGGCACCCTTCAAGGATATTGCAGAACATCGGACTTGGAAGATGTTGGAACTTGGACTCAGTTTTCCTAATCAAGTCTCTCTGGTCAACTCTTGGAGGAAACAAGAACTTCTCTCTTTTGCCACTAAGTATAAACCAGTTGCTAAAAAGATCCAACCAGTCAACCAGCCTATGCCTCTCAACCTCAATCCTCCCCTTATGCGTCCTCCTCTATCTCGCGATCCTTACTGTGGTCTTCCTCAATCTCTTACTGGTCCCTTTGTGCCTAATGGACGGGTCACTGAAGAACGTCTGAAGGTGGTCAACTTTGGTCCAGATGGATGGCTTCTTCCTGATGAGTTAAATTTAATTAAAAATGTCTTATCTCTAAGAGAAAAATCTATTGCTTTCTGTGAAGAAGAGAGAGGTCTCTTGCGAGAATCCTATGGCCTCCCTTATATCATCCCTGTAGTTGAACATGATCCTTGGCAAAAGAAAAAGATCCCTATCCCTGCTGCTAAAGTTGACGAATTCATCAAGTTGGTCCGGGAACGAGTTCAAACTGGCCTGTACGAACAGTCAACTTCTAGTTACTCCAGCCCCGTCTTCTGTGTCCTCAAGAGTAATGGTAAACTTAGAATAGTTCATGATCTTCAACCTCTTAATAAAGTTACTATTAAAGACTCTGGTATCCCTCCTGCTACTGAAGAATTTGTTGAATCCTTTGCGGGAAGAGCTTGCTATGGTCTAGGGGATATTATGGGTGGCTATGACGAACGATCCTTACATCCTATTTCTCGTCCTCTCACTACTTTCGACACTCCTCTTGGTCGATTTCAACTTACTCGATTGCCTCAAGGAGCCACCAACTCGGTCGCAGTCTATCAGGCTCAGATGATGTGGATCCTCCAGGATGAAATCCCTGATCATGCTGGTATCTTTATTGACGATGGCGGAATTAAAGGTCCAGTATCTGACTATGATAATGAGCTCTTACCTTGGCATTCAGGAATTCGTCGTTTTATCTGGGAATATGCTACTACCTTGGAGAGGATTCTGTTTCGAATCGAGGAATCTGGCCTTACTGTCTCTGGATCCAAACTGGCGGCTTGTGTCCCTGCTCTGGAAATTGTTGGTCATGTGGTCTGCAAGGAAGGAAGAAGGATGGCACCAGCAAAAGTCAACAAGATCATCTCTTGGCCTACCCCAATCAATCCAACTGAAGTTAGGGGCTTTCTAGGTGTTGTGACTTATGTTAGAATCTTTATCCCATCTTTATCCAAAATCTGTGCACCCTTGCGTCGTCTAACCAGAAAAGATGCTGAATGGATTTGGACCCAAGATTGTGAATGTGCTTTCCAGCTACTCAAAAGGATAGTTGGTGAAGACATAGTTTTGAAAAAGATCTCTTACGGACCTGGAGCTGGCAAGATCAAGCTGGCTGTCGATTCTAGTTATCAATCTGTTGGGGCCGTCCTTACTCAGGAAGATGAAAATGGTTGGGACCGTCCTGTTCTTTATGAATCTTTGTTGTTTTCAGATGTAGAATCCAGATACTCCCAGCCCAAACTGGAACTCTGTGGTGTGGCTCGAATGATGAAGAAACTTCAAACCGTTCTCTGGGGCCAACATTTCGAATTGCAAGTTGATGCCCGATCCATCATTGAAATGATCAACGCTCCCAGTCTTCCCAATGCTCCTATGACTCGTTGGGTGGCCTTTATCCAGCTTTTCTCTTTTGATATTGTTCACAGGCCTGGAAAATCTTTCACCATGCCTGACGGTTTATCTCGACGACCTCTTGGGGACAACGAATCTGATGTTGGAACCAATTTCAATGAAGAGGAACCTTTAATTCGACCTATTTTCTCTTTTTCTTCACAAAATTATTCTGGCTTTCAACAAGGCTTCTGGTTTAAATTAGAGCAGTACCTTTCAACTCTTCAAAAACCTCCTGATCTCTCTGCTAAGGAATTTCGATCTCTCAAACGAAAGTCTTCTAATTTTTTTGTTCAAGGCTCTAGACTTATGAAGAGGGGCAATCCTTGTGCCCTTATTGTTGTTACTATTCCCTCTAAACAAGATTCCATCCTTGAAAGCCTCCATGAAGGCCTTGGTCATCGTGGGGAAACTGAAACTTATCGACGATTATCCGAACGATTCTGGTGGCCATCTTTGAAGAAATCCGTCTCCCAATGGTGCAAGAGTTGTGAAGTTTGCCAAAAACGTGATCTTAGGCGCCCAGCCGAAATTCGTTATCCTACTGGGGAGTCCACTGTCTTTGGAAGGATTGCTATGGATGTGGTTCATATTAAGGCAGGTGGTGCTAAGTACCTCATTGTGGCTAGGGATGATTTTTCCGGATGGGTTGAAGCGAAATTTCTTAAGAACCTTAGCTCTGAATCAGTGGCAGCTTTCCTCTACGAGACCTGGACAATGCGTTATGGCCTGGCTCAATCTTACTCTACTGATGGTGGCTCTGAATTTGGGGGCAAGCTTGCTGAAATGATCCGATCCCTTCCTGGACAACATAGAGTTACTACTCCTTATTATCCTGAAGGCCAAGGCATGGTGGAACGAGGTCATGCCCCTTTGAAGGCTGCACTTGTTAAACTGGCTGGTGAAAGTGGCAAGAATTGTCGCAAATTCCTTCCCCTTGTTCTCTTTTCTGATTGAATCTCAACCAAAAGGACTACTGGCTATTCACCTTACGAAATCATCTTTGGTCAAAGAGCAGTCCTTCCTTTGGATCTGGAAATGGAATCTTTCTTGGGTATCTCTTGGGAAGAGGTGTCCTCAACCACTGATCTGTTAGTGGCTAGATCCAAGCAACTGGAGCGAAGTGAAGACGTTCGTGATGAAGCTTATCAAAAGATGATGGAGGCCAGAGCAAAATCCGTCCAGTATTGGGAGGACAAGCACTCTAATCAAATCAGGGAGCCCTTGAACCCTGGTGACCTAGTTTTAGTTTATAATCGATCTTTGGAAACCCAGTGGGGCAAGCTTTTCTCTAATCGTTGGAATGGCCCTTATCGAGTGGTTCATCAAGTTAGAGGTGGATCTTATGTTTTGGAAGAGCTGGATGGTACCCGGTTGGCCAGAAGGTTCTCTGCTGATCAAGTCAAGAAGTTCCATTGTCGTGGGGGCAACTTATCTCAGAAGTAAGTCCTCCCAATTGTGCACCACCAGGGTCATTTGCTGCGTTTTTGTTGTAAAACTCTACTGTATGCCACATATGTGAGCACTTGGGACGCCCTCCTTGTTCTATTCCTGCCGCTTCTAGGGTTCATTTGGAAGAATCAAGATATTTTCCTTAACTCTTCAACCACTCTCAAGATCAAAATGGCCATTCTTTGGTTTCAATCATCTGTCTTTCCTTTCTTTCTTCCTATGGAATCAAACTCGGGAGCAGACTAGGGACAGTCTGTAAGTTGGGGAGAGATGTGGTGCCCCATCCTGGACACCCGGACCGCCTTAAGACCTCAATTCATAAACTGTTGCAAACGTACCGCCCGGCTGGACAACTTATTCTCAGACTCATCCAACTATTGTTTATCCGCGTCGCGCTCCGCGCCGCGCTCCTTCCATTCGCGCGCGTCGCGCGTCGCGCAACCTTTATCCGTAATGCTTCTCATCTCCGCCGTTGTTATAGAACGTCCCCATCTTTGTTCGTTGCGTGTCCTCATCTTTGTCGTTACGCCTCCCAATCTCCTCTTCGCTACCATCGCGCGACGCTCATCCATGATCTACTGAATCCATCCCGACCGCTCCGCAAGCATTTGGCAGATCCTTGACCAACGCGAGTGACCACATGGTTGCCTTCCCGTTTCCGCTCTATTTGTAGAATCTGTTGTATATAGTCTAACAGGGCCTCCTGCCCATATAAGGAGGGGCTCTCCCCTGCTTTTTCGACGATATGCCATCAATCCATCATTCCTAGTATCTCAGATCCTAGCGAATCATCGCATCATCATTGCCTCAGCATCCCATCATCATAAGCAATTTATCCGTGGGCATCCTTCCCCACTTATCTGAGCAAATTATCCGGGTATATCTATGATTGCCCCTTGATCCTTTGAGCCTCCATACTCAAAACTCTGTCCTTTGTGACCTTGATCCTTATCACCAACCAATAGCCTTGCTGGTTGAAGAAGAATTCCTGTCTGCCTGAATTCTTGAGTGTGTTATACCACTCTGATCCCTTTTTCTGACCATACTGGTCTTGATCTCCCTTGATCATCTTTCTGGAGCCAATCACGTTTGATTGAAGAGGTTTTATTAAGCTTAAAACCTGGAGTGTTATACCTCCCTTCTCCTTCAAGGTTGAATTTTGCCACGCTATTCTTGAGTTCCTTGAGAAGTGTTGGGAAATTCTTGCTCAAATTCGTTATTGATTTGCTTCTAGAGCTTCATAAACAAATTGCTTTTGTTTTGTTCAGCCTCCCACAGTTATCTGGTACCCTTCAAGCGCTTGATTGCGGAGAGTTGGGCAGGTTCATTGAGAACCTGGAGGTTGGTTGGGATTGAGTTGATCTTTCCTAATCAGCTGCTGACGACCAGAGTTATTAGCTTGTGGGCGTTGTTACTTACAACTGCCTTGTTCTATTGAACTCTGGACAAACTTTGACTTATTTGTTCAAGTCTTTCCCTGCACCATCTTGTCTCAGATAGTGTTGTTTCCATCGCTACCGAAAACTCTTATCCTCTTCTCTTAGTTTGATTTCTCATCCATAAGGTTCTGGACCTTGATTCCGGTTACATTAAAATATTATTGTAACTCCTAGGAGGGCAGCCTAAACAGCACCTTTCCCCTCCACAGAACTGCCACGGCTTAGCACCGTTTGGAGTCTTACACCGAGGCTGTTGATTGGCCAGGGAAAGAGATTGGATCTCATAATGGATGGCCGACCGGTATGGAGTTAACCACAAAGTTTGCAAGTATATACTGAGTTGGTTGCCGAGATTGGAAGGTTGGCGCAAGCCAGAGGAAAAAGCGGATTGCACCCATGATGTTGTGCTTTTATTTGTGTCACGCTTTTATACTGAGGTAGATGGTACTGAGGAGAGGACATGTCAAAGTGGTGTAGACAATAATCCTTAAGTGCAAAGCGTGACAGTTGCCCAGGTATAAAGACGCAAGCTCCTGCAAGCGTTCAGGTAAATTTTCCCATTGATTTCAAGTCGTTTAATTATCACTGTATACCCTTAACCGTTACTTAATTTATTACCCAATAGATTGTTATAAATTTTGTAAGAATGTCGTCATTGTCATCCCGCCATTGCAAAAACTGTATTTGCCGCAACAAGCGATGTATTCCCAGTACTGCCGTCCTAGGCCTCCGAGGCAAATGCAAGAAATGTGGCCTTTGCAAGGTGGCGTGCAACTTTCCTATAAATGTTGAGTCAACTGTTGAGGGTCCTTCGGAATCATCAAGGGAGATGCAAAGTTGTAGGTCCGCGCCAAGGGTTAATTACAAGATACCACCATTGCCGGAGATTGAATACTTGGGGACTCAAGTTCCTGGTGAGTACTAATCAGGACTAACTAATGAACTTGAAATAGTAACTAATTGTTTGCTTGTTTGCTAGTGTTTCCCCGTTTTCAAAGATATACTACCAACACACCACCACCACCACCACCATACTGGGGACCGCCGACTGAAATCCCGGGGCCCCAGATGAATGCCGAGGTGCGAGGCAAGGTGTCCGGTGCGGAATCGGTAGGAGTTATAACCGAGGAAGCAAGGGAGGGGGAAGAAAACGCAGCAGAAAGAGAAGCGGGAAATGGAGGAAACGGAAGTGGAGAGAACAAAGATGGAGCGGGTGAATTAGAAGAAGGGAATGAAGGAGATGGAAGGGATGAAGTGGCTGGAACAGAAGGGATGGAGGGCTGAGGCGAAGCGGATATGGTGCGAATTGTATTGCAGGTCAAAACGGATGCGAGGCGCCTGACGGACAATATTGGAGAAGGCACTTCGGGTGGCCAAAGGAAGAGAGCGTATGAAGAGCTCTTGGAGGAAGGCGGATGGAATGCTTGGCCAAAGCAAGCTTGGGTTGCAAGATGTGAGGAGATTTTCAAGAGGCACATTGTAACGGAAGTGCTGGTACTTCAAAGAATGTCCGCATTGATCAACAATGAAGACCTTGATAACTTTTTGTCCATGGTTGCGGAATTGACGGCAAATTGGGAGGATGCGGAAAAAGAAATAAAAGAAACTTTCTAATTTAATATATATATATATATATTTTTTTTATTATTATTAAAAATAGAAATATTATTATTATTATTATTTTTTTTAATAATAAGTGGAAATGAAAGGAAAATGAGAAAAGAATAACACATTGAGATGGAGGAATTAACTGATGAAATGATTGTGAAATAAGATGAGTTTTAATGGGATGGAATATGGAATGGAATGTGATTGAGTAAGATAAATGTGGAATGGAATGAAATGGGATGGGATGGGATGAAATGTGGAGTGGAATGGAATGGGATTGGATGGGATGAAATGTGGAATGGAATGGAATGAAATTGGATGGGATTGGATGGGAAAGAATCATGATTGCCAAGGTTTGCAAGGGTAGCTTGCATGGAAGTCTTGAATCAGATCGGGTGAATTGTAAAGGTGATGGGCTGGTTCCCACAAGGTGCAATCTTCGTTGGACTGGAAGCCAGACCATTCAACAAGGTATTGAAGTTTTCCTTTGCGTAACCTGGAATCCAGAGTAAGGCTTACTTCCCAATCTTGATGATCAAGGACAGTGACCGGTTCAGGAGGGGGATGAGTCTTGCCTGGGTATAAGACTTGAGCTGGCTCTAGGAGAGACACATGAAAGACCGGGTGGATACCTTGCCATTTTGCAGGTAAAGTAAGTTTAAAGGCGTTAGGGGAGATGACTGATTCTACTTTAAAGGGGACAAGCTTTCTTTTGGAGAGTTTGCAAGTTGGGCGAGTGCTGTGAATGTTGCAAGCATCGAGCCATACTTGATCTCCTACTGCAAAGGTTGGAGCCAAAGTGTGAGATTGGTCTGCTTGCTCCTTATAGCGCTGGTTTGCTTCTTCGAGGTTGGTTCAAAGTTTCCATTGAAGGGATTGAATTTGTTCAAGGTAATTGGTAGCAGGTTGAGAAGGTGCTACCTGAAGGGAAGAGAAAGTCGGGTTTCTACCATAAAGAGTTTGGAAGGGCGACTGTTTGGTGGAGGAATGAGTGGAGTTGTTGTATGCAAATTTGGCTAGTGGGAGCCATTGCAACCAGTTGTCTTGTTGATAGGCGACATACATTGAAAGATATTGTTTGAGGATCTGATTAACTCGCTTGGTTTGCCCATCCGTTTCCGGGTGGTAAGCCGTTGATAAATTGCAAGTGGTCTTCAAATGTTGGAATAGCAAGGTCCAGAAGCTTGAGACAAACAGAGATCCACAATCACTAACTATATTATCAGGGAGGCCATGTTTTGAAAATACATATTCTATGAACAAGTTAGCCAAGTCTTCTGAAGAGGCCGTCACATTACTGCGTAAAAATAAAGCCATCTTTGAGAAGCAATCTACTATTACTAGAATAGCATCATATCCACTAGAAGAAGGTAATTGAGAGATGAAATCCATAGACAGCAAGTGCCAAGGACAAGGCGGAATTGGAAGTGGCTGGAGCAGCCCATACTTCCGGTGTTTTGAGGACTTGTTACAATTGCAATCATAGCACGCGCTAACATATTCTTTTACTTCTTTGGTCATACCAGGCCAGTAGAAGTCTTGTGCGATCAATTGGTAGGTTTTATGCTGCCCATAATGACCAGCAAGCCAAGAATCATGCTGTGACTTGAAGTTATTTAACTTAATGCAAGAATTATCTGGTACTACTATACAATTATCATAAACTAAAAAGTCATTATCATCTATACTGTAACTACTATCTAATAAGTTTGCACTTTTGCGAAGTTTGATGCACTTGGGGTTGTTGCGTTGAGCTTGTTGGAGTTTGGAAGCCAAAACTTGTAAGCAAGCAATGATTGAACTGAGTTGGGCAGATTGGGTTGAGAAGAGTGTCCTAACGTTTTCAGGGTTGTTTTTGGCAAAGGTGCTCCCCCCCCCTGGGTAAACGTTGTCCCAACGTGATAAAGCATCAGGAACTACCGCTTGTTTCCCAGGAAGGTACGTGATTGTAAAGTGGAAATCGGAGAGGTATTTGGCCCAACGTGCCTGTCTACGTGTGAGGACTTTTGAACTCATTGAATACTTCAAAAAATTATGATCAGTTAAAAACTCAAAGGATTCCCTAAGACTCAAAAGGTATGAACGCCATTTCTTCAAGCAATAAATGATTGCAAGAAGTTCCTTGTCATGAATCTCATAGTTAAGCTCTGCAGCGAGCAATTTGAGAGACTCAAAAGCTACGGGGTGAAAGAGAGAAGTGGAAGAAGAAAACTGTGAGATGACTCCTGCAATCGCATAGTCGCTTGCGTCTGTTTCAACAATAGTGCAAGCTAGCTTGTTGAAGTGATCAAGTATTGGAGCAGTGGAGAACACTTTCTTCAGAGCTTTGAACTCCAAAGCAGCTTGTTTTGTAAAAACAAAAGGAGTGTCTTTTTGAAGAAGGTTAGTAAGATTCACGGTTTTTGTGGCGTAACGCGCAATAAAACTTCTATAGAAATTACTGAAACCAAGGAAAACTTGAAGAGATTTACCAAAGAAGGTGGGGGCCAGTCCAATATGCGTTCGCTCTTGGCTGGGTCCATCGATAGCCCTTGCTGCAAGACTACAACACCTAGAAAATGAAGAGAAGAGGAATAGAACTTGCACTTAGAGGCTTTTGCAAACAGGTCATTCTTGGGAAGTTGCTGTAGCACCCCTTGCACATGTGCAATGTGATCTTCGAGGTTCCTTGAGTAGACTAGTATATCATTGAGATATACCATGAGGTATTTACCTATGAGATCAGAGAAAATGTTGTTGACAAAATGTTGAAAAGTGGAAGGAGCGTTACAGAGGCCAAAAGGCATGACGGTAGACTCATAACTGCCAAACAGGGTTCTCATTGCAGTTAGAAACTCATGACCTTCCTTAATGAAAATTAGGTTATAGGCACCTCAAAGGTCTAACTTTGAGAAATAAGTAGCTCCATGGAAGAGGGTGAGGAGATGTGACATAGGCGGTACTGGATAGGAATTCTTCCGGGTTACCTGGTTCAGTTTCCTGTAGTCAACACAAAGGCCAAGTCTTCCATCCTTCTTTGGAACAAATAGGACAGGTGAACCAGTGTTTGAATTGCTTGGTTGAAGAAATCCTTTTGCTAAATTTTCCGCAATGTAGTCTTGAAGCGCAATTGATTCTTGCGTCAAGAGACAGTTGACTGGTCCTGGTGCCAGAGGTGGGCCAGTAAGTTTGATCTTGTGATCGTAAGGACGGGATGGAGGCAGTTTATCTGCTTTTGCAGCTGAAAAGACGTCAGAGAAGTTATGATAAATCAAAGGTAAAGACTCTTAAATGATTTCTAAATCTTCAATCTTGTCATCTTTGAGCACTGGGTTTGAGGTGCTTGCATGATGCAAGAGGATTAGGGGGCTCAAAATACACCTTTTGGTTGGTGTCTGTTTCTCTTCAAAGGAACAGGAAAGAGGTAAGCTGGACAGGTAAGCAATAACTCCTAAATCTGAAGAGGGAATTTGAGAATGAAGGTCAGGAAATTGCAAATCTCCTGGCGGAAAAGTGTCATCCAACTCAATGACAGTGTCAGGTAGGCTGTTTAATTCCTGATTGATGGAAAGGTTAGCTTCCTGGGGGTGCAAGGTTTGAAGGTTAATTACTTCTTCTTGCCAATTCACATCTGGATTCCAGTAAATTAGGAAATCATGGCCTAGAATGGTATTATCCATTCTGGGTATAGCCAAGACAAATAAATCACATTCAAAGCTGGGGAAATTGGAAAATCCAAAGTTCCAATTTGCCTTTTGGGAAACCCAATAAGATGGTTCAGTTGCACTACTTACTAGATAGATAGGAAATTTATCTATCTTGGAACGCGTAAGATTTTTGGAATTGGCAAAAGATTTACTGATGAAGGAAACATTAGCGCCGGAATCAAGTAATACTTGATAAGGAGTGTTGTCTGAATGAAATAGGATAAATATCAAACTTGGAGCACCTAGTGACTTGCAAGTGCAAAGATTTACTCGCGGTGATTTAGATAATGTGTAGTTTTCCTTGCGAGTATCAGAAAAACTACAAGCTAATTTTTTGACTGCGTAGCCGCTTCAAGCTCTAACCACTTTACACAGCTGTTGACATCATGTTTACCTTCACAATAAATACACAGACCGTTCTTTTCCCTTTGTAGACGTTCCTCACTTTGAAGCATCCCGGTTTCCTTGTCCAAGAACTTTGGAGTTTTGGTGACGGCTTTCCCTTTTGAGTTGGAGTTCAAAGTTGGGGTTGGTTTAGATGGTTTTGGGTTCCTTGTGTTTTGCTACAAGGAGTTGTCCACCCTTGGAGCTGAGGTGGATGGTCCATGGTTGTTTTGCCAAGAGCGATTCTTGTCATGATAGCCATTATCAAGCTCAATCACTCAATCAATTAGCTTCTGAAGCAAGGTTGTCTTATGACCCCCAACTGCAAGCTGTTCTATTAAGCGTGCCGGGAAACCCTTTTGGAAACGGAATAGGAGAGCAGCCTTGTTCCACTGGTTGCAAGACTGCAAGGTTCAAAAATGAGAAATATAAACGGAAGCTCTACTATTCTTGTTCATAACTAAACTATCAAGTTTGTATTTGGCGTTTCAAACTTTATTGGGATCGCCAAACAGGGTGAACAATTGTTTCTCAAACTTGTCCCAGTTGTTGAGAATACAAGTGGGAATGTCATTGGACAAAAGTTTGAGGTACGGTTCAAACCACTGCAAGGCTTTACCTCCTAAGAAGGACAAAGCATACATAACTTTATGTCTATTGGAAGGGAAATTGTTGGATTTGTTTGAAAAGATGATTTTACAAGACTGTAGGTAGGATCTAAGCTTATGAGTGTGTTCTCCTGTAAAGTGATTGGGTTGTTTCATGCCCGGAGTGCAAAAACTAGGCGTGCTTGGACTAGATTGCTGGGCACCATGAGTGAGGGCCTGGATCAATGTCAAAAGCAGGGTTGGAGCATTGGGCTAGAGAGCAGTAGTGCGAACCCCTGGTCTACCACGAGTCAAGGTTTCATTGGAAGAATGGTTGGAGTCTGCAAATTCCGCAAGAGGGTCCGTCGGAGCATCCCGTGGAGGAGCCCGAGGATTATTGAGAGTTTCCACAGATGGCGATTTGGAAGGAGGAACTGGATCTAAGGGTTGTTGGGCCCAAGGAGCGCTGGTTCTCCCTACCCAATGGATCTCATCATTGTAAGGGGAAAGGGAAGCGTTCCCGGTTGAGCGAGTACGTGAAATCCAAAAAGAAGAAGTCTACTATAGGTTGGCAGGCTACAATAGATGGGTTGAGTTAGTTAATTTACTGTCACACAACCATCCCACTTACTATAGGGCAATTCTTAGATGATTGTGAGCGCAAAGGAATACCAAGTGTAAGGGCAAGTGCAAATAGCAAGACCCAGTTGCAAAGTGCAAACTTGGTTATGCCACTCAACAAACAAAGAGATGAATGGAATGTGTTCCAAAGAAGGAAACTCAACCTGAGTCCAATGTGATAACTAGGTTGCAGAAAAATGCGAGAACGTATGAAATTAACTAACTGAGGAGACAATCATCAGGCAAGGGGATAGCCCTTATAAAGTAATCCAAAGTGACTGGATACAACCTGGTAATGAGCTAACTACAGGTGAAGTGGTGAGGCAACAAATGACAGGAAAGGAATAGGAAATAAAGCAGTGGTACAGATCCGAGGTCTTAACGTAAGTGTGAGAAAATAGAATCTGAGCGTACAATTGCATGAAGAATTGGGATAAGAGCAAGTGATGTTGAAGGTAATGAAAATGAGAGTTAATAGTGTACACAGGGTAGGGACTAGTCCAATTGCAAACTATACAGTGGTGATGGCTTGGTTAGACGTAGATGCGAACTAACAAACAATGCATGACCAAAGATGGAATTTCGAGGCTGTTGATTGGCCAGGGAAGGAGATTGGATCTCATAATGGATGGCCGACGGGTATGGAGTTTCTCAGCCTGCTACTTAGCACAGAGCAACCTGACAAAGCAACAACAATATTAACAGAAATAAAAAGAACAAAAAATAAATGAATAAAACTATTATAAAATGAAGGAGTAGGAAATCCATAAATATTATTGCAGAAATGGATTCCCCACTCAAAATAAGGTAGGGTCACTCACTGACCCCACCCTTGAATTCTTACTCCTTATATTTTTCAATTAATTCAAAAGAAAATGGTAAATGAACACGGCACCATATGGCACCTTTTGGCCATTTTAATATTTCACATGATGTGTCATGTATAGGTTTCACACCTAAAT
The DNA here is from genome assembly GCA_025617555.3 of Puccinia polysora. Lineage (NCBI taxonomy): Eukaryota > Fungi > Basidiomycota > Pucciniomycetes > Pucciniales > Pucciniaceae > Puccinia > Puccinia polysora. The sequence goes on along the minus strand of CM062637.1, from coordinate 19,710,654 downwards.
TTCAGTCAAAATCCAGGTGTTGTGTGTAGTTTAGTAGTTTCACAGGGAATTGTGTTTTGTCACAATTCACGCATGCAGCCCCGCGTCCCTACAGCGCTGGACTCCCGCGCGTCCAAACTCCCACACGCAGCCCCGCGTCTCTACAGCGCTGGACTCCCGCGCGCCCAAACTCCTGCACGCAGCCCCGCCTCTCTACAGCGCTGGACTCCCGCGCGCAGTTGATCCCTCCCCGGGCGCATCTGAGCAGCGGATCAGTCCCCGCGCGCATCTGAGCAGCGGATCAGTCCCGGCGCGCATCTGAATGGACTGATCCCTGCGCCTAACCTGCCGTGATCACGCGCCCAGCGGATCAGTCCCCACGCGCATCTGAATGGACTGATCCCCGCGCCTAGTCTGCTGTGATCAGTCTGACAGCTAGGTACCGCTCAGAGGAGCTACAACTTAGTAGGATCTACGCTACACATGTAAAGCTACCACACAAGCGTAGATCATAGTTTAAAAACCTTAAAAGTCAATTAAAATTAGTTATTAACTAATTTTTAGTATTTTTCATTAATTAAATAAAGATCCAGACTCACCACGTCATGAGCTGATCAGAACCTTTAAAGACCACAAAACCACACAAGGAGTGGTCGTAAAAAGTATTAAAAATTACATACAGGATCAGCAGATGATGAAAAAATCAATAAACATCCACGTCCGCTCACTTTAGACCAGTACTTACAGTACAAATTGAGGATCAGTGCAGGATCAGCAAAATGATTAATCTGTTGATTAACAGATCCTGCAACTAAAAAGGAGCTTTTCCTTGACAGATCTAAGGCCAGCAGGCTAACAGCACCTTGACGACGTGCCAATCTTGCCCTGACTGCCCCCCTAGCCTTAGCCCGTGGCTAATACCCCTTCTAGAGGCCCTCAAGCACCCAAAAAGGAATATTTAAACAGGATCTTTTTGCTGTTTGGATCCAGAATTAATCAATCAGTTATCAGAAATATTATTATTATCAATCAGACATTGTGTCACTGTTAGTCAAGTGCTTATAAAGAAGAAAGCAAGCAATTTATGATCTAGTCTGAAGTATTATTATTATTATTTTCTAAATAACTATCAACAACCAGAAGTTTGAACCAGCCACCAACCTCATCTGTTCTGAAGCTTCTTACCTGAATCTTTGCAGGATTTCTGTGGATTACTTCCCAAGTAAGTTGTTCCCTTCCTGCTCTGGGTTTTTGCGCTGTTTTGCCCGCCCAAATTAGTGGATACAGCCTTAGAAGGCACCCATCTTCATTCCAAGTTTATAAACTGCCTAAGGAGGCCCCTTGAGGAGAGGTTGACAAGTCTGTAAAGACCCCCAGTAGTATATTACTGTGGCCCCTCTTTTTATATTATATATTAAAATATTTATAACCAAACCAATTAAACCTTGCACTTTCTCTTATCATTATTATTATTGGAGCTGTAAAGTGTTTATTCTTTGGAATATTATTGCTCCAAATTCTTTTATCACTCTTTGTAGCTAAAGGCATGCAAGGTTCCTGGTATCAGAGAGCTGACAGAGTTAACCGCGAAGTTCCCAAGTGTATACTGAGTTGGCCGCCAAGATTGGAAGGTCAGCGCAAGCAAGAGGAAATAGTGGATTGCACCATTGATTTTGTGATTTTATTTGTGTCACGCTTTTAGACTGTGGTAGATGGTACTGAGGAGAGGACATGTCAAAGTGGTGAAGACAATAATCCTTAAGTGTGAAGCATGACAGGTAGCATGGTACCCAGGAACAGAAACGCTAGCTGAAATATTCAAAAAGGAATTGAATCATGCAGCACACTGCTGATTGACCTCCAACCTCATGAAAAACACCCCAAATGCCTTGTGAGACATTTGCAACAGCTGGTTGCTTCCATGGAGGGGAGTTATAGTTGCCATTGTACTTTTCACCATATGTAGTCACATTACACTACTGCGGCCTGGCTATTCCTTTAAGTACCATAAATAAGAATCAGGAAATATTTTAAGTAATGGAAAAATTAATTCTACCCTCTTTTGGTTCCTAAGAATCCAAACAAGAGCATCTTGGTGCAATTGTTTTTTCTTTTTTAAGAAAAGCCATGTTAAATTTGTCAGCCTCCTGGATTCCAAGAACCTTTCTATTCTTCAGCTACAAGAGGTGATAGAATAAAGAATAAATATATCATTCAATAAATGCAGAAAAAATCTAAAAAATATTTGGATAAAGCTATTGCAAGGTTGATTGTTTTGGTTCTTTTGAATATTATTATTCAATATTAATAGATTGATTATTGAATAAATTTAAAGAGGGGCCACAATAATATTGGGGATCTTTAACACCTCTCATCAGGCAATTCACTTTGAAAACACGTAGACCTGGTTACTTTGGAACCTCTAATTTTAATTTTTAAATGAGATATTGCGCAAAGATAATATGTATATGAAATATACGGTGGATTGGAATGGCTTTGTAACCAAGATGCAACTACATAAAAAGGATAGTAAAACTCACTGGTATGTTATTGGATCCTTTGGGTACCTTTTTGGGACGTGTACTCATGAGTTAAACCTTTTACTGGGGTTAAAAGGTTTTTCAGCAGTTTAAATTGATAAAAAAGGTTTTTGGACAGATATAATTAATCAGACTAAAACAAAAAATCACTTAATTCTCTCTTTAGAAGTATTTGATTACCTTGGCACAGATTCTGGATGTAAATATAACTGGGTCTCTGGGGTATTAATAACCTCAAAAGAGCTCTATATTTATAGCTTTTTGGGTCCCAATTCTGTCCTTCTGAGGGATACAGCGGCTTAAAGGGACAGTTGCTAAGGATAGAAGGGTAGCCAGTGGTAGTCTTTCATGTGTTATTAGTTCTGAAAAAGGGGATAAATCTAATTCCACAGGGTATGGGTATCATTCTACTTTCTTAGTGATGTTTTGACATGTGAATAACACTAATCTATCCACCTAATCATCATTTAAATAATTATTATTAGTAAATTCTTGTTGGCCTGCTACTTAGCACAGAGCAACCTGACAAAGCAACAACAATAATAATATTAAAAAAATTAAAAGGAACAAAGATAAATGAATAAATAAAATTATTATAAAATAAAGGAGTAGGAAATCCATAAATATTATTGCAGAAATGGATTCCTCACCCAAAATAAGGTAGGGTCACTCACTGACCCCACCCTTGAATTCTTACTCCTTATATTTTTTAATTAATTTAATAGAAAATAGTAAATGACCACGGCACCAGTATGGCACCTTTTAGCCATTTTAATATTTCACATGATATGTCATGTATAGGTTTCACACCTAAATTTCAGTCAAAATCCAGGTGTTGTGTGTAGTTTAGGAGTTACACGGGAAATTGTGTTTTGTCACAATTCCCGCACGCAGCCCCGCGTCCCTACCGCGCTGGTCTCCTGCGTACGCAAACTTCCGCACGCAGCCCCGCGTCCTTAAAGCGTTGGACTCCCGCGTACGCCAACTCCCGCACGCAGCCCCGCGTCCCTACAGCGCTGGTCTCCCGCATAGGCAAACTCCCACACGCAGCCCCGCGTCCCTAAAGCGTTGGACTCCCGCATACGCCAACTCCCGCACGCAGCCCCGCGTCCCTACAGCGCTGGACTCCCGCGCAACAAAATTCCCGCGCAGGTAATCCCGTGACCTAGTCACGCGCGCAGCGTTACAGTCCCCCGCGCGCATCTGAGCAGCGGATTAGTCCCCGCGCGCATTTGAATGGACTGATCCCCGCGCCTCCTGCCGTGATCAGTTTGACATCCAGGTACCGCTCAGAGGAGCTACAATATAGTAGGATCTACACTACATATGTAAAGCTACCACACAAGCATGGATTATAGTTCAAAAACCTTAAAAATCAATTATTAACCAAATTCTAGTATTTTTTATTACTTAAATAAAGATCCAGACTTACCACGAAAAAGTTGATCAGAACCTTCAAAGACCACAAAACTACATAAGGAGTGGTCGTAAAAATTATTAAAAATTACATAAAGGATCAGAAGATGATGGAGAATCAATGAACATCCACGTCTGCTCACTTTGAACCAGTACTTACTGTACAAATTGAGGATCAGTGCAGGATCAGCCAAATGACTAATCTATTGATTAACAGATCGTGCAGCTTAAAAGGAGCTGTTCCTTGACAGATCTAAGGCCGGAAGGCTAACAGCGCCTTGAGGACGTGCTCATCTTGCCCTGATTGCCCCCCTAGCCTCAGCCCATGGCTAGTACCCCTTCTAGAGGCCCTCAAGCACGCAAAAAAGAATATTTAAACAGGTTCTTTTTGCCCTTCTGTTTCCAATCAGTTATCAGTTATCAGGAATTATTTATTATCAATCAGACACGGTGTCATTGTTAATCAAGTGCTTATATGAAGATAAGCAAGTTATTTATGACTCAGTCTGTAGTAGTATTAATTAACTTTATTAACAATCAACCATTGAAGTTTAGTCAAGCAATCTACCCCATCTGCTCTGAAACCCTTCCAATTATTCCAGGATTTTTGTGATCAAGTGCTCCGAGTGAGTGTTTCCCTTCCTGTCTAGGCCACTTGTGCTGTTAAGCCCAGCCATTAGTGGAATAAGTCCTTTCTAAGGCACCCATATTTATTCCAAGGTTCTTAAACTGCCTAAGGAGGCCCCTTGAAGAGAGGTTGCTAGTCTGTAAAGATCCCCAGTAGTATAATACTGTGGCCCCTCTTTTTGTATTATATTTAAAATATTTATAACCAAACCAAATAAACCTTGCACTTGCTCTTACCATACCATTATTGGAGCTTTAAAATGTTTATTCTTTGGAATATTATTGCTCCAAGTTCTTTTATCACTCTCTGTAGCTAAAGGACTGCAAGGTTCCTGGTATCAGAGAGCTGACAATTCTCCCAGGATGATAATAATTATTCTTAGTTGAAATTCCTATGGGTAATCTTTATTTCAGGTGGGTTATCATTATGTATCAGCAGATGGGATTTAAATCATAATACTTATTTTGATCCTTATGGTCAAAATGGTTGATTTTCTTGAAATAATTACTTAAAAATATATCCTATGGAAATAAATTCAATATTTCTGAATACTCAGTTTTCTCAGTATGTCATGGACATAATGATTTTGAGAATTTCTCACAATTGTTTTTTTAAAGTATTTTAAGATATTTTTCAAACTGTAGTTATCTTATTTTTGAAATTTTTGGAATTTTTTATTATATTTTTTAAAAAAATATGTGAAAAGTTTATTTAAGTATTTTTATATTATCTTATGTATTTCTAGACTATCTAATATCCACGGGGACATTTATTAAATATGTAGTAGGTTCCTGTATTAGCCATAGCACTTTTACATGGTACCTTGGCTTCTCAAGCTGTCTGTCAGTCTGTCAGTCCTTAGTCCCGTGTCTGTGTACCTGTCAGATGCCTGGGGCTGTGTACCTGGCTTGTCAGGGTAAGCGGAAAGGGTGGAAGTGCTGCTTCTCAGCCGCGCGCAGATGTATTTTTTTCTGTGGCTGCATGCAGGAATTGTGACAAATCACATTTCCGCCTTTAACTCCTTTAAATCACAGAATACTTGGATTCTGACACAAAATTGACTGTGTAACCTATATGTGAGGTTTCTTGTGAAATATTAAAGTGGCCAAAATCCCAAGGCTGCATCTCTTTTTAAATTTTCATAAATTATTTGAAAATATAAGCGGTGGGAATTTGAGGTAGACGTCAGTGATTGACCCTACCTTGAATTTCATGTAGAAAATAATATTTTCAATATTATTTATCCTTTAATATTTTATTTATTTATTTATGTTATTTTGTTACTTTTGCAGCTTGCTCTGCAATAGTAGCAAGCTGAACCATTTCTGAACCATATGAGTCACAAATGGCTGTTTGCAACCCATTTGATTTAAAAATGGCTTTTTCCCTTCAATCAGAGTTTTAAATGGTTGTTTGCAACATATTTTTAAATTATATATATATATATATATATAACATTTTTTTGAATGTTTTTATGCATTATTTATATTTTATATTCTGATAAAAAAATTATTTTAATGAAAAATAAAAAATATCAAAAAATTAAATAAAATGAATAGATCAATAAAGGGCATCAACTTTTTTAAGGGCCAGATCCTTGGTTTCACAGAAAATTATGCCCAACCACTGTTGGTCCCCTTTGCTGCTACATGGACAAATACTTTATTTCACGGTAATTTCAAGAATTTATTTTTTGGATTTCTGACGCCATGGTCCTGTAGCTAGGGCTTTTAAAACATTTGAAAAAATCATTGGTGATTTTGGGGCCATTAAAACCCCTCCAAAAATGGAGTCCCAAAAATAAAGAAGGTCTGCAAAAAACCAATTCTTCAATGGATTTTTGGATTCTTATTTGGGATATTTTTATCATTATTTTTTGATTGTTTCAGATATTTCAAATTTTTAAACTATTCAAAGATCTTAAAAAAAGTATTTCTAGATTTTTTGGATTTATCCTATGAACTTGAAAAATTCTGTCAAAAAGGCAAAAAAATAAAAAAAAACCTATTTTCTCATTGGATGTTTGGATCCTTTTATTGGCATTTTTATTAATTTTTTTTGTGTTTGAAGATATTGCAAAGCTAGAGCAAAAACAGAAAAAAATTTTTATATTTTTCCCACAATTATTTTTCCTTGGAAAAATCCTTCAAAAACCAAAGAAAGTCAAAGAATTGAATTTTATCATGGGAATTTTGGATCCTTTTGTTTCCTTTTTTGATTATTTTTTTTGGGTGATTCAAGGTTTTATATATTTAAACTGATCATTGAAGATCTTTTCAACAATTTTTCATAGTTTTTGGATGTATCCCGGGCCTCAAACAATTTGCCTCAAATGCATAAACAATTCAAAATCAATTGTAATGGTTTTTTTATTGAATCTGGAATCAAATTTTCCACCATTTGTTTAAAAAATTTAGATTAGAATACAAAATCTTAATCAGATTTTTTTCTGACTGCTTGTGAAATTTTTTACCTCTCAAATTATGAAAGAAATTTCACATAATTTCAAGGGAAATGTTAAATTCACAGCTCATTGAGCCATGTACACGGTTCAATGAGCCGTGTGGCACCCCAAACAGCCCAAATGAGCCGTGTGGCACCCTAAAGGGCTCATTTGAGCCTTGTAGCATGCTTTATGGCCCATTAGAGCCATGTGGCAAGATACACAGCTCCAACGCGCCATGTGGCATGCTACACTTTCCATTTGAGTTGTGTGGCATGCTAAAAAACTTTTTATTTATTTTATTTATTTCATTTCTTGTATTTATTTGATTTCTTTTGTTTATTTTATTTCCTTTATTTCATTTATTTCTTTTATTTCTATTATTTCTTTTATTTCTTTTATTTCTTTTATTTTTATTTATTTCTTTTATTTCTTTTATTTCTTTATTTCTTTGGTTTCTTTTATTTCTTTTATTTATTTCATCTATTTCATTGATTTTATTGATTTTATTTCTTTCATTTCTTTCATTTCTTTCATTTCTTTCATTTCTTTCATTTCTTTCATTTCTTTCATTTCTTTCATTTCTTTCATTTCTTTCATTTCTTTCATTTCTTTCATTTCTTTCATTTCTTTCATTTCTTTCATTTCTTTCATTTCTTTAATTTCTTTTATTTCTTTTATTTCTTTTATTTCTTTTATTTCTTTTATTTCTTTTATTTCTTTTATTTCTTTTATTTCTTTTATTTCTTTTATTTCTTTTATTTCTTTTATTTCTTTTATTTCTTTTATTTCTTTTATTTCTTTTATTTTTTTTATTTCTTTTATTTCTTTTATTTCCTTTATTTCTTTTATTTATTTTATTTCTTTTATTTATTTTATTTCTTTTATTTCTTTTATTTCTTTTATTTCTTTTATTTCTTTTATTTATTTTATTTATTTTATTTCTTTTATTTCTTTTATTTCTTTTATTTCTTTTATTTCTTGTATTTCTTTTATTTCTTTTATTTCTTTTATTTCTTTTATTTCTTTTATTTCCTTTATTTCCTTTATTTCATTTATTTCATTTATTTCATTTCTTTCATTTATTTCTTTCATTTCTTTCATTTCATTTATTTCATTTATTTATTTTATTTCTCTTATTTCTCTTATGTCTTTTATTTCTTTTATTTGTTTTATAATAAATAATAATAATTAATAAATAATCAATTTTAAGTTATACGGAGTAGTTTATGGGCCCCAACGCCTTGAGGGTCCCTACACAACACCCACAGGTTGTGTGGGGCCCTACACGGCTCCCACACGGATGGAGCCCTGAATTTAAAATTAAACTAATTTAAAACAAAAGAGCAGTCTCTCTTTAATTATCCTTTTTTTTTCTTTCTTGATACAAATAATGATGTAATAAAAGTTTCAAAGCTCCAGTTTTAAAGGGATTATCCCAAGCTTCCCAAAATCATTTCTTGGTAATTTTTGAGGCACTATTTTTGTCTCAATAATGAAACAAAAGAAGCATAATAATCAACTCCTTCTGGGTTCTGGGACTCTTCTTTGAGCCCCTCCACTAGCGTATATAAAATATGACTGAAAATTTTTTCCTGGGACTGCCACCCATCTTGGAGCGCCCCAATTATATTTTAAACCACCCCCTTGACCTGTTTCACCCTCCCATCATCCCCCACCACACCATCTGAATACCATACTATCACACCCCACACATATTCTTGGGGTGAAAAGTTTTTCATGAAGCTTCTCAGTGTCAGCCTCCTGGATGCCAAGACCCTTGCTATCCTTTAGCTACCAGAGGTGATAGAATAAATAATAAATATGTTAATAAAAAAATGCAGAAAAAATGGGTAAAATATTTGGATAAAGCTTATTGCAAGGTTGATTGGTTTGGTTATAATTGAATATTATTAATCAATATTAATAAATTGATTACTGAATAAATTGAAAGAGGGGCCAAAATGATATTGGGGATTTTTAACACCTCTCTCCAGGGAATTCAATTTTGAAACATGTAGAACTGGTTACTTTGGAACCTTTAATTTATATTATTAAAGGATATATTGCCCAAGGATATTATGTATATGAAATATACGGTGGAGTGGTATGGCTTTGTAACCAAGCTTCCACAACATAAAAATGATAATAAGACTCACTGGTATATCATTTAATCCTTTAGGTAACTGTTTGGGACGTGCACTAATGGGTTAAACCTGTTGCTGGGTTCAAAAGGTTGTTCAGCAGTTTAAATTGATAAAAAGGCTTGGGGATGGATATCATTCATCAGAATAAAGCCATAAATCACTTAGTTATCTCTTATAAGTATTTGATTACCTTGGCAAGTTGTCTGGAATTAAATATAACTGGTTCTGCGGGTATCAATATCCTCAAAAGAGCTCTTTATTTATAGCTTCTTAAGTCCCAATATTGTCCTTCAGAGGGATACAGGGGCTCAAAGGGACAAATTCTAAGGCTAGCAGGTAACCAGTGGTAGCCTGTCACGTTTATTTGGTGCTGTAGAATGGTTGACATCTAATTCCACAGGGTATGTGAATTAATTTACCTTTTAATTGATTTTTGGATGTGTGAATAACACTAATCTGCCCATATTATTTATTATTGAACTAATTATTCTTAGTACATTTTGAAATTATGTACTCCTTATTTTTGAAATTTGGTTGATTGAATTAAAATAATTAATCAAAAATATAAGCTATGAGAATTCATGTAATATTTTTACATTATCAGTTTCCTTAGTATTTCAATGAATACTGATGTCTTGAAGTTCTCAAAAATAATGTTAAAGTATTTTAATATATTTTTACAAATATTGGTTATCTTATTTTCGATATTTTTGGTATTTCTAATTATATTTAATAAAAAATAGGTATAGAGGTTATTTAGGTATTTTTATATACTTTTATGTATTTTTAGATCATCCATTATCCAAGGGACATTTATTACACATGTAGAATGTCCCGGTATAGGTTTTAGAACATTTACATGGTGCCGGAGCTTCTCAGGCCGCCTGTCACTCTGTCAGCCGTAGTCCCGTGGCTGCGTACTAGTCAGAGGCCCGGGGCTGCATCAATGGCTTGTCAGGGTACGCTGACAGGGTGGCAGTGCTGCTGCTCAGCGGCATGCGGATGTATTGGTTGCCATGGCTGCATGCCAGAATTGTGACAGAGCACATTTCCGTGGGTAACTCCTAAAATATGCACAAAACCTCAATTCTGACTGAAATTTAGGTGTGAAACCTGTATTGCACAAGTTTGTGAAATATTTGATTGGACAAAAGTCCCATAGTGGTGCCATGGTATTTTGGTCTTTTCTTTCTTTAATTATTAAAAATATAAGTAGTAGGATTTCAAGGATGGGGTCAGTGAGTGACCCTACCTAATTTTGGGTGGAGAATACATTTCTGGAATACAATACATGGATTTCCTACTCCTTCTGAATTCAATTTTAATACTCTTATTTTTATTTTTTTTGGTACTTTTGAAGCTTGCTCTGCAATAATAGGAAACAGACACTCAGTTGCCTTCTGTTTTTTTATCTCAAGAGAAAAAACAAAAGTATGAATGGGCCCTGACTCAAATTCACAAAATCCTATAAGATAAAAAACCTATTTTGATTGTTAAAGAAAAGGAACATGCACTAATCAGTTCAATTTAAACCATTTTGCCTTCCTCTAATCATCTTCTCTTTTTTTGGAGTATTTCAAAAATAGTCAAAACCATCATGGAAAGCACTTCAAATCAGTTGATGAATGGAAGATTTTTCAGAAATAATTGAATAAATTGGTCCATTCCCCATTTGAATCAACCTAGCAGGAAAATGTTGCTAAAATTTCTATGGTTTGAAATGCCCCAAATACTGACTATCTTCTTGAGAACTTGATCCCCTTTGAAATAAAATTTCACTCATATTTGGCCAATAACCACTTTCAATTTGAAAACACAAGTACCTTCAGATTAGAAGGTCTTCACTCCTATATCAAAAATTTCATCAATTCCTCAATTGGCTCTGTCAGCTTGCTACTAAATCCAGAGCAAAACTGTCAAATAGTAACACAAAATATGAAAAATAACAATACTTCAATTAAAAAAGTAAGGAATGGGAAATCCATAAATATTATTACAGGAATGGATTCCTCACCTAAAATTCGGTAGGGTCACTCACTGACCCCACCCTTGAATTCCAAGTCCTTATATTTTTAAATAATTAAAAAGAAAAGTACTCAAAATTACAACACCTGTATGGCACTTTGTGGCCATTCTAACATTTCACACGTATTGTCACGTATAGGGTTTAAACCTAAAATTCACTCAGAATTCAGGTTTTGCATATATTTCAGGAGTTACACACGGAAATGTGTTGTGTCACAATTCCAGCGCGCAGCCCCGCATCATTACCTAACCCTACGTCCTAGTAGCAGAAGGATCCCGCTTAATAGAGACCTGCGCACAGGTGATTCTACAACGCACGCAGCAGATCTTACCCCGCGCGCATCTGTACTACCAATCCTGGCGCCTGGATCAGTCGTGACTAAATCTGACAACCAGGTACCACTCAGAAGAGCTACAACTTAGTTAGGGTTGCCTAGTATATGTAAAAAACAGACATATGCATTAATAATGATCTAAAAGATAAAAAATTAAATAAAATTAATGAAAATTAACTTTTAAACATTTTTTAATAATAAATCAAAGATCAAGGACTACCACATAAACCACTAATCTTGATCTTTGAAGACCATGAAACACTACAAGAAGTGTTCATAAAAATTATTGAAAATTATATAAATAATCAGCAGATCATGGAAAATTAGTACACATCCACATCTGCACGCTTTAAAGCAATATCAATAGTACAAATGAAGGATGAGTACAGAATGATCAAATTCACTCCATAACAGATTAACAGATCCTGTGGCTAAAATAGTACAGAAATCCAGCAGATCTAAGGACAGCTGATTGACAGCACCAAGTGGATGTGCTAATATTGCCCTGACTGGCTTCCCAGCCTCAAACCACGAGCAGAACCCTTTCTATGTTCCCTGAGAAGACCAAAATCACCCCAAAAAAGGCATTTATACAGACCTCTTTGGATCTAATCAGTTAATCAGTTATCAGTAATTATTTATTATCAATCAGACACCGTGTCATTGTTAATCAAGTGCTTATATGAAGATAAGAAAGTGATTTATGACTTAGTCTGCAGTAGTATTGTTTTACCTTTTTAACCAATCAACCATTGAAGTTTAGTCGAGCAATCTACCCCATCTGCTCTGAAAGCCTTCCAATTATTCCAGGATTTTTGTGGTAAAGTGCTCAGAGTGAGTGTTACCCTTCCTGTCTAGGCCTCTTTTGCTGTTAAGCCCTGCCATCAATGGAATAAGTCATTTCTGAGGCACCCATATTTATTCCAAGGTTCTTAAAAACTGCCTAAGGAGGCCCCTTGAAGAGAGTTTGCTAGGATGTAAAGATCCCCACTAGTATAATACTGTGGCCCCTATTTTATATTATATTGAAAACCATTTACTACCAAACCAATTAAAACTTGCAACTGCTCTTATTTGAGCTTCTAAGCGTTTATTATTGGAATAATAATTATTATTATCATTCCAGCATTTTTATGACTCTCTGGAGCTAAAGGACTGCAAGGTTTCTGGTATCAGAGAGCTGACAACTGGGGTTCTGGCCGGGAAATATTCTTAAATAATTAATTTTTGATTATTTATTCCTTGGACCAGTCTATTTATTTTTGAAAAATAAGTTAACATACTTATAAAACATATTTTTGATCATTTTTTTCTCTAGTGGATCTTAAGACCAACGGAGAATTGATCAATTATTATTTGAACCTTCTTAAAAAGAAAAAAAGAAGAAAAACTCCGTAACTTTTTCCCTCTTATTATAACTCCTGAGCAAAAACAGGAGAAATTTCTTTATTCTAAACAGCAGGTTACAAAATACAAAGAACCTGAGCATGAAAGAATTATCAATTTCAATTCTTTATTAAGGCAACATAAGGAGTGGAAAATTTATCAAAGGAAGCTTTATATTTATAAACTAAATAACCCTGAAGATAAAGAAAAATCCAAAAATAATAAAAGTGATTAGTTTTTTCTAAAAATCACTTTAAAACGTAAAAATACAAAAAAAATTAAACTTATATTTTTTTGTTTTTATCCATCTCAGTGGATTTTGTTTTTGGTGATCTCTATGACCAGGACCTCCTAGAGGACGTCCCAGACAGTATACTATTGGATTTACCCTTGGATTTATCCCAGGATCTGATTGGAAATCACTCAGACCCGGTTGGAATACCTTCCAAGGATAGTTGTGATCCAAACCAAGTGTTGGTACTGTTGAAATTTACTCTAAGTAAGTCAAAATATTTATAAAAAATTATTAAAAATATACAAACACAAAAAATATTATTTTTATAATTTCAAAGTCTTTTTTCAAAGTTTTGACAAAAGACTTAAACATTTTTTTTTGGTACTATGTATCAAAATAGGAACAAGGCCCGTGCAACTGGTAGATCACCGTAATATGGACCTCTGCCTGGATGAACCGTGCGCGCAAGGACTCCAGTCGCAAGCCCAATGAGGGGACTCGAACCCTTGAGCATAGCGTCACGTGGGACAACAATTGCGACGACCACAGCCGCCAACTCAACCAACAGACCATTGAAGAGCCATCCGTTGCCCACCAGGTTATCCCAGGAGGGTACAGGTCCTCCTACGCCACCCCAGCTGGACTCAACCAAGGAGGAAAGGGTCAAAGTGTTAGTGAAAGAGCATGTGAGCTATTGGGAGCAATTCAGGTTGGCTCAGACCCAGAAGGTTCAACAAGATATAAGAAAAACCATTTCTCAGGCAAAGAAATCTCAGATTTCTCTGGAAAGGTTGATCCCAAAAATAAAAAGGAGAAGGCTACGTGCAGATTGGGATCAGTTAGCTTCCTTAAATTGAAAGGACCCCAAAAAGAAGAGGTCCTCAGCCCATCAGAATTTAAGGAAACCAAAGGATTGGGACAACATAATATCCTTAGCCCAGAAGTGGAATAAGGTGTACCATAATTAGATGTAGAATCTCTTAATAGCTTTTCTGTAAATGTGTCTCACAATTTTACTATTATTAGCCAATGCTTTGACAAAGTTTATCACCAATTGGACAAATTAAGTTCAAATATTTTCAGAGTGATTGACACTCAGTCTCAGATTATGAAAATTGATGAATTGGAAATACAACAAATCAAGGATATTATAAGAGCTAGTAAGTTGGACCTGATGAAACATATTGATGAAAACCAATCAATTCTTCAGGAATATATTCTTGCAACCATAGACCTGCTTAAGAAAGATGTTAAGAAAACTAGTCCTACTCCTTCAGCTCATCTGATTAACAAAATTGACTTATTTATCAATAAACTTGAATTGGATTTAGGTATGATTAAGAATGATCTCAGAGATCTTAAGATCAATTCTACTAACTCTCCGGTCATTGATCTAGAAGAAACTAGGCCTGCTAGGTTCACCAGTAATCCTAGTGTTCCTCCAAGAACCAGGAAAACTAGGAATGAGTCTTTCAGACCCAGTCCTACTCCTGAAATGGAGCAGGCTTTGAAGCTACTTCCTCCCATCACTGAATTTCCTAAATTCTCTGGAGAAGGAGAATACAACCATGTCAGTTTCATTAAATTTATTGACTATACTCTTTCTGCTTATGAGATCCCTGATGCAATAGCTGTGGTAAGATTGCCCAGATTATTTGAAGGAGTAGCTCTTGATTGGTTTATCAGTAAAAGAGAAGAATTTGGATCTTTATCCTGGAATTTTTAGAAAGAATTGACCAAAGTGCAGTTTGGTACCAGGATTTGGAAAAGAAAGATGATGAAAACTTTTGAAACTTCCAACTTTGATCCATCCAAGGACAAACCTCATAAGTGGTGCTTAGACCCAAAAAAGAGGTTGGACTGTTTTTATCCTGATGCTGATAAAGAAGAAGTGAATGAAAGACTCCTCAACTTATGTCCTGGACAAATCAACCACAGTTTAAGGTGTAGAATGCCTATGGATTCAGATCTTTCCACCTTAATAGGTGTATTGGAAGAAACTATTGATATGAATGGTCTTGATAAAAGGGTCAATAGACCTCCAAGGGAACAAAATACTAGGAACAGGGAAGAATATACTGCCAAAACTAAGGAATCCCCTGCTACTTGTGAAATGATAAAAGAACTGTTGAACCTGAACCAGGCTGTTTGGATTCCAAGGGTCAGTTCAGTGGATGACAAACAGCCAGAGAAGAGAAGAAATCACAGAGATGAAAGATAAAAAACAGTTGTGGCGTCTCTACAGATACGATGATGGCCCAGAAAGGACTAAGTAGAGAAGATGAGAGACACTGTAGATGAAGAGACTAATCCGCCCAGACAAGTTGAAGACTGCGGAGCAACGAGATCTTCAGTTCCTGATGTTGAGTTAGCAAGTCTGTTAAGAACCTATTGCAGGTTGGAGTGAAGTACTTGTTGAGTGTAGTTAATTGCTTCTTCTAAGGTGATCCGATGGAGTGGTCAAAGAGTTGGTGATCAAGTCTGAGTTTGGTCGTAAGTGCTAGTGCGAGTATGGACGTAGTCAGATGAAAACTAGAGTGAGAAAGAACACGACTGAGATGATGAAGAGCAAGACAAGAAAAGTGGAGAAAAGAGTGTGAGGAGGATTGAAGGAGACCCTGAGGGTGGTCTTTCACACCGTTGGCTCGAAGGTAGTTCTTGTAGGTGACAGGACTAGTAACAGGCATTGAATCTCTTATGCTCGAGGGGAGAGATGTCTTGACAGTACATAAGAAGAGAGAAACAAGAATAAGAGAAAGGAAAGTAAGACAATTATCAACACTACTAATACATCTACTTTGGAAGTCAAGAAGACTGCAGAATCAAAAGAGAAAGTATGTTTGAACTGTAACAAAACAGGACACTTAAAACTGGATTGTCCTCTACCTAGTAAAAGGATCAATCTTATTGAGGGAGAAGAGTATGAAAATGCTGAACCTCACCTTGATGATACTGCTCTAATTGTGAGCTAATAATCACTAACCCTATCAATGTCATTTAAGGTAGTATTGAGTCTTGTCTGGACATAAATTCCGTCAATGAGGAGTCTAACCTACCTCAAAAATGGAATCCCAACATGAAGATTCACCACATCTCTGAGGCTAAGGCTTTGACTCTAAAACCTTCTGCCGGTAAAAGTTACACTTCAGGCAAAACATGCTATGCTACTGGTTTAATCCAAGGTTCCCCTTTGAAGTTACTTCTAGACAGTGGAGCCTTTTTCTCTTGTGTTGGTTCAACTTATCTGGAGAAACAAGACCCAAACTGGAAACTGAACTTACTACCAGTACCCCAGGCCAAGTTCAGCAGTTGTAATTCTGCTCTCAATGCTGTTGGAGTACGGTCTTCTGATATCATACTCCCTCACTCTGAAGGATCACTCAAACTGAAAATTGAATTTCTAGTGCTCCAAAACAGAGTATGTGATTATTTTATCCTTGGGAATGACTCTCTTTGCCTATATGGTATAGATGTATTCCAAAGCAACGGTAGATACTTCACCACAGGAGGAGACTGGAATAAGAAGTTCCAAATATGTCATTTCAATTCTCAAACTTCTGATTAAACTTATAAAAAAAACATAGAGAAGTTCAATCAGGAATACTTTTCTCAAGCTTCTTTCAATTCCCTTCTCAATGAAGCACAGAAGTGGGATATCCTACATGTGAAGATTTGAAGTGGTTGCCAAGACCAGAATATATGATTTTCAGAAGGAATTCATCAGGTCTTGAAGAAACAACAGTTCAGAAAAAATAATTGAATAGAACAACCAACGGGAAAAGACAATTGGCAAAATTGAGGAGTCAGGATATGGGCGTAGACAATGTAGATGATGTGACTCCTAATTGGTTGAGAGCATGGAGAAAACAATGAGTATCCGGCAGAAGTATGCGTGTGATACGATTGAGAGATTATTTACTAGTGCCAATTGACGATTTCAACGAAGCCAGCCTTGTCAGTATGGTAGTAACCTTGAGCGCCTTGAACAATCTATTGAAAGAAAAAGGTGAGTGATCGGTGATTGTTGAGTTGATGCTAGTGGTCTTACAATTGATGAACTGGCTGCTTGGTTTGCTTGAAGGCGGTGTGTCGGGAATCGTTGTCTGAGCAGCAAGGATGATCTTGATTGATTCGAGTTGGTAGTTGGGTGGTTGGAAGGATGATCTTCAGGCAGCTGGAGCATCAACAGTGGTTGAGGTTTAGTCAAACATAGGGCGCGCGGCTGGTGAGTTAGAGTGTCTACATTGGTGGCAGAGAAATTGAAATAGAAGAGAAGACAGATAAACAGAAAATAACTCGAACACCAGATCACAGTCTAAGAGAGAGAATAAGGAAACACAACAAGGTAAGCATATTTCTAACACTCCCCCTCAACTCAATGGTCAGTGAAAGAGCAAACTAAAAGAATTTACAAGGCGAACATTTGAAGTTTTGTTGGAAGCCTTGGTCAAGGCGTCGGCCGTCATAGAGAGCGAAGGGATGAGTCGGATTTCAATGAGCCCGCTTTCAAAATCATTCCTCAGACTCTTGGTCTTCAGGTCGATGTGCTTGACTTTTGAGTTAGAGCCGAATTTTTTTATCTTGTCATCTAGTCCCTTGTTATCAATCAGGTGTAGCGGGCATTTGAACTTGGTTCAATAGATGTCTTGGATTACTGTGTTCAGCCAGCAAGCTTTGAGGTTACAGCTTGACAATGCTGCGCATTCTGACTTGGTGGATGAATGGGTGATGCATTGTTGACGTCGGCTCGTCCAGTATAGGGGAATTCCCTTGAAGGAGCAAATGAACCCGCTTTGAGAGATTCTAGAGTGTGGTTCGTCGCCCCAGGTTGCGTCGCTGAAACAAACTAGTTGGCCGGAAATAGATAGTGGTCCTAGGGAGAGAGTGAGATCTTTGGTTTTTGAAATGTATTTCCATACATGTAGTAGTTCATTCCAATGACTCAATCCAGGCCGATTGCAGTATCTGGCCAGAATGAACACAGCAAAGCTTATATCCAGCCTGGCGAGTCCGGCTATGAAATTCAACCGGCCAATGGGCGATCAGTAGTTGATGTTGAGACTCAGAAACTTGTTATGGTCCTCGTCATCAGCAGGTTGAAGATGGAGCCCTGGAGTGAGTGGTGTGGATATGGGATGGCAGTTGTCCATGTTGAGCTCTGTCAGTCCCTTTTCTTTGTGGAGTGGCAGGGAGAGTTGAATCAGACCGTCAAGACGTTCAACTTTCATTCCAAGTAATGTGTTGGGTTCGTGTGCTGAGGAGTTGCAAAACTTCGAGAGAAATGCATCCTTGAAGCGTGCTACGTCACCAGCCACTATCAGATCTTTGACGTGAAAGAATACCATGGAAACTTGGTTGGTGCCTATGTACAAGCAAGGATCGCCTTTGGATTCTTCAAACCCTTGAGATTTGATCCACTTTCTCAGCATTTGGTACCAATTTCTAGGTGCTTGTTTCAATCCGTAAAGTGATTTCTTCAGTCGCAGATACTTGGAGTTCCTGTTGCACCCGTATAGAGATTTTATGTATACACGCTCTTCGAGATGTGAGTGAAGGAATGCTCCTTTGACGTCTAGTTGAAGAAGTGGGAGATTCTTGTCTGCGGCATAAGTTAGGACGCCTCTCAGAGAGGCCACTTTGCCAGTAGGTGCATATGTTTCTAAGTAGTCCAAGCCATACCGCTGGTTGAATCCCTGTACGCACAGTCGCGTCTTGTAAGTGGGGGGCTCGCCATGGGCATTTTGCTTGATCTTGAAGACTGGAACAATGTTCAATGGGTTAGTAACTTTGTCCTCTTCTGCCTCTTCCCATACATCTTGGTCTTTGATTGAGTTGAATTCCTTAAGCGTTGACTCTTTCCAAACAGGGGTTTCCATTGCTTCTTGCAGGCTTTTGGGTATTCCCTCAGCCATAAAGCCGTATCTTTCTGGTTTAGAGAGTTTGCTTTGGTCTCGCAGCGTTGGACGGAGGTTGTTTTCAAGGCACACTTCACTGTTGGAGGAGCCGTCAGATCCGTCAGACTCTGGTTCTGATTCAGTTGCTGAAGTCTCCTCTTTGATGGCAACCAGAGTTTGCACAGGTTCCAACTGTTGAGGAGCTTGTGCGAGGATCTGTGTTGGGCTGTTCGTCTCGAGGTCTATGTCAGGAATGGTTGGTGGCTTTTGGGAGTTGAAGATGACGTGCTTGGAGTCAATGATTTTTCCGGTGGAATTCATGATCTTGTAAGATAAGAGTTGAGGGTTGAATCCAATTAGTGTGCCAGGGGCTCCTTTTTCATCGAGCTTAGAACAAACTTTGGTCTGGTTCAGTTTGTAGGTGAGTGCGGTGCCCAGCGGCTTGATGTAGCCGTCAGGCAAGGCCGTGTCATGCATCTTGATCCATGGTGAGAGGTCTCCCTTGTTTTTTGGAATCTGATTTAACATTAGGATGCAGCCTCTTACTACTTCATGCCAGACCGATTTGGGCAGACCTGTGTCAGAGATGGTTGCGCGAGCGGATTCCATAACGGTTCGATTTGCTCGTTCAACCCTGCCGTTGTGTTCTGAGTGGTAAGGTTCGCTTATTATTTGGTTGATTTGATGTTTTCGGTAGAAAGATTGTAACTTGCCGTTCACAAACTCTCCGCCTCCATCGGAGCACACCTCTTTGGGGTATCGATTGGTCTTCCTGTGTTGGTTCTCAATGATGAAGATGATTATCTCGGCAGCATCACTTTTGGCCTTGAGAGGAAAGCAAGAGATGTAGCCAGAAAATGAGTCAAAAAGGTTCAGAATGTACCTGTAGCCTCCTTTGGAAGTTGGCGAGATGGGGCCCATGAGGTCTAGATGGATCTTATCGAAACATTTGTCGGCAGTGCTCTGCTGATTTTTGAACGGTTGCGCAGCAATTTTGGATTTGTGACAGCTCAGACATTTGAAGCCTCTTTTTAGATCAGGCGGAATCGTCGAGTTGAGGAACTTCTCCATTCTTTCTAAGCTAGCGTGGCCTAGTGAGCGATGGATTTTGGAGAGATCTGCTTGAGAGAAATGACAGTTGACTGAGTTTTTGATCATGTCAATCACAAAAAAGTTATTTGAGATTTTGCCGGATAAGAGAACTTTGCCATGATTCAACAGCTTGAAGGTACTGGCGCTCTGTGAGGAGTTGACTTTCAGAGAGGCTCCTTTTACCATCAAAGCCCCAAGCGAGATCAGATTCACCGTAGATTTGGGTGCCCAGACAGCATCGGAGAGAGTGATGAAGGCATCCTTCGTCGCAAGTGATACTTTGCCAGATCCTTCAATTGCAATAGCCACGTCCTTTTTGCCAGTTTGGATCCGCCCAGCACCGTCGCTGAGAGTAAGAGAATTGAAGCGGTCCCTGTCTGTTATCATGTGTACTGAACAGCCTGAATCCAGAATGAAGCGGCTTGAAGGGATGTCATCATTTGTGTTGAGTCCGCAGAAGTACAAATAGAAGTTGAAGTGTGCTTCTTTGTTTTGCGGCGGCTTTGACTTCTTGCCACGATTGTGTGCATTTGGAGGTTTGAGTTCCGGAAACTCAAACCAGCACAATTTGGCGGAGTGAGAGGTGAATTTGAGATTGTGCTTTCCGTTTTCGCATCTAGGTCCACGGTAAAGCGCTACATTGACAGGTTCCGCCTTGTCGCCTTGCGCCATAACTTCATTTTTGTGCTGAATCAAGTGATTGAGTACAACATCAATTGTCATTTCGCTAGTGATGTGCATGATTTGTGACTTCATGCTCTGCATTGAGGCTGGAAATTTGAACAACACAAGGTAGGCAATGATTTCGGATGGTAGTTCTATCCCTACTTCAATCAGCTTCTTGAGATATACTTTGACGGAGGTCACAAAGGTTTCAATGTCAGAGTCCATGGAAAGGTGGAGAAACCCATTGAAAACTCTTGCCCTGTTGGCTGATTGTGAAGAGGCGAAATGTTCTTGAGTTGATAGCCAAATTAGCTTGGCATCGTCCTCATTAACATTGTCAATGATATTGTTGTAGGTGTTGGAGTCTAGCTTTGCAATGATATGTGCCACGAATTCTTGATTTTTCTCTTCTTCTAGGCAGTTCAAAGGGTCAGGATCGTCCATAATAGAGAAAATCCCGCGCAGCTTGAAAAGCTTTTCGAACTTTTTACGCCACATACTGTAATTGTCGGCTGTTAGGAGAGGAGTCGATTCAATTAGCGACTTGATAGCTAAGGATTTGTAGTTTGTAGCATCCCCCCCTGGTCCTGGCGTCTGAGAAGGCCCCGGTCGATCCATTACAAGCTGAAGGCTTTTAACCGTGTGAAGATTTGAAGTGGTCGCCAAGACCAGAATATATGATTTTCAGAAGGAATTCATCAGGTCTTGAAGAAACAACAGTTCAGAAAAAATAATTGAATAGAACAACCAACGGGAAAAGACAATTGGCAAAATTGAGGAGTCAGGATATGGGCGTAGACAATGTAGATGATGTGACTCCTAATTGGTTGAGAGCGTGGAGAAAACAATGAGTATCCGGCAGAAGTATGCGTGTGATACAATTGAGAGATTATTTACTAGTGCCAATTGACGATGTTGACGAAGCCAGCCTTGTCAGTATGGTAGTAACCTTGAGCGCCTTGAACAATCTATCAAAAGAAAAAGGTGAGCAATCGGTGATTGTTGAGTTGATGCTAGTGGTCTTACGATTGATGAACTGGCTGCTTGGTTTGCTTGAAGGCGGTGTGTCGGGAGTCGTCGTCTGAGCAGCAAGGATGATCTTGATTGATTTGAGTTGGTAGTTGGGTGGTTGGAAGGATGATCTTCAGGCAGCTGGAGCATCAACAGTGGTTGAGGTTTAGTCAAACATAGGGCGCGCGGCTGGTGAGTTAGAGTGTCTACATTGGTGGCAGAGAAATTGAAATAGAAGAGAAGACAGATAAACAGAAAATAACTCAAAAACCAGATCACAGTCTAAGAGAGAGAATAAGGAAACACAACAAGGTAAGCATATTTCTAACACTACAAGTATGCTTTGAAAGTCAGAATGCTTTCTGTACCAAGGATCACCCCATTGGTAACATCAAAGGACATGATATGATCCTAACTCTAAATATTATGCCTCCTTACCCACCTAACCTCAAGAGACCTGCTTACCCTTATATTCCAAAATCTAGAGCTGCTCTGGAGACCCATATTCAAGAGTTGGTTGACTCAAAAGTCTTAAGGTAAGGAGGCCACAATGAGCAAGTGGATATTACTACCCCAGTAAATATAGCCTGGAACAATGATAAGTCAAGAATGTTCAGAGATTTTAGAATGCTTAACAACTACACCCAAGCTGATTATTATCCAATTCCATGAATTAACCACGCTCTACATAACCTGTCCAAGGCTAAGTACATAACCACCATGGATATGCTGAAAGGTTTTCACCAAATACATATCAGCCCTGATAGCCTGAAATTCATGATAATTATCTGCCACTTGGGAATTGTTGAGTATCTCAGGATGCCTTTTGGTATTTAAAATGCTCCTTCTCATTTCCAAAGGATGATGGACACAGTCCTAGGATTATTCATCAGACAGGGATGGATGATGGTATACATTGATGATGTTATCATTTACCCTGATCATTGGGACACTCAAATGGAAAAATCAAGGCTAGTCCTCAAAACCATCTCTGCCCTAGGATTGAAAGTATCACTGAAAAACTGTAAGTTTGGCTACAGGGAACTCAAAGCCTTAGGACACATTGTCTCTCCAAAACAAGATAGCAGCAGTAATGAATAGGCCTATGCCGCAGAATAAAACTGAACTCCTATCCTTCATCAGATTCTGCAGCTACTATAGGAAGTATTTACCAAATTTTGCTCTTATAACCAAATGTTTGTATGAGATCTGCCACAACACCACCATGTTTGCAATGACTCATGATAGAGTCAAAAATTATGAGGAACTCAAAATGGCAATGACTTCAGCTCCAGTAATGATCCAGCCAGATTAATCTAAACCTTTCAAGCTCTACATAGATGCCAGCATGGAAGGGCTAGGAGCTGCTTTACACCAGGAAGTCATAGAACATGATAAAGCAGTGGAAAAACCTATACTCTCCATATCCAGAAAAATTAAAGATACTGAGAAAATGTACAGTGCAATCCAAATGGAATGCCTGGCCTTAGTATGGGCCCTAGAGAAACTCCATTATTACTTAGAAGGCACCAACTTCACTGTTATTACTGACTGCAACTCTGTCAGAACCTTGATGAACATGAAGAACCCTAGCAGGCATACGTTGAGATGGCAGATAGCTATACAACAGTACAGAGGTCAGATGACCATAGTTCATCATGCTGGGAATAAACATCAGAATGCTCATAGTTTAAGCAGGAATGTGTTACCCAATGACCCAAGTAACCCTACCTATGATCCAAATGATAATGAAATCTTCCCTATCCTTAATATTAACAGGTTAAAAATTGAAGCTCCTATAATGGGCATCCACGTTTGTGAACTAAATGAATCATTGTTCAACTCTATCAAAGAAGCTTACAGTTCTGGAATTAAGACTCTGATCACTATTATGTAAATTAATTCTCCACCTCCTGAATTGATCAATAGCCTACCTGAACCTCTTTTGAAACCATACAAAGCCGGAAGGTTCATCATATTGGATGGTCTGGTATACTATAGCCATCAACATTCAAGTGAAATAGTCTTAACTAAGGATGACCATATCAAACATGTTCTGGCTGAGTGCCATGATAACTGCTCATATGGTCATTTTTCTGCTGATAGGACCTTGGATAAGGTTGAACAAACTGCTTGGTGGGTTAATTGGAGAAACTCCACTATACAGTACATTACCAGTTGTGAAACTTGTTAGAAGTCTAACAGGACTACTGGGAAACGGTTTGGACTACTGCAAAAGATTTCTGAACCCAAGAAATGATGGGAGATCATCAATATGGACTTTGTAACTGAACTACCACCAGGAGGAGCCTATTCCTACAACTCAGTCTTGGTCATTGTGGATAGGTTCTCCCAGAAAGCAAAGTTTCTACCTAATCACAACGAAGACACTGCTATGGAAGTTTCCCTATTAATTTGGAAAAGACTCATTGCTGATGTTGAAGTTCCCAAGATTATTATCAGTGACAGAGATCCTAAATTCACCTCTGAGTTATGGAGGAATCTACATGATATGCTTGGAACCACCTTAGCTTTCTCTACCAATTATCACCCTCAGATGGATGGATTAGCTGAGAGGATGATTCAGACCCGGGAAGACATGTTCAGGAGATTCTGTGGCTTTGGACTAGAATACAAGAATTCTGAAGGTTATTGCCACCATTGGGTTAGCCTTTTACCTGCACTGGAGATGGCCTACAACAGTAGTAAGC
Organism: Puccinia polysora; assembly: GCA_025617555.3. Classification (NCBI taxonomy): domain Eukaryota; kingdom Fungi; phylum Basidiomycota; class Pucciniomycetes; order Pucciniales; family Pucciniaceae; genus Puccinia; species Puccinia polysora. The sequence goes on along the minus strand of CM062637.1, from coordinate 19,686,146 downwards.
ACTCTTCCACTAAGGAAGCACCTTACATACTGGAAAGAGGATGGATTCCTAGATTACCCAAGGATAACCTTAACCACCAGCTAACCAATATTCACCCTACATCACTTGATTTCAAAAAGATGATAGATGAAGCCAACAAACATGCTGTGAAGTGTGTCCAGGATGCTGTGGAGTATAACCAGAAAAGATGGGATAAAACCCATAAGGAACCTGATTTCAAGATTGGTGATCAAGTCTTGATCTCCACCACTAACTTTACCAACTTGGATGGAAATAGGAGGCTTAGACCAGCTTTTGATTGACCTTTCACCATTAATAAAATTCATGGTAAAAATGCTTTGGAAGTAATCCTCAGTGATGAGATTTCTAGGAAACATCCAGTCTTCCCAGTAAGCCTCATCAAACACTACCACCCAAGGAATGGAGAACATACTCCTTTGCCTGCAATGACTGTTACAGAAAAAGTGAAAAGGACAAAGGAGAAAATAGTAAGATCCTTAAGGATAAAAAAGATAGGATCAATGGAAAAGACGTCAGACTTTACCTGTTTAGATACAAGGGAGAATCAGCTGATAGAGATGAATGGTTGCCTGAACATAATATCCCTGAAAAACCTATACACCTGAGGAACTACAGAGCCAACAGAAGGCATTAGCCCAATTTTTTTTTCAGATATAGACATATCTTGGAGCGGGGGAATGTCAGCTTGCTACTATATACAGAGCAAAACTGTCAAATAGTAACACAAAATATGAAAAATAAGAATACCTCAATTCACAAATTAAGGAGTGGGAAATCCATACATATTATTAGAGGAATGGATTCCTCATCCAAAATCAGGTAGGGTTACTCACTGACCCCACCCTTGAATTCCAAGTCCTTATATTTTTAAATAATTAAAAGGAAATGTACTAAAAATTTTGACACCTGTATGGCACTTTTTGGCCATTCTTACATTTCACACATATTGTCATGTATAGGTTTTACACCTAAAATCAACTCAGAATTGAGGTCTTGCCTATATTTTAGGAGTTAAAATTAACTTTTAAACATTTTTTTAATAATAAATCAAAGATCAAGGACTACCACGTAAACCACTGATCTTGATCTTTGAAGACCACAAAACACTACAAGAATTGTTCATAAAAATTATCAAAAATTATCTAAATGATCAGCAGATGTTGAAAAATCAGTAAACATTCCCATTTGCATGCTTCAAAGAAATATCAATAGTACAAATGAAGGATGAGTACAGAATGATCAAATTTACGCCATGACAGATTAACAGATACTGTGGCTAAAATAGTACAGAAATCCAGCATATCTAAGGACAGCTGATTGACAGCACCAAGTGGACGTGCTAATCGTGCCCTGACTGGCTTTCAAGCCTCAGCCCACGAGAAGAACCCTCTCTACATGCCCTGAGACGACCAAAATCACCCCAAAAAAGGCATTTATACAGACCTCTTTGGATCTAATCAGTTAATCAGTTACCAGGAATTATTTATTATCAATCCAACACCGTGTCATTATTAATCAAGTGCTTATATGAAGATAAGAACTTGATTTATGACTTAGTCTGCAGTATTATTATTTTACCTTTATAACCAATCAACCATTCAAGTTTAGTCAAGCAATCTACCCCATCTGCTCTGAAACCCTTCCAATTATTCCAGGATTTTTGTGGTAAAGTGCTCAGAGTGAGTGTTACCTTTCCTGTCTAGGCTGCCTGTGCTGTTAATCCTGGCCATCAGTTGAATAAGTCCTTTCTGAGGCACCCATATTTATTCCAAGGTTCTTAAAAACTGCCTAAGGAGGCCCCCTGAAGAGAGTTTTCTAGGCTGTAAAGATCCCCAGTAGTATAATACTGTGGCCCCTATTTTATATTATATTGAAAAACATTTACTACCAAACTAATTAAACCTTGCAACTGCTCCTATTTGAGCTTCTAAGCGTTTATTATTGGAATAATAATTATTATTATCATTCCAGCATTTTTATCACTCTCTGTAGCTAAAGGACTGCAAGGTTCCTGGTATCAGAGAGCTGACAGGCTCTTTCTATAATTTAGTTCAACACATATACAATTTGATAAGATTCAAAAACTATGAGAGATCTATTGAAACCTCTCAGCAAGAATTCAGGAATTTTATTGGTTGAACTCACTGTGTGGATGCTCTTTCTTAAAAATTCAGCCCTTATGCCCTTGAAATAATCCACTCATGCCATCAAGTTGCTGAATCTTCAACCAATTGAAAAACCGTCCTTTCTCTTCTCACATGGGTTTATAATTTATTCACAAAGTAAATTGGCTATCAGAAAGGGCGAACTATTCCAACTTGAAGATTTTCAACCTCAATGGCATGTCAATTCTCCCTTATCAGTAAGTTCTTCTGTTCTTTTTTTTTGGATTCAAACTCAAATTCATAATTTCATGATAGATTTTGATTTTTTTTCCAGTTAACTATGAAGCCTGATGCAACTGGAGATTAAGAAAAACTTGAATTTCCAACCAAAGAAAGTAATTAAAACCTATATTTCACTAAATGCTTTGAATAATTTAGCAAGTTTCCACCTGGAGAAAACCTATGTTACCTGGGTTAAATCAAGAATCTGTACAGTGGCAGATATCAACTTACCCTGATCCAAGAGCCAAATTCCACTCAATGATCCAAAGTAACAGGAAGAAAAAAAGGAGCAGCCAATAGGTTCAAGAAGATCTCTCAGTCCTCAATTAAAACATATCCATCTGGTTTTGAATATTTGGAAGAACCCAAGATTAGAGGAAGGTCAAAGAAGAAATTCATAGCAAATTCAAAGTTCAGTCACCATTTTTTGAAAGGAAAAAAAAAAATCATAATTTATATTTTTTTTCTATGGTTGCAGGTTTCAACAGAGCAGAAGGCAATGAAGTTAACAGGGGAATGTAAGAAAAAAGGAGGAATCAGAGGAAGGGGTAAAATTATATCTTTATTTTTTCTTTCTGCATTGATTTTTTTTAATCTTGTCTTTTTTTTAACAAAGGATGAATTTCTGAATGAAGAAGAATATTCAAAAGATGAAGAGGTGCCATGTTTGGATCAAGTGGAAGATTTTTCAGATGAAGAGCTTCCAGAATTGGATTTTATTAAGATGGTGAGCTTTCATTTTCTTTTATTTTTTTGTTTTTTTTTTGATATTATTTTTTTTGATATTATTTTTTGTTAATTGCTTCATTCAAAATTTAATCAGAGGTCTGGAACTATGGTGAATAAGTAGGTTGCTTCTCCTGAAAGAAATTCTGGGACAAAAAATAAAGATACTAAGCTTATCCAATTCAGATGATGATTCTCCTTCCCAGCCTCCTGGAAGGGAGGTATTAGCAGCCTCAACAATCAGTTAGAAAGTGAGGAAATCTGATATTTTCTCATTTTTTATTTGTTTCTGGATATTTTTTGGGGTTTCCCTTTATTTTTCCTTCACACTCTCATATTCTTTTTCTCAAATATTTGACCAAGTCTCAATTGAAGAAGTGAGTTTTACATTTATATCATATTACAAAAATTCTGATTTTTGTTTTTCATTCCAATACAAATGTTTCATTTCCCCAAAACAGGCATTCCACATATATCAAATTTTCAAAGTTTTATAGGGGATAGGAACTGTATCTTCAGAGAAGCAGCCATTTTTTTGGAGGAAACCAGAAAACTGGATTGAATTGAAGAAAAAAATGGTGAAAAGCTTGATTCAAACCCAATCTTCAAGCACCCAATATGACTGTGTCCAATCTGGGGTGAAACTTTCCAAGAAGCAAGCAGGCAACTTAACCAAATTTCTTGCACATCTTCCATAAATATGTGGAGGAAATTCCCATGAAATGTTTTCCTTCTTGCTGAAACATACAAGTTCCCAGTGGTTTTGTTTTCTTATTTGATGCCTTTCACCTATCTTCCTATGAATTCCCCTCCCACTCCAAATTCCATATCTTCTCCTATTTTCTTCATTCTCTTAGAATAACCATTATTCATAAAAATTCATAGCTTGTTAATGAGGTTTTGTTTCCTCCAAGAAAATCAAGTAGAAACATAAAAACAATCATAGTTGAACAAAATTTGATATGTGTATCCATATTTTTTGTTTATTTTTAAGAAAATATTTCATTGTTTTTTTAAATTTCTGAAATCATGAATCTCCAAAAATAAATTAATTAAAAAGGGAAAAAAAGGATCCAAAACTCAAATGGGAAAATTGAATGTATTAAATCTTGTGGTTTTTTGAAGGAATTTTATAAGGTAGAAAAATAAACATTAAAAATCTGAAAAGAATTTAAAAATATCTTTATTTGTTTTGTGAAATTACTTGGAGCTTGAATAATCAAAAAAATATAAACAAAAAGGCCAACAAAAGGATCCAAAATTCAAATGAGAAAATTGAGAATTTTTTTTTGATTTTTTGAAGGATTTTTTTTAGGGTAAATGATACATCAAACAATTCTTGAAGAAATAATGGAATTTTATTCTGAAGTTTTTTTGGATTTTTGATAGCTTCAACCACTCCAAAAAAGAATGAACTAAAAAAGCAAATAAAAGGATTCAAATGTCCAATGAGAAAATTATTTTTTTGCTTTTTTTGTTTTGTTGACACAATTTTTTATGGTCAAAGGATACATTCAAAAAATATAAAATAAATATTTTCACAGTCTTTTAATGGTTTTCCAAAATTTCTATTAGCTGAAATAACCAAGCAATAATAACAAAAAAAGCCCAAATAAGAATCAAAAAAACGCATTGAAAAATCGGTTTTTGCAGAATTCTTTTATGGGTGATGTTAAATTCACAACTCCCAGTCGTTTCAGAGTCTTGTAGGTCCCTAAAAAGCCCAATGAACTCGTGGGGGCCCCTCAACGCATCAAAGAAGCTTGTGAAGGTAAAAAAACACATCTAGACTCGCCCAAGGGGTTGTCTACAACAAACACAACCCCCAGGGGGTTGTATACACCCGTACATTGAGTATTTGAGCCATTTACCCGCTTAAACAGCGGTTTTGAGCCTTGTTAGGGGGTGTGCGGCCCCCCGGGGGTCATGCAAAACTTTTTGGGTCCCCTTGGACCACATTTGGGTTCCATAAAACCAAATTTGAGATCAACACTTACTATGTGGGACTGTGGTTCCACATGTAGCAATCATAAAGTGACACTAAAGTGCAATTAAATTGAAATCAAGTGAAATTAAACACGGAGTATTTGAGCCATTTACCCGCTTACACAGCGGTTTTGAGCCTTGTTAGGGGGTGCGCGGCCCCCCAGGGGTCATGCAAAACTTTTTGGGTCCCCTTGGAGCACATTTGGGTTCCATCAAACCAAATTTGGGATCAACACTTACTATGTGGGACTGTGGTTCCACATGTAGCAATCATAAAGTGACACTAAAGTGCAATTAAAGTGAAATCAAGTGAAATTAAAGTGAAATTACAGTGAAACTATAGGAAACTGAAAATAAAAAATCCACCAAAATTGATCTTTCTCAAATTCAAAGTGATCAAATTTGTCAGTTGTTCAATTCACAGATTGATTGAATACGGAAGTAGCATTGAATTTGTTTTTGCATTATGGGAACAGTGGAAAGCCCTCCTTTTAATATGTCTACATTCAAGGAATACATTGTTGCAATGAACAAAGCTGCGGGAAAGAAGGATTTGGGTAATGAATCATTTGAAGCACCAGTTGCATTCTCATCAAGGGTGACAATTGAGGAACAAAATGTTTCACAAATGGAAATGACTTCTGGTGGTGAGTAAAATTTTATGTTACTGGTCTTTGCCGTATTTAATCTGATTGAAACTGATGGAGTGCATGCCATCAATATGAACATGAAACTGTAACTATTACTATTTAACTATGACAGATCCACTTTCCCCACATCCTGTGAGAGATTTCCCTACTAGGGAAGAGGAATATAGGTATTTTCAAACATGGGCAATGAAGCATGTTTATGCTTTAACAGTTTTCAAATTGAAGCTTGATGAATATGTGGATTTGGCTTTTGATATGAATGGTTTTTACTCTGGGAACTTTCTCACCAAAATTCAAGGCAAACTCACACAAGGAAGGTTGGGTGCAAGTTTTTAATCCGTGCTAGTCACAAAAAGGTGGATCCCTTGTGGCAATTCTCCTACAAGAATAATCAATATAACCATGAACCATCTCCACACCCCTCATTGAATCCTCACCTGAGGAGAAGCTTGGAGTTTGGCTTAGAAAATCTTAAATAAGGAATGAATAATGGACTCAATACAATTAAAATAAAAAGAAAATTTAGCAAGATTGATGTTGGAAAATATGTTAATTACCAAAAATCTATAACACTCAGCATAAGGTAGCACTTGAAGAACTGAACAAAAAAAGTGTTATGGAGGTCCTCTTTGGACAAATTTGTCATTGATGTTGATTTCATTGATCAAAATTCAGTGGAGAGGGTCACTTGGAGGTCCAATTCTTGGCTCACCCAGAGTTAATAAAGCTTTGCAAGCAATTCCATCATATAGCTATGATGGATTGTACTTATAAGAAAAATAAGTACAACATCCTCCTATTGCACATTGTAGGAATGACTTTCAACCAAAAATCTTTCAAAAAAGCTCTTTTTTTTATAAAAAGAGAAATGTTTGAATTCTACAGTTTGTCTTCAAATGAGCTAAAGGAATTGGCTGATGATCCTGAGAGCCTTCCCAAAGTCTTTGTGAAAGACCGTGAAAAAGGTTTGATACATGCTCCAGAACAAATATTCCCTGAGTCAACAAGAAAACTCTGTCAATGGAACTTGTCTAAAAACATACAAGAAAACTGTAAAGTTTGCTTTAATATTGAATTTTAAGGGTTTCAAAGCTTTATGTCTCTGTGGGCTAAGTATGGGGCCTCAAAAATCAAGGAGGAGGCAGAGGTCAATGATGTGGAACTTATAGTAAGTTTCAAATCACTGCCTCTACTGTTAATATTCCTTTTTTTGGGCTGCTTACATTATTACTTGTATGAAGTGTTTTTTTGCATACTGTGAGGATGTACTTGATTATATGGATCATAATATATTTTGTATTAAAGAGACTTTTGTAACGGCTTGGAATTTCAAAAATGCAGACTTTGGAAAGAAAAAAATGTCTTGGGTTGAAGGGGCCCATTCTACTCTCAAACAATTCCTTGAAAAACTTTCAGGAAACATTTTGGATGTTTGGCAAAAACTAGAGGGCCCAGTTTCCAATCAAATTAAATTGGTTCAGGCTGCCCTTTACAAGTGTCAAATAAATATTGCAATTGTTCTTCTTACTGAACTGTTACCATGGGGATACAAGGTGTATTTACAACCAATCAAACTTTTGGGGATCAATTAGAGAGGTTGAAGCAGAATCATGATGTGGAAGTGTGCACCAAGTCATACTCCATGACTATGGGTTTGCCCTGTTCCCACCAAATAGGGGACCTACTAGCTTCAAGAGGCTCTGTTGTGCCTGAAGATGTTCATCCTCAGTGGAGGTGGATTATGTCCCTTGAAGTTCTAGTTCTGTAGTTTGGTTTAATTTGGATTGTTCAAATCACTTTCTGATTGATGCTTTTTGATCAATGCCTTTTGAAAGATGATTCCTACCTGACTAGAATGATGCTTCCTACTTGACTAATATTTGATCCTTTTTAATTTTTAAAGGTCAATGTTGATGAACTGCTCAACAATTATCAGTTACATGAGAAGCTCAACGCAATGATCTTGAATCATCCTGATCAAGATTATTGCGTGTTGTTGAAGCACTTGATGAAGGAGATGGCCAATTTTTGATTAAAGCCAAGACTTGCACCTAAAGTCTTTCAATCAAGCAGAGGCCTTCTGAAATTGAAATATACCTGGAAAGATCCTTCTTGATTTGAACCCATTGAAAATTAACTTCAGCAGGCAAAGAGAATTAGAAGGGAACCAAAGAAGAAAACACAAATGATTATAAGTCTTTTCTTTTGTGAAAGGTTCATTTTCTTTGTTTAATGAAATGATTGAGAAATTTTCATAGTCCAAGTCACCTCTTCATCTGAATTTCCTATCTCAGTGGAAGTGACCAAAATTTCATTTGTTTTGGTGCCGTTGGAATCAGATTCCTTTTCAAAGGATGAAGCAGATGCAATCGAGGAGTCAAACAGAAGCTGATGTTTTTTGAGTGGTGATTCCTTTAATGAGATTTGAATTCTTGCTGACTAATTCTTGATTTTAGGAATTAAACTACCTCAATAAAATACCTGAGAACTTACATAAGTTCTTGGGTGAGGTGTGATACCCAGTTGGTGATAGAAATTGTAGTTTTAAAGTGATTGAAAATCATTGGGGTATGATGAGGATGGATGGTTTAAAGCTTGGAAAGAAATGCTGGAAACATTGGGGAAAAATTAGGGCTGACATTCTATGATCTTTGGCAGAAGTAAAGATGTTTAAAAGATAGAACAAAACTTGATTTCAATGACATCAATGAAGTGATTCACTCTTTCAAATAGCTTTCAAAGGTTGAAATGGGTCAAATGATATGTCAGCTTTCTACTATGTACAGAGCAACCTGTCAATAGCAACACAAAACTAAGAAAAAATAAGAATATCTCAATTAACAAAATAAGGAGTGAGAAATACATGAATATTATTACAGAAATGGATTCCTCACCCAAAATTAGGTAGGGTCACTCACTGACCCCGGCCTTGAATTCCAAGTCCTTATATTATTAAAATAATTAAAAATAAAAGTACTAAAAATTACACCACCTGTATGGCACTTTTTGGCCATTCTAATATTTCACACGTTTTTTCACGTATAGGGTTTGAACCTAAAAATCACTCAGAAATGAGGTGTTGTGTATATTTTAGGAGTTACACACGGAAATGTGTTATGTCACAATTCCTGCGCCCAGCCCCGCATCATTACATATCCCTGAATACTAGTAGCAGCAGATTCCCGCGTACTAGAGAACCGCGCGCAGCTGATTCTGCCACGCACGCAGCCAATCCTACCCTGCGCGCATCTGTACTCACTGATCCCAGCGTCTGGATCAGTCGTGACTAATCTGATAACCAGGTACCGCTCAGAAGAGCTACAACCTAGTCAGGGTTGCCTAGTATATGTAACAAACTGAAATATGAATTAATAATGATCTAAAAAGATCAAAACTTAAATAAAATTCATGAAAATTAAGTTTAAAACATTTTTTAATAATAAATCAAAGATCACGGATTATCACGTAAATCACTGATCCTGATCTTTGAAGACTGCAAAACACTACAAGGAGTGTTCATAAAAATTATTAAAAATTATCTATATAATCAGCAGATAATGAAAAATTAGTAAACATTAACATCTGCATGCCCTAAAGCAATATCAATACAAAAATGAAGGATAAGTACAGAATGATCAAATTTATGCCATAACAGATTAACAGATCCTGTGGCTAAAATAGTTCAGAAATCCAGCAGATCTGAGGACAGCTGATTGACAGCACCAAGTGGACGTGCTAATCCTGCCCTGACTGGCTTTCCAGCCTCAGCCCACAAACAGAACCCTCTCTAAGAGCCCTGAGAATGTCAAAATCATCCCAAAAAGGTATTTATACAGACCTCTTTGGATCCATTATTCCATCCTCAGTTACCAGTAATTATTTATTATCAATCAGAAACCGTGTAATTATTGATCAAGTGCTTATATTAAGATAAGCAAGTGATTGATGACTTATTCTGTAGTACTATTATCAACCTTTATTAACCAATCAACCATTGAAGTTTAGTCGAGCAATCTACCCTATCTTCTCTGAAACCCTTCCAATTATTCCAGGATTTTCGTGGTGAAGTGCTCAGAGTGAGTTTGACCCTCCTGTCTTGGCCATATGTGCTTTTAAGCCCGGCTACTAGTGGAATAAGTCCTTTCTGAGGCACCCATCTTTCTTCCAAGGTTTCTAAACTGCCTAAGGAGGCCCCTTCAAGAGAGGTTGCTAGTCTGTAAGGATCCCCAGTAGGATAATACTGTGGCCCCTATTTTATATTATATTGAAAAACATTTACTACCAAACCAATTAAACCTTTCACCTGCTCTTATTAAATCATTTATTTGAGCTTCTAAGTGTTTATTATTGGAATAATAATTATTATTATCATTCCAGCATTTTTATCAGTCTCTGTAGCTAAAGGGCTGCAAGGTTCCTGGTATCAGAGAGCTGAAAACTTGGGGTCTAGCCAAGAAATATCCTTAAATAATAAATTTTTAATCATTTATTCCTTGGACCAGTCTATTCATTTTTGAAAAATAAGTTAACATAATTATAACATATATTTTTGATCATTTGTTTCTCTAGTGGATCTTAAGACCAACAGAGAATTGATCACTTTTATTTTAGCCTTCTTAAAAAGAAAAAAAAGGAAAAACCCCGTAACTTTGTTGCTGTTATTATAACTCCTGAGCAACAACAGGAGAAATTGTTTTATTATAAACAGCAGGTTATAAAAGACAAAGAACTTGAGCTTGAAAGAATTATCAATTTCAATTCTTTATTAAGGCAACATAAAGAGTGGATCAATTATCAAAAGAAGCTATATATTTATAAACTAAACAACCCTGAAGATAAAGAAAAATCCAAAAATAATAAAAGTGATTATTTTTTCTAAAAAACAGCATTTTAACACGTAAAAATACAAAAAAGGTATTAAACTTATTTTTTTTGTTTTAATCCATCTCAGTGGATTTTGTTTTTGGTTATCTCATTGACCAGGACCTCCTAGAGGACGTCCCAGACAGTGTACCATTGGACTTACCCTTGGATTTATCCCTGGATATGATTGGAACTCACTCAGACCCCGTTGGAATACCCTCAAAGGATAGTTGTGATCCCAACCAAGTATTGGTACCCTTGAATTTAACTCTAAGAAAGTTAAAATATTTATAAAAGAATTATTAAAATATAAAACACGCAAAAAAATACTATTTTTATAATTTTAAAGTCTTTTTTCAAAGTTTCAAGAAAAGACTCACACATTTTTTTGGTGCTATGTATCAAAATAGGTGCAATACCATGCAAAAGGTAGAGCCACGTCATATGGATCTCTGCCCAGAGCAACCCATGCCCGCAAGGACTCCAGTCGCAAGCGCAATGAGGGGACTCATACCCGTGACCATAGTGTCACCCGGGATGGCAACAGCGACAATTGGGGCCGCCAACTCGACCAAAAGACCGTTGGAGAGCCATCCTTACCCCACCATGTTATCCCAGGAGGGTAAAGGTCCTCCTACGCCACCCCAGCTGGACTCAACCAAGGATGAAAGAGTCAAAGTGTTAGTGAATGAGCAAGTGATCTATTGGGAACAATTCAGGTTGGCTCAGACCCAGGGGGATCAACCAGGTATGAGAAAAGCCATTTCTCAGGCAAAGAAATCTCAGATTTCTCTGCAAAGGTTGATCCCAAAGAAAGAAGTAGAAGGTTACGTGCAGAACTGGAATCCTTGGGATCAGTTAGCTTACTTAAAGGGAAAGGACCCCAAAAAGAAGAGGTCCTCAGCCCATCAGAGGTTAAGGAACCCAAAGGATTGGGACAGCATAATATCCTTAGCCCAGAAGTGGAGAAAGTTGCACCACAATTAGATGCAAGGAGCTCTTAATAGCTTTTCTGTAAATTTTTCTCACAATTTTACTATTATGAGCCACTGCTTTGATCAATTTTATCATCAATTGGAAAAATTAAGTTCAATTATTTTCAGCGAATTGATGAGTTTGAAATACAACAAATCAAGGATAGTATAAGAACTAGTAAGTTGGACCTGATGAAAAATATTGATGAAAACCAATCAATTCTTCAGGAAGATATTCTTGCAACCATAGACCAGCTTAAGGAAGAAGTTAATAAAACTAGTCCTACTCCTTCAGCCCATCTGACTAAAAAAGTTGACTTATTAAGCAAAAAACTTGATTTAGAGTTAGGTATGATTAAGAATGATCTCAGAGATCTTAAAATCAACACTACTAACTCTCCAGTGATTGACTTAGAAGAAACTAGACCTGCCAGGTTCACCAGTACTCCTAGTGTTCCTCCCAGAACCAGGATAACTAGGAATGAGTCTTTCAGACCCGGTCCTACTGCTGAAATGGAGCAGGCTTTGAAGCTACTTCCTCCCATCACTGAATGGCCTAAATTCTCTGGAGAAGGAGAATACAACCATTTCAGTTTCATTAAATTTATTGACTATACTCTTTCTGCTTATGAGATCCCTGATGCAATATCTGTGGTAAGATTGCGCAAACTATTTGAAGGACTAGCTCTTGATTGGTTTATCAATAAAAGAGAAGAAGTTGGATCTTTCTCCTGGAATTCTTGGAAAAATTGATTAAAGTGCAGTTTGGTACCAGGATTTGGAAAGAAAGATGATGAAAACTTTTGAAACTTCCCAGTTTGATCCATCCAAGGACAAACCTCATAAGTGGTGCTTAGACCAAAAAAAGAGGTTAGACTGTTTTTATCCTGAGGCTGATAAAGAAGAAGTCAATGAAAGACTCCTCAACTGATGTCCTGGACAAATCAACCAAAGTGTAATGTGCAGAATGCCTATGGATTCAGATGTTTCCACCTTAATAGGTGTATTGGAAGAGACTATTGATATGAATGGTCTTGATAAAAGAGTCAATAGATTCCCCAGGGAAAAAAATACTAGGAACAGGGAAGAATATACTTCCAAAACTAAAGAATCCCTTACTACTAATCTATCTACCTTGGAAGTCAAGAAGACTCCAGAATCAAAGGAAAAAGTATGTTGGAACTGTAACCAAACAGGACACGTAAAGACTGATTGTCCTTCACCTGGGAAAAGGATTAATCTTATTGAAGGAGAAGAGTATGACAATCATGAACCTCACCTTGATGATACTGATGGACCACTCTCTGATTGTGATTTAATCATTTCTAACCCTATCAATTTTATTGAAGGTAGTATTGAGTCTTCTATGGACATATATTCCCTCAATGAGGATTCTAACTTACCTCAAAAATGGAATCCCAACATGAAAATTCGCCACATCTCTGGAGCTAAGGCTTTGACTCTAAAACCTTCTGCCAGTAAAAGTTACACTTCAGGCAAAACATGCTATGCTACTGGTTTAATCCAAGGTTCCCCTGTCAAGTTACTTCTACTAGACATTGGAGCCTTTTTCTCTTGTGTTGGTTCAACTTATCTGGAGAAACAAGACCCAAACTGGAAACTGAACTTACTACCAGTACCTCAGGCTAAGTTCAGCAGTTGTAATTCTGCTCTCAAAGCTGTTGGAGTATGGTCTTCTGATATCATACTCCCTCACTCTGAAGGATCACTCAAACTGAACATTGAATTTGTAGTTCTCCAAAACGGAGTATGTGATTTTTTTATCCTTGGAAATGATTTTCTTTGGTTATATGGTATAGTTGTATTCCAAAGAAAGGGTAGATACTTCACTATAGGTGGAGACTTGGAAGAAGAAGTTCCAAATATGCCATGTCAATTCTCAAACTTCTGATTCAACTTAAAAACAATTAGAGAAGTTCAATCAGGAATACTTCTCTCAAGCTGCTTTGAATTCCCTTCTCAATGAAGAACAAAAACCGAATATCCTACAAGTATGCTTTGAAAACCAGAATGCTTTCTGTACCAAGCATCACCCCATTGGTAAAATCAAAGAACATGATATGATCCCAACTCTAACCGTTAAGCCTCCTTACCCACCAAACCTCAGGAGACCTGCTTACCCTTCTAGTCCAAAATCCAGAGCTGCTCTGCAAACCCATATTCAAGAGTTGTTTGACTTACAAGTCTTAAGGAAAGCAGGCCACAATGAACAAGTGGAAATTACTGCCCCAGTAATTATAGCTTGGCACAATGATAAGTTAAGAATGGTTGGAGATTTTGGAATGCTTAAAAACTAAACCCAAGCTGATTATTAACCAATTCCAAGAATTGAACATGCTCTGCATAACCTATCCACGGATAAGTACATCACTACCATAGAAATGCCAAATGGTTTTCACCAGATACCTATCAGCCCTGATAGCCAGAAATTCATGAGAATTATCTATCATTTGGGAATTTATGAGTATCTTAGGATTCCTTTTGGTATTAAAAATTCTCCTTCTCATTTTCAAAGGATGATGGAAATTGTCCTAGGATTATTCATCAGACTGGGATGGATGATGGTATACATTGATGATGTTATCATTTACTCTGATCATAGGGATACTCACATGGAGAAATGAAGGCTAGTCCTCAAAACCATCTCTGCAGGAGGATTGAAAGTATCAATGAAAAAGTGTAACTTTGGCTATGGGGAACTCAAAGCCTGAAGACACATTGTCTCTGGACTAACCTTAGCTGCTGACCAAAAGAAGATAGTAGCAGTCACGAATAGGCCTATGCCTCAGAATAAAACTGAACTACTATCCTTTATCAGCTTCTGCAGCTACTATAGGAAGTATTTACCAAATTTTGCTCTTCTAACCAAATGTCTTTATGAGATCTGCAACAACACCACCTCGTTTGAAATGACTCATGACAGAGTCAAGAACTATGAGGTAATAAAAATGGCAATGACTTCAGCTCCAGTACTGATCCAGCCAGATTACTCTTAACCTTTCAAGCTCTAAATACATGCCAGCATGGAAGGGCTAGGAGCTACTTTACACCAGGAAGTCATAGAAGATGATAAACCAGTGGAAAAACCTATACTCTTCAGATCCAGACAAATTAAAGAAACCAAGAAAAGGTACGGTGCAAGCCAAATGGAATGTCAGGCCTTAGTATGGGCTCTAGAGAAACTCCATTATTACTTAGAAGGCACCAACTTCACTGTTATTACTGACTGCAACGCTTTCAGGACATTGATGAACATGAAGACCCCTAGTAGGCACATGTTGAGATGGCAGATAGCTATACAACAGTACAGGGGACAAATGACCATAGTTCATCAAGCTGGGACTAAACACCAGAATACTAAAATTTAAGCAGGAATGCATTACCCAATGACCCAAGTAAACCTCCTTATGATCCAGAGTATAATGATATCTTCCCTATCCTTAATATGAACAGGGCAAACATTGACGCTCCTATAATGGGAATCCACATTTTTGAACTGAATGAATCATTGTTCAACTCTATCAAAGAAGCTTATAGTTCTGGCATAAAGACTCTGATCACTATTATGGAAAGTACTTCTCCACCTCCTGAATTGATGAATAACCTACCTGAACCTCTTTTGAAACCATACAAGGCCAGAAGGTTCACCATATGGGATGGTCTGGTATACTTTAGGCATCAACATTCAAGTGTTATAGTCTTAACTAAGGATGACCATATCAAACATGTTCTGGCTGAGTGCCATAATAACTGCTCATCTGGTCATTTGTCCGCTGATAGAAACTTGGATAAGTTCAAAAAAACTTCTTGGTGGGTTAATTGGAGAAACTCCACTATACAGTACGTCACCAGTTGTAAAACTTGTCAGAAGTCCAACAGGACTACTGGGAAAGGGTTTGGACTACTGCAAAAGATTGCTGAACCCAAGAAATGATGGGAGATCATCAATATTGACTTTGTAACTGGACTATCACCAGGAGGAGCCTATTCCTAAAACTCATTCTTGGTCATTGCGGATAGGTTCTCCAAGAAAGCAAAGTTCCTACCTAATCACAAGGAAGACACTGCTACGGAAGTTACCCTATTATTTTGGATCAGACACATTGCTGATGTTGGAGTTCCCAATATTATTATCACTGACAGAGATCCTAAATTCACCTCTGAGTTCTGTAGGAATCTACATGATATGCTTTGAATCAACTAAGCTTTCTCTACCACTTATTACCCTCAGACGGATGGATTAGCTGAAAGGATGATTCAGACCCTGGAAGACATGATCAGGAGATTCTGTGGCTTTGGAATAGAATAAAAGAATTCTGAAGGTCATTGCCACAATTGGGTTATCCTTTTACCTGCACTGGAGATGGCCTACACCAGTAGCAAGCACTCTACCACTAAGGAAGCACCTTACATACTGGAAAGAGGATGGATTCCTAGATGACCCAAGGATAAACTTAACCACCAGCTGAACAATATTCACCCTACATCATTTGATTTAAAAAACATGATAGATGTAGCCAACAAACTTTCTGTTAAGTGTGTCCAGGATTCTGTAGAGTATAATCAGCAAAGGTGGGATAAAACCCATAAGGAACCTGATTTCAAGATTGGTTATCAAGTCTTGATCTCTACCACCAACTTTACCAACTTGGCTGGAAATAGAAAGCTTTGAACAGCTTTTGTGGGACCTTTCACAATTAATAAACTTCATTTTAAAAATTCTGTGGGCATAACCCTCAGTAATGAGTTTTCTAGGAAACATCCAGTCTTCCCAGTAAGTCTCATCAAACACTACCACCCAAGGAATGGAGAACATACTTCTTCACTTGCAATACCTGTTACAGAAGAACATGAAAAAGACAAAGGGAAAATTAGCAAGATCCTTAAAGATAAAAAAGATAGGATCAATTGAAAAGACGTCAGACTCTACCTAGTTAGATACAAGGGTGAATCAGCTGATGAAGATGAATGGTTGCCTGGACATAATATCCCTGATGGACCTATACACCTGAGGAGCTACAGAGCCAGCAGGAGGCATTAACACAAAAATTATTCAGATATAGACATATCTTGGAGTGGGGGAATGTCAGCTTGCTACCTTGTACAGAGCAACCTGTCAATAGCAACACAAAACTAAGAAAAACATGAGAATATCTCAATCAACAAAATAAGGAGTGAGAAATCCATAAATGTGAACACAGAAATGGATTCCTCACCCAAAATTAGTTAGGGCCATTCACTGACCCAACCCTGGAATTACAAGTCCTTATAATTTAAAATGATAAAAAATAAAAGTACTAAAAATTACAACACCAGTATAGCAATTTTTGGCCATTCTAATATTTCACACATATTGTCACGGATAGGGTTTACAACTAAAACTCACTTAGAAATGAGGTCTTGTGTATATTTTAGGAGTTACATGCGGAAAGGGGTTATGTCACAATTCATGGGCACAGCCCTGAATCATTACATATCCCTACGTACTAGTAGTAGCAGATTCCCGCGTACGAGGGACCCGCGCGCAGATGATTCTGCCACGCATGCAGCGGATCCTACCCCGCGCGCATCTGTACTATTTGATCCCCGCGTCTGGATCAGTCGTGACTAATCTGACAACCCGGTACCGCTCAGAAGAGCTGCAACCTAGTCAGGGTTGCCTAGTATATGTAACAAACAGAAATATGCATTACTAATGATCTAATAGGATCAAAAATTAAATAAAATGAATGAAAATTAAGTTTAAAACATTTTTTAATAATAAATCAAAGATCACAGATTATCACGTAAATCACTGATCCTGATCTTTGAAGACCACAAAACACTACAAGGAGTGTTCATAGAAATTATTAAAAATATCCACATGATCAGCAGATGATGAAAAATTAGTAAACACCCACATCTGCAAGATTTAAAGCAATATCAATAGTACAAATAAATGATGAGTACAGAATGATCAAATTTAAGCCATAACAGATTAACAGATCCTGTGGCTAAAATAGTACAGAAATCCAGAAGATCTAAGGACAGCTGATTGAAAGAACCAAGTGGACGTGCTAATCGTGCTCTGAATGGCTTGCCAGGCTCAGAACACGAGAAGAACCCTCTCTAAGTGCCCTGAGAAGATCAAAATCACCCCAAAAAGGTATTTATACAGACCTCTTTGGATCCATTATTCAATCATCAGTAACCAGGAATTATTTATTATCAATCAGAAACCGTGTCATTATTGATCAATTGCTTGTATGAAGATAAGCAAGTGATTTATGACTTACTCTGTAGGATTATTATTAACCTTTATTAACCAATCAACCATTGAAGTTTAGTCAAGCAAGTTACCCCATCTGCTCTGAAACCCTTCCAATTATTCCAGGATTTTTGTGGTAAAGTGCTCAGAGTGACTGTTACCCTTCCTGTCTTGGCCATTTGTGCTGTTAAGCCCGGCCATTAGTGGAAAAAGTCCTTTCTAAGGCACCCATCTTTATTCCAAGGTTCTTAAACTGCCTGAGGAGGCCCCTTGAAGAGAGGTTGCTAGTCTGTAAAAATCCCCAGTAGTATAATACTGTGGCCCCTCTTTTATATTATATTGAAAACCATTTACCACCAAACCAATTAAACCTTGAAACTGCTCTTATTAAATCATTTATTTGAGCTTCTAAGTGTTTATTATTGGAATAATAATCATTATTATCATTCCAGCATTTTTATCACTCTCTGTAGCTAAAGGACTGCAAGGTTCCTGGTATCAGAGAGCTGACATGATAGCTGATACTTATTGAAGACCAATATATTTAATTTTTCTGGAATCATGTTGTTCTTTTACTCCTATGAAAATGGCTGCAAAAGAACAATCAGATCCTATGTTCATTTGCTATGTTAACAATAACCATTGGGTCCAGCTTGTACTTAAGGGAGATGTGATTCCAATCCCACCCATAGTTCAAAAAATACATTCCATTATTTATAAAAAGCAGCTTGTTGGTTTGATCACCTCAAAGATCAATTTGAGATGTATTATAACTTTTAGATTAATTTCATCATTTGGATTGGGTCTAACATGCTGAAATTGTAATTCTATCAAAATAAAGGGCTATCAAATTTTGAACATCATTATGTTGAGTGTTTTGAGTCAAAATCACTATCATGAGTGTTTTGAATGAGGTTTTAATGGTGATTCAGTTCAACTTGTGTTGGTCTGATACCATCAAAACCTTAACTTTTATTAAGCTTGTGATGGACTCAGCTTAACACAAGTTGAACTTGTTTTTTTTGATGTTTTCACTTGAGGGCTAGTCTAAAGACTTTTTTTTGGCACTTTTACTTTTGGGCTGGTCAAAATAATTCCTGAATTTTTTGGCTGGTCAAGAGACTGGTTTCTTTTGGAACCTTTACTTTAGGGCTGGTCAACAGAATTCTTGAATTTTTTTGGCCCTTTTACTATAGGGCTATTCAAGTTGAACTAGAATGTTTTACTTGAATGTGAAGAAAACAAGTTGTTTGTCTTCAGTTTTTATTTTTTTATTCATGTATTTTTAGTTATTCTTACTTATTTTTATTTTATTTTTATTTTGTTGTTTTTTAACCAAAAAATCAACTTTTTTTGACCTTTTGTTTGATTTCTGTTTTTTTTGTATTTTTATTCATTTTATTTTGGTTTATTTTATAACCTTTATTTTTTAGTTTTATTTTATTTTTTTTTGCCAATCAGACTTTTAGCTGTGTAACATGGCTAAACAACTACATTTGAGCCATGTAGAGCGCCACAAACCTGTGTGGCACATCAACACGACAAAATTTGAGCTGTGTAGATCCCCACACAACTCAAATGTAGTTTTGTGGCCACCACACGGAGGTCAGGTGCCCCGTGGAGTAAAGCCCAACCACACTCAAATTGTGTGGGTTCTGCACAGCTCATCTTTAGACGTGTAGCTGTGAATTTAACATCACCCTTTTGTTATTTTGGATTCGATTTTTTGGGGGGTTTAATGGCTCCAAAATTTCCAAAAAAGTTTTGAGGGGTTTTATTATTACCAGTTACAGGAATGTGATGTCATAGCTCAAAAAAATAAATTATTAGAAGTACTTTGAAATAAATTATTTGTCTGTGTAGCAGCAAAGGCGCCCAAAAGCAGTTAGAATTAGTTTTCCATGAGATAAATAATTTTTTTCCATGAGAAAATTAATAATCTAAATAAATAAGAAATAAATAAATTAAATAAATAAAAATAAATTAATAAGAATAATTAAAAAAATGAAATAAAAAAATAATTAAATTAAAAATCAAGATATAAAAAAAATATAAATAAATAGAATGAAATCAAACAAACCTACAATTTTTTTTTATTTTTTTCCTTTCTGCAACAGAAAAGGGGTTGTGTGGTGTGGTTTTCAACCCAAAATGGGTTGCAAACTGCCATTAATAACCCAAATGAGTCGCAAATGGCTTTTTAAAACTCAAGTGGGCCACCAATGGCTGTTGTGGTGAAAAAATTAGGACACCTCATAAGTAAAGGGCAAATTGCAATTTTTTTTATATATATGTAAACCCTCAGTCAAAAAAAAAGGAAATTTTGTTCTGGTATGGCAAGCATTTTAATTTTCCCTTTTTCCAAATTCCACCTTTTCTAACGGTCTAGGAAGGGCCCCTGGGGTGTTCAAGTCCCCAGGCCTTGTGTTTAACCCCTCTTTTTTGCGCTTGGCACCTGATCTTTTTGGCTAAGAACACAAAAACAATCTCACATCAATCATCCTTTTCCTCATTATCCTCATCATCATTTTCATCACCACCCATAACTTGACTAGTCCCAAGAACCTAAAAACCTCACTTTCACATTCATGATCTCATACGCAGCCCAGCTCAAGACCCTTATCATCATCATCATTTCCACAATCACCATCTTCCATCCATCCATTGGTCATTCTCCACTCCTCTGGTACCATTGCTGTCATCTACTTGCTCATATGTTTGCCAGCAACTCCCTTGCGCATCTGCTTGCTGTTGGTTACCTTGCCTGATTTCCTTTTTCCAAGCCAACTCATCCTCTTGAATCCTTAAGAAAGGGTGGCGCGCCTGTGGATCTACCCTTGCCTTCTGCCACAAAACAACCCCAATGACAATCAGAAATGTTGTGGCAACCCTCCAGCTACGCTTTTTATCATCATTGCCAAAAGTATCATGTTTTTTCTTTTGTGAGTTATGATTTTCTCATCATTTACCATTCATTTTTTTTAAAAAAAAATAATCCACTTTTGTAGGTGTTATTTTCTTGTAAATAGTCTGAAGGGTCACTTTACCATAAAAGGAGGGGTTCTCCCCTGCATTTTCCAAATCATCAATCCATATTGGAGGGAATCTGTCTGTTCCCCCCTCATCCAAGAATACGACATCAGTCTTTATTCAGGATATATATATGATTGACCTTTGATACTTGAGCGTTTGAACTCAAATCTTTGATCTGCCCCTCTGTGGCCCTATCCCTAATCACAAATCAATAGCCTTTCTGGTTAAAGAAGAATTAATTGAATTGAATTGAATTATTGAGTGTGTTATACCACTCCTTGATCCCTTTTTCCAACCTTGCCAGTTTTGATCTTTCTTTGATTGTCTTTCTGGAGTCAGTCAGATTTGACTAAGAGGTTTTGTTAAGATGAAAACCTGTAGTGTTAAACCTCCCTTTATTCCCTTGAAGTTGCATTTTGCCATGCTACTCTTGAGTCCCTTGAGAAGTGTTGGATTATTGTGGTTTTAATTTGTTATTTTTTTGCTTCTAGAGTTTCATAAAAAAATTGCTCTGTTTTGTATGGCCACCCTATTCATTGAGTACCCTTCAAGCGCTTGATTGTGGAGATTTGGGTAGGTTCATTGAGAACTTGGAGGTTGGTTGGGATTGAGTTGATAATACCCAAACTTCTTCTTGCAACCAGAGGTATTACCTTGTGTGGACTGTCAATTAAAAATTTCTTGTTCTATTGAAATCTGAAAAAACCCAACTTATTTTTTTCAAGTCTTTTTCAAGCACCATCTTCCCTCAGATAGTATTTTTTTCCGTAGATATTGTTTACTATTGATTTTATCTCTTCCCTGTTGATTCCTTGTTCACAAGGTTCTAAACCTTGATCCTGGTTACATTTAAATATTTCTGTAATACTCAGGAGGGCAGCCTAAAAAAGCACCTTAACCCTCCACAGAACTGCCTGCAGCCAGCAACGTTTTGAGTCTTAAATTTGGTCCCCCAGTGTGGTAAACAAAACCTGTCCTATAGCCATCAGACTCATTTTGTCTTATTAATTATTATTCTTATATCAAATTAAATTCAAGAAAATACTCAATATATTCCAAACCCCTCATTAACTATACTTTAAACTCAAACCAATCTGAAAACCCAAATCAATCACCAGATAAACCCCTTCAACCATATCAAAACCTGTCACAAAACAAACCAACACCTGGCACAGACTGGATTATGTCACATGGATTAATGAAAAGTCTTAATTGAATATATAATCAAAAGATTATGCTCAAAATAACCACACAACAAAACAACATACCCCATACCAGCAGGACTTAAACCATATCAGTACCAACGTTGAACTACAACCAGTAATATGAAAGCAAGTTACACTACTTTTCTGGAACTTTCACCACCAGATAAGCCCTCAGAAGCTTCCTCTCAATCACTCTTATAATCAGTTTGCCACCATTCCAACCATACAACACACACACATGCACCAACAGAAGTAGGGGCTCATGCAGCCAAGTATATCTCAATTCTCACCAACCAGCAATAACAACTCAGTACACATGACCTTTCTGGAACTTTGACCGCCAGATAAGCCCTTTGAAGCTTCCTCTCAAGCACTCTGATACTCATTTTGCCACCATTCCAACCATACAATGCACACACATGCACCAACAGAAATAGGGGCTCATGCAGCCAAGTATATCTCAATTCTCACCAAACAGCAATAACAACTCAGTACACATGAATTTTCTGGAACTTTCACCACCAGATAAGCACTTTGAAGCGTCCTCTGAAGCACTCTGATACTCATTTTGCACCATTACAACCATAAAACACACACAAATGCACCAACAGAAGTAGGGGCTCATGCAGCAAAGTATATCTCAATTCTCACCAACCTGCAATAACAACTCAGTGCACATGACTTTTCTGGAATTTTCACCACCAGATAAGAGCTCTGAAGCGTCCTCTCAAGTACTCTGATACTCAGTTTGCCACCATTCCAACCATACAACACAGACACATGCACCAACCGAAGTAGGGGATCATGCAGCCAAGTATATCTCAATTCTCACCAACCAGCAATAACAACTCAGTACACATGACTGTTCTGGAACTTTCACCACCAGATAAGCCCTCTGAAGCGTCCTTTCAAGCACTCTGATACCCAGTTTTCCACCATTCCAACGATATATCACACATACATGCACCAACAGAAGTAGGGGCTTATGCAGCCAAGTATATCTCAATTCTCACCAACCAGCAATAACAACTCAGTACACATAAATTTTCTGGAACTTTGACCGCCAGATAAGCCCTCTAAAGCGTCCTCTCAAGCAATCTGATACCCAGTTTGCCACCATTCCAACCATACAACGCACACACATGCACCAACAGAAGTAGGGGCTCATGCAGCCAAGTATATCTCAATTCTCACCAACCAGCAATCACAAATCAGTACACATGACTTTTCTGGAACTTTCACCACCAGATAAGAACTCTGAAGCGTCCTCTAAAGCACAATGACACACAGTTTGCACCATTCCAACCATACAACACACACACATGCACCAACAGAAGTAGGGGATCATGCAGCCAAGTGTATCTCCATTCTCACCAACCAGCAATAACAACTCAGTACACATGACTTTTCTGGAACTTTCAACACCAGATAAGAGCTCTGAAGCGTCCTCTCAAGCACTCTGATACTCATTTTGCCACCATATCAACCATACAACACCCGCAAGCCACAATCTCAAGTCACCAAAGGGGACATGTGGTAAAAAAGCATACCTCATATCTCCACAACTAATTACATTTAAACAGCATGCAGGTAGTTCCTGCAAAATTTTATAAATGATATGAGCTCAAAAGCGTCCTAAGAAACACCCAGCACATGACCTTCCACCACCACAACCATGCAGTTCACACCATTCAAGCTAACAAAGAGGGCTTGCAGCTGCCAAGCATGTTTCATGCTTTTCCCAACCAGCAAAATTAACTCAAGTTGCAGGAATTTTCTAAATCATTTTTTAAACAAGATAAGCACTCAGAAGCGTACAGATCACACCATTCTTATCTCTTATCTCATATTTTAGCCTGACTCTCAAAGATTGAAATAAAAAATACAGTTATCTCTCAGCCTGATTTACATGTTTTATCACCAGAATGATTTGTCTCATTTAACTGTAACCTACTGTTCTGAAACAGTGCAGAGACAGGCTCAGAACTGGCCTCATGGGAGCCCTAAGCATCCCCTGAGGCAGTATTTTTCCATTTAAGGAGGGCTCTCTTGCCCTCTCAAAGTTGTAGGGAATGGCATCAAGCCCCACATTATGGCCTCAGCTGCCACCCATGATGTATTACCCCTAAAATCTATGGTCTTTGCCTGATAAGTATCAGCTTAAGGATTCTTGAGAAAAGGCCTGTTATTCAGCACCTATTTTTAAGAGGGAAAACCCCTTAATTTGATCAGTAAAATCATAAAAGAGGAACAGCACAACAGAACAACCAACCAAACTTTTTTTCCGCCCAGCTCCCTGTGGGCAAGCCTATCTTTGGGTCCCCCTACTGGTTAAACACCTTTTAGTCAACCCTTAAATCCTTTAATTGGAATTGGAAAAATAGTCAGAAAAAGTCAAAAAGACTTGATTATTAATTGGTGGAAGCTTTCCAGTAATCCAATCCAACCTGGAATAGACTTCAAATTCCTAAAAATCTTTATTAATAATTAATCTAGGTCTGATAAGAGACCCATTTTAAGTCTCAAAGAAACCAGCCACTAATTAAAAAAATTATTGTGCAGACTTATTATAGTTCAGAAGGGCAGGCAATTCAAAACCACCTTAGCTTACCTATATCTATTCAAGACTATTAGTAAACTATATTCCCCTTCTAGTGACTGCCAGAAAGCTATTTGCTAAATAATCCCATTATCCCTTGGAGTCTCTACACCGGGCTGGCATCAAACAACCAACTTTGGGATTTAAATTCCCAAAATTTTGTAATAACTTTGAATTTTTTTTTTCTTTTCTTCTTTTAGATTTGATCCACAGAGTCTGATCCACAGAGTAAAATTATCCCACAAGTAAGTCCCCCCAATTTTGCACCATCTGGGCAAGATTTTTGATGTTTTTTTTTGTAAAGCCCTACTCTTGCCACACTTGTGAGCCACTTTGGAATTCTGCTCAATGGATGCTCTAGGAATTCTTTCATTTTAAATGGAATCTATTGGTGCTTCCTCCACCTCTGGTTGGGCTAAGATTTTCAAGATCAAACCTCAGAAAAAGAACATAGAATTCAATGTGATGAATGTGGAAATGTTCTTGGACTCTTACAAAATGGGTGCTGAAGTGGATGGGGAAAGTGAATACAATATGGCCTACCAGTTAAAATTTTTTATCACCTCTGATGAAGGCACAGAAGTGATTTAGTTGTTTGATGTATTCAAATCCCATAACTGGGTTCTTCTAAGGGAATCAATGTTGGCATACTGGGAAAAATATATGTGGTTTGATTTACTTTGAAGAAATTAGATGCTGTTGTCTCTCAATGGATCTCAAATGTGGGAATCTCTTCAGCCTCAAAATATCACGCTTGTAGGAATTCAGGAACCCAATCCAATCTTATCTCATCCAAAAATATCACATTGATACGGCGGAAAGGGTTTGAGTGTGATTTTTTTATAGGAGTGCAGGGAAGAATTTGGGATGAATTGGTCAAGTCCAAATCAATGATCACCACCATCAATAATAGATTCAAGCTCCCTGTTTTCCTTCACCCAGGAATGCTGTGGAAAACTTATGAAAGGTAACCCTGCTCTAACTTTTGAAAAACATATAACCACTGAACCAGTCCATTCTCCTTCTTTGCAAGAATAAAAAAAAATTATGAATAGGTTAAGCAAATTTGCAGGCCCCAAACAAATACTCAGTCCAACAAGGAAACAGCTACTATAGACAAGATCACCAAACTAATCCAAGCTTCAGAGAACAAAATTGATAAAAATATTTCTTCTCTTGCTACTCCCAAACTTTCAGCTCTCTGATACCAGGAACCTTTCAGTCCTTTAGCTATAGAGAGTGATGAAAATGCTGGAATGATAATAAAAATTATTATTCCAATGATAAAAACTTAGAAGCTCAAACGAATGATTTAATAAGAGCAGTTGCAAGGTTTAATTGGTTTGGTGGTAAATGG
This sequence comes from Puccinia polysora, assembly GCA_025617555.3. NCBI lineage: Eukaryota > Fungi > Basidiomycota > Pucciniomycetes > Pucciniales > Pucciniaceae > Puccinia > Puccinia polysora. The sequence continues at coordinate 19,660,077 of CM062637.1, read as the reverse complement.
TTTTCAATATAATATAAAAGAGGGGCCACAGTATTATACTACTGGGCATCTTTAAAGACTAGCAACCTCTCTTCAAGGGGCCTCCTTAGGCATTTTAAAAACCTTGGAATAAGGATGGGTTCCTTAGAAAGGACTTATTCCACTAGTGGCCGGGCTTAACAGCACAGATGGCCAAGACAGGAAGGGTAAAACTCACTCTGAGCACTTTACCACAAAAATCCTGGAATAATTGGAAGGGTTTCGGAGCAGATGGGGTGGATTTCTTGACTAAAATTCAATGGTTGATTGGTTAATAAAGGTAAATAATACTACTCTAGACTAAGTCATAAATCACTTGCTTATCTTCATATAAGCACCTGACCAATAATGAAACGTTTTCTGATTGATGATAAATAATTCCTGGTAACTGATGATGGAATAATGGATCCAAAAAGGTCTGTATAAATACCTTTTTGGGGTGATTTTGGTCTTTTCAGGGCATCTAGAGAGGGTTCTGCTCGTGGTCCGAGGCTGGAAAGCCATTCAGGGCAGGATTAGCACGTCCACTTGGTGCTATCAATCATCTGTCCTTAGATCTGCTTGATTTCTGTATTATTTTAGCCACAGGATCTGTTAATCTGTTATGGCGTAAATTTGATCATTCTGTATTCATCCTTTATTTGAACTATTGTGATTGCTTTAAAACGTGCAGATGTGGATGTTTACTGATTTTCCATCATCTGCTGATCATGTAGATAATTTTTAATAATTTTTATGAACAGTTCTTGTAGTGTTTCGTGATCTTCAAAGATCAGGATCAGTGATTCACATGGTAATCCTTGATCTTTGATTTATTATTAAAAAATTCTTTAAACAAACTTTTCATTGATTTTATTTAAGTTTTGATCTTTTTAGATCATTAGTAATGCATATTTCTGTTTGTTACATATACTAGGTGACCCTAACTAGGTTGTAGCTCTTCTGAGTGGTACCTGATTGTCAGATTAGTCATGACTGATCCAGGTGCATGGATCAGTTAGTACAGATGCGCGGGGGGTAGGATGCCCTGCGTTCCTGGCAGAATCAGCTGCGCGCGGGTCTCTAGTACGTGGGAAACTGCTGCTACTAGTAAGTAGGGTTATGTAATGATGCAGGGCTGGGCGCGGGAATTGTGACATAACACATTTCCGCGTGTAACTCCTAAAATATACACAACACCTCAATTCTGAGTGAATTTTTGGTTTAAACCCTATACATGACAATACGTGTGAAATGTTGGAACGGCCAAAAAGTGCCATACAGGTGTCATAATTTTGAGTACTTTTCTTTTTAATTTTTTTAAAAATATAAGGACTTGGAATTCAAGGGTGGGGTCAGTGAGTGACCCTAACTACTTTTGGGTAATGAATCCATTCCTGTAATAATATTCATGGATTTCTCACTCCTTATTTTGTTAATTGAGATATTCTTATTTTTTGTAGTTTGTGTTACTATTTGACAGTTTTTCTCTGTACATAGTAGCAAGCTGGCATTCCCCCCCTCCAAGATATGTCTATATCTGAAAAAAAAGTTTGGTTTAATGCCTCCTGTTGGCTCTATATTTCCTCAGGTGTATAGGTCCTTCAGGGATATTATGTTCAGGAAACCATTCATCTTTATCAGCTGATTCTCCTTTGTATCTAACCAGGTAGAGTCTGAGGTCTTTTCCATTGATCCTATGTTTTTTATCCTTAAGGATCTTGCTATTTTTTCCTTTTTACTTTTCAGGTTCTTCTGTGACAGCTATTGCAGGTGAAGGAGTATGTTTTCCATTCCTTGGGTGGTAGTGTTTGATGAGGCTTACTGGGAAGACTGGATGTTTCCTAGAAAGCTCATCACTGAGGATTACTTCCACAGCATTTTTACCATGAAGTTTATTAATGGTGTAAGGTCCAACAAAAGCTGGTCTAAGCATTCTATTCCCACTCAAGTTGGTAAATTTAGTGGTAGAGATCAAGACTTGATCACCAATTTTGAAATAAGTTTCCTTATGGGTTTTATCCCACCTTTGCTGGTTATACTCTATAGCATCCTGGACACATTTAACAGCATGTTTGTTGGCTACATCTATCATGTTTTTGAAATCAAGTGATTTAGGGTGAATATTGATCAGCTGGTGGTTAAGGTTATCCTTGGGTAATCTAGGAATCCATCCTCTTTCCAGTATGTAAGGTGCTTTCTTAGTGGTAGAGTGCTTGCTACTGTTGTAGGCCATCTCCAGTGAAGGTAAAACGCTAACCCGATCGTGGCAATAACCTTCAGAATTCTTGTATTTTATTTCAAAGCCACAGAATCTCCTGAGCATGTCTTCCAGGGTCTGAATCATCCTTTCAGCTAATCCATCCGTCTGAGGGTTATAAGCGGTGTGGAAACCAAAGGAGCAACACCCCTTAAGTCTTCCTTGAGTTCTAGAAGTTTTTGATCAAAGCGTCTGTAAGGAGATTGGACGCAGCAGGTCAAGAGAGAGAGAGAGTAAGAGGGAGAGAGTGATAGAGCAATAATAAGATGAATTCCTTCCTTTCCAATCCAATCCAATCCGATGATAAAGAAGTCATAAAGTGAAGTAATCTCCCATGTCCAAGTCCTCTCCCCCCCTACAACCTGGAGTTGAGAGTGAAGTATTTAAGTCCTCCCTCTCAACCCTAACCTAAGTACAACCACAAGTAAGCAAGAATGATGAAATACAACCCCTAAGCACAGAAACCTAGCCCAATCCTACCCCTCCATCCCTTGCCCCATAACCCATGCCCCTCAATATTGAAGTATGCCCGGCTTGCCTACCCGCGCGCGTCTGCGCAAAAACCCGTTCCAGGTATCTGGGGCGTACCGCGTGATCCAATCCGCGCGTCTTGCGATGCGCAATCCGCTTGATCTGTGCAAGCGGTCCAATCCGCGTGAGCCTTCCAATCAGCGCAACCTGTCCATCTCCCATCTCCAGGTGCTGAGCCTGACCCGACCGCTGCTGGTCCTACCTGACTGCTGCTGAGCACGGAGCGCGGCTAGCTGGGCAAGGCCCTGCCCATTGATGAGTATGCGGATGCTGCTGAGCCCGCCGCCCACAGGCCTTTCCCGACTTGCATCCATATAAGAGCACCACATTCCCCCCCAACTTGAGTTCTGTCCCCAGAGATCTCCCACCATCTCACCTTCCGTAGTTGCGCCCCCCCCTTCCCCACTCATCGCAACTACCCCACTCCTTGCCAGCGAGTACACTACCCCTCCTTCTCCCTTGCTCTCCCCCATGGCGTCCTGCACCTATTGCATCCGGAAAGGCCTTGCCTGCCGGATCAATCTTGGCCGTCGCGCATGCATCCCTTGCTGCGCCAGCCACCACTGTTGCTTGATGAGTGATGGTATGCCGTGTGCTTGTCCGTGTGCCCAACCCCAACCCCAACTGTGCAAGAGGGCCCGTTGCAACTCTTTTGTGGTTTCATGTGACAAGGAAATTTCAAGCCACGAGTGGACCCCGGGCGGCTCCCCCAACAACTCCCCGCCTCGCACTCCTCCTGGCCCATCCTTGCGCAAAAGCCATGACTTGGGCTCACTGTACTGTTGTGCTGGACCTCCAAGACGGGCGGACTTCCCAAACTTTGCGGCATATCAGAACGTGGCTCAAACCTGGGCAGCCCGGGTCCGCATCAACCAGCCCACTATGGACCCGCAATTCTCTCTCTCTTGACCGGCTGCATCCAATCTCCTTACAGACTTTTGCATCAATAACTTCCGGAACTCAAGGACAACTTCAGGGGTGTTCTCCCCTTTGGTTTCCACAGCGGTAGAGAAAGCCAAGGTGGTTCCAAGCATATGATGTAGATTCTTCCAGAACTCAGAGGTGAATTTAGGATCCTTGTCACTGATAATAATCTTGGGAACTCCAACATCAGCAATGAGTCTGTTCCAAAATAATAGGGTAACTTCCTTAGCAGTGTCTTCCTTGTGATTAGGTAGGAACATTGCTTTCTTGGAGAACCTATCCAGAATGACCAAAACCAAGTTTTAGGAATAGGCTCCTCCTGGTGTTAGTCCAGTTACAAAGTCCATATTGATGATCTCCCATCATTTCTTGGGTTCATCAATCTTTTGCAGTAGTCCAAACCCTTTCCCAGTATTTCTGTTGGAATTCTGACAAGTTTCACAGCTGGTAACATACTGTATAGTGGAGTCTCTCCAATTAACCCACCAAGCAGTTTGTTTAACCTTACCCAATTTTCTATCAGCAGACAAATGACCAGATGAGCAGTTATTGTGGCACTCAGCCAGAAAATGTTTGATATGGTCATCCTTAGCTAAGACTATGACACTTGAATTTTGATGCCTATAGTATACCAGACCATCCCATATGGTGAACCTTCCGGCTTTGTGTGGTTTCAAAAAAGTTTCAGGTAGGCTATTGATCTATTCAGGAGGTGGAGAAGTACTTTCCATAATAGTAATAAGAGTCTTTACGCCAGAATTGTAAGCCTCTTTGATAGAGTTCAACAATGATTCATTCATTTCACAAGCATGGATTCCCATTATAGGAGCTTCAATTTTTAACCTGTTAATATTAAGGATAGGGAAGATGTCATTATCCTCTGGATCATAGGCAGGGTTACTTGGGTCATTGGGTAACGCATTCCTGCTTAAACTATCAGCATTCTGGTGTTTAGTCCCAGCTTGATGAACTATAGTCATCTGTCCTCTGTACTGTTGTATAGCTATCTGCCATCTCACCATGTGCCTACTAGGGGTCTTCATGTTCATAAATGTCCTGACAGTGTTGCAGTCAGTAATAACAGTGAAGTTGGTGCCTTCTAAGTAATAATGGAGTTTCTCTAGAGCCCATACTAAGGCCAGGAATTCCATTTGGCTTGCACCCTACCTTTTCTCAGTATCTTTAATTTGTATAGATATGAATAGTATAGGTTTTCCCACTGGTTTATCATCTTCTGTGACTTCCTGGTGTAAAGCAGCTCCTATCTCTTCCATGCTGGCATTTATGTAGAGCTTGAAAGGTTTAGAGTAATCTGGCTGGATCAGTACTGTAGCTGATGTCATGACCATTTTGAGTTCCTCAAAGTTCTTGACTCTGTCATGATTCATTTCAAACACGGTGGTGTTGTTGAAGATCTCATACAGAAATTTGATTAGAAGAGCAAACTTTGGTAAATACTTCCTATAGTAGCTACCAAAGCTGATGAAGGATAGGAGTTCAGTTTTATTCTGAGGCATAGGCCTATTCATTACTGCTGCTATCTTGTTTTGGTCAGCAGCTAAGGTTAGTGCAGAGACAATGTGTCCCAAGGCTTTGAGTTCTCCATAGCCAAAGTTACACTTTTTCATTGATACTTTCAATCCTACGGCAGAGATGGTTTTGAGGACTAGCCTTAATTTCTCAATGTGAGTGTCCGAATGATCAGAGTCAATGATAACATCATCAATGTATACCATCATTCATCCCCGTCTGATGAATAATCCTAGGATTACGTCCATCATCCTTTGAAAATGAGAAGGAGCATTTTCAATACCAAAAGTCATCCTAAGATACTCATAAATTCCCAAATGACAGATAATTCTCATGAATTTCTGGCTATCAGGGCTGATAGGTATTTGGTGAAAACCTTTCAGCATGTCCATGGTAGTGATGTACTTAGCCTTGGACAGGTTATGCAGAGCATGGTCAATTCTTGGAATTGGATAATAATCAGCTTGGGTGTAGTTGTTAAGCATTCCAAAATCTCCAACCATTCTTGACTTATCATTGTGCCAAGCTATAATTACTGGGGCATTAATATCCACTTGTTCATAAAGGCCTACTTTCCATCAGACTTGTAAGTCAACTAACTCTTGAATATTGGTTTCCAGGTAAGCTCTGGATTTTGGACTAGAATGGTAAGCAGGTCTCCTGAGGTTAGGTGGGTAAGGAGGCTTAATAGTTAGGGTTAGGATCATATCATGTCCTTTGATGTTACCAATGGGGTGATCTTTGGTAAAGAAAGCATTCTGATTTTCAAAGGATACTTGTAGGATATTCCATTTCTGTTCTTCATTGAGAAGGGAATTCAAATCAGCTTGAGAGAAGTATTCCTGATTGAACTTCTCTAAGTGTTTTTCATAAGTTGAATCAGAAGTTTGAGCATTGACATGAAATATTTGGAACTTCTTATTCCATTCTCCACATATAGTGAAGTATCTACCTTTTCTTTGGAATACATCTATACCATATAAGCAAAGAAAATCATTCCCAAGGATAAAATAATCACATACTCCGTTTTGGAGCACTACAAATTTGATGTTTAGTTTGAGTGATCCTTTAGAGTGAGGGAGTATGATATCAGAAGACCATACTCCAACAGCTTTGAGAGCAGAATTACAACTGCTGAACTTATCCTGAGGTACTGGTAGTAAGTTCAGTTTCCAGTTTGCGTCTTGTTTCTCCAGATAAGTTGAACCAACACAAGAGCAAAAGGCTCCACTTTCTAGAAGTAACTTAACAGGGGAACCTTGGATTAAACCAGTAGCATAGCATTTTTTGCCTGAAGTGTAACTTTTACCGGCAGAATGTTTTAGAGTCAAAGCCTTAGCCTCAGAGATGTGGTAAATCTTCATTTTGGGATTCCATTTTTGAGGTAAGTTAGAATCCTCATTGACAGAATTTATGTCCAGAGAAGACTCAATACTACCTTCAATAACATTGATGGGATTAGTGATTATTAGATCATAATCAGAGAGTGATCCTTCAGTATCATCAAGGTGAGGGTCAGGATTGTCATACTCTTCTCCTTCAATAAGATTAATCCATTTCCTAGGTAGAGTACAATCAGGTTTTACGTGTCCTGTTTGGTTACAGTTCCAACATACTTTCTCTTTTGATTCTGGAGTCTTATTTACTTCCAGGGTAGATGGATTATTAGCAGGGTATTCTTTAGTTTTGGCAGTGTATTCTTCCCTGTTTCTAGTATTTTGTTCTCTGGGAGATTTATTGACCCTCTTATCAAGACCATTCATATCAATAGTCTCTTCCAATACACCTATTAAGGCGGAAACATCTGAATCCATAGGCATTCTGCACCTTACACTGTGGTTGATTTTCACGGGACATAAGTTGAGGAGTCTTTCATTGAATTCTTCTTTATCAGCATCAGGATGAAAACAGTCTACCCTCCTTTTCTGGTCTAAACACCATTTATGAGGTTTGTCCTTGGATGGATCAAACTGGGAAGTTTCAAAAGTTTTCACCATCTTTCTGTTCCAAATCCTGGCACCAAACTGCACTTTGATTAACTCTTTCCAAGAATTCCAGGATAAAAATCCAACTTCTTCTCTTTTATTGATAAACCAATCAAGAGCTACTCCTTCAGACAATCTGGGAAATCTTACCACAGCTATTGCATCAGGGAGCTCATAAGAAGAAAGAGTATAGTCAATAAATTTAATGAAACTGACATGGTTGTATTCTACTTTTCCAGAGAATTTAGGCCATTCAGTGATGGGAGGAAGTAGCTTCAAAGCCTGCTCCGTTTCAGGAGTAGGTGTGGGTCTGGAAGACTCGTTCCTAGTTATCCTGGTTCTGGGAGGAACACTAGAAGTACTGGTGAACCTAGCAGGTCTATTTTCTTCTAGGTCAATGACCGGAGAGTTAGTAGATTTGATCTTAATATCTCTGAGATCATTCTTAATCATGCCTAACTCTAAATCATGTTTTTTGCTCAATAAGTCAATTTTGTTAGTCAGATGAGCTGAAGGAGTAGGACTAGTTTTCTTAACTTCTTCCTTAAGCTGGTCTATGGTTGGAAGAATATCTTCCTGAAGAATTGATTGGTTTTCATCAATATTTTTCATCAGGTCCAACTTACTAGTTCTTATACTATCCTTGATTTGTTGTATTTCCAACTCATCAATTCTCATAATCTGAGACTGAGTGTCAATCACTCTGAAAATACTTGAACTTAATTTTTCCAATTTTTGGTAAACTTTGTCAAAGCATTGGCTAATAATAGTAAAATTGTGAGAAACATTTACAGAAAAGCTATTAAGAGCTTCTACATCAAGTTGTGGTACACCTTTCTCCACTTCTGGGCTAAGGATATTATGTTGTCCCAATCCTATGGGTTCCTTAAATTCTGATGGGCTGAGGACCTCTTCTTTTTGGGGTCCTTGAAGAGTTGAACAATGACTATCTTGCCAGGAGGGATGGAAAGGGGATGGTAGAGAATGGAGGAGCCTGATGAGGAGAAATAATAAGGCTACAAAGAGCCAATAGAGAGGGGATAATTCTTGTATAGTCAAGAGGAACTGACCTGATGAGGAGGAAGGGGCACTCCGGTATTGTTGACTGGTAATTAGATGAGTTTCATTCCTGGTCCAAGGGGAGGACCAGTATTTAAGCACAAATGGAGAACCCCAAAGGGGGCCTAGGGTAGCAAGTTAAGGACAACTAGAGAGCCCCAGAGGGGCCTGAGGAAGGGTTAATGTGATAATGAAAACAGCAAGTTAGAAGTCAAGGTAACTAAATTTGTTAGTTACAGAATAAGAACAGAAAAAGACAACACACCACCTTAACTGACAAATTTAGGAACCAATTTGAGACCAATCAACATTTCAGAGATTCATGAGAATTGAGAAGAGAATATGAGAATGAGAGATATGAAATTTGAGAAAGGATGACAAGACACCAACTTGTCAGCATATGAGATGGGGAATGAAAGCCTATTTTAAGAGGAGCAACTAGGACCTCCGGCATAGTTGCCTAGCATGATATGGGAGGAATGATATTACTATTTTAAGAGGAGCAAAAAGGACCTCAGGAATAGCTGCCTAGCATGATGGGGAGGATGATATGATGATAATGATGATAGATGAGGGTAATGGTAATGGTAAAGCTAATGATGATGTGATGGTGATGGTGATGGTGATGGTGATGGTGATGGTGATGGTGATGGTGATGGTGATGGTGATGGTGATGGTGATGGTGATGGTGATGGTGATGGTGATGGTGATGGTGATGGTGATGGTGATGGTGATGGTGATGGTGATGGTAATGGTGATGGTGATGGTGATGGTGATGGTGATGGTGATGGTGATGGTGATGAGGATGGTGATGGTGATGGTGATGGTGATGGTGATGGTGATGGTGATGGTGATGGTGATGGTGATGAAATGGATTGGTAGCAGTTGTTGAATAATGGTGGGTGATGATTGTCTTGAATTATAATGAGTGTGATTGTAGTAATGAAAGAGGGTGGATAATAGAAAGGTATATACAGATAGTATTGAACAAAAGAATGGGAGGATTCCAACAGTCCTTTCCCTTTAAGGAAGCTAACTGATCCCAATGATTCCCGTTCTGCACTTAGCCTTCTACCTCTTTCTTTGGGAGAAACCTTTGCAGAGAAATCTGAGATTTCTTTGCCTGATAAATGGCTTTTCTCATACCTTGTTGATCCTCCTGGGTCTGAGCCAACCTGAATTGTTCCCAATAGCTCATGTGCTCTTTCACTAATACTTTGACTCTTTCCTCCTTGGTTGAGTCCAGCTGGGGTGGCGTGGGAGGACCTGTAACCTCCTGGGATAACATGGTGGGCAAAGGATGGCTCTCCAACGGTCTGTTGGTCAAGTTGGCAGCCGCGGTTGTCGACATTGTCATCCCGCATGACGCTATGGTCACAGGTTTGAGTCCCCTCATTGCGCTTGCAACTGGAGTCCTTGCGCGCACGGGTTCCTCCGGGCAGAGATCCATATGATGGGGCTCTACTGGTTGCACGGGTGTTGTGCCTATTTTGATACATAGCACCAAAAGAAATGTGTAAGTCTTTTGTCAAAACATTGAAAAAAAAGACTTTAAAATTATAAAAATAATATTTTTTGTGTGTTTTGTATTTTTCATAATTTTTTTTAAATATTTTAACTTACTTAGAGTTAAATTCAAGGGTACCAACACTTGTTTGGGATCACAACTATCCTTGGAGGGTATTCCAACGGGGTCTGAGTGAGTTCCAATCAGATCCTGGGATAAATCCAAGGGTAAGTCCAATGGTACACTGTCTGGGATGTCCTCTAGGAGGTCCTGGTCAATGAGATCACCAAAAAAGAAATCCACTGAGATGGATAAAAACAACAAATATAAGTTTAATATTTTTTTTATTTTCACGTGTTAAAATGATTTTTTAAAAAAATAATCACTTTTATTATTTTTGGATTTTTCTTTATCTTCAGGGTTATTTAGTTTATAAATATAAAGCTTCCTTTGATAAATCTTCAACTCCTTATGTTGCCTTAATAAAGGATTTAAATTGATAATTCTTTCAAGCTCAAGTTCTTTGTCTTTTATAACCTGCTGTTTAAAATAAAGCAATTTCTTCTGTGGTTGCTCAGGAGTTATAATAACAGGGAAAAAATTAAGGAGTTTTTCTTCTTTTTTCTTTTTAAGAAGGTTCAAATGATAATTTATCAAATCTCCATTGGTCTTAAGATCCACTAGGAAAACAAAGGATCAAAAATATATTTTATAAGTATCTTAACTTATTTTTAAATAGACTGGTCCAAGGAATAAATAATTAAAAATTAATTATTTAAGGATATTTCCCGGCCAGACCCCCAGTTGTCAGCTCTCTGATACCAGGAACGTTGCAGTCCTTTAGCTACAGAGAGTGATCAAAATGCTGGAATGATAATAATAATTATTATTCCAATGATAAACAATTAGAAGCTCAAATAAATGATTCAATAAGAGTAGTTCCAAGGTTTAACTGGTTTGGTGATAAATGGTTTTCAATATAATATAAAATAGGGGCCACAGTATAATACTACTGGGGATCTTTACAGACTAGCAACCTCTCTTCAAGGGCCTTCCTTAGGCAGTTTAAGAACCTTTGAATAAAGATGGGTGCCTTAGAAAGGACTTATTCCACTATTGCCCGGGCTTTACAGCACAGATGGCCAAGAAAGGAAGGTTAACACTCACTCTGAGCACTTTACCACGAAAATCCTGGAGTAATTGGAAGGGTTTCAGAGCAGATGGGGTAGATTGCTTGACTAAACTTCAATGGTTGATTGGTTAATAAAGGTGAATAAAACTACTCTAGACCAATTCATAAATCCCTTGCCTATCTTCCTATAAGAAATTGATTAACAATGACACGGTGTCTTATTGATAATAAATAATTCCTGGTAACTGATGATGGAATAATGGATCCAAAGAGGTCTGTATAAATGCCTTTTTGGGGTGATTTTGGTCTTCTCATGGAACATAGAGAGGGTTCTGCTTCTGGGATGAGGCTGGCAAGCCAGTCAGGGCAGGATTAGCACTTTCACTTGGTGCTGTCAATCAGCTGTCCTTAGATCTGCTGGATTTCTGTATCATTTTAGCCACAGGATCTGTTAATCTGTTATGGCTTAAATTTGATCATTCTGTACTCATCCTTTATTTGTACTATTGATATTGCTTTAAAGCGTGCAGATGTGGATGTTTACCGATTTTCTAGTATCTGCTGATCATGTAGATAAACTTAAATAATTTTTATGAACACTTATTGTAGTGTTTTGTGGTCTTCAAAGATCAGGATTAGTAATTTACGTGGTAATCCTTGGTCTTTCATTTATTATTTAAAAATGCTTTGAACTTAATTTTCATTAATTTTATTTAAGTTTTGATCTTTCAAGATCATTAGAAATGCATAAGTTCTTTTGTTACATATACAAGGAAACCCTAACTAGGTTGTAGCTCTTCTGAGCAGTACCTGATTGTCAGATTAGTCACGACTGATCCAGGCGCGGGGATCAGTTAGTAAAGATGCGCGCGGGATAGGATCCGCTGCGCATGTGGCAGAATCAGCTGCGCTCGGGTCTGTATCACGCGGGAACCTGCTGCTACTAGTACATAGGGTTATGTAATGATGCAGGGCTGCGCGCGGGACTTGTGACATAACACATTTCCGCGTGTAACTCCTAAAATATACACAACACCTCAATTCTGAGTGAATTTTAGGTGTAAACCCTATACATGACATTACGTTTGAAATATTAGAATGGCCAAAAAGTGCCATGCAGGTGTTGTAATTTTTAGTACTTTTCTTTTTAATTATTTTCAAAATATTAGGACTTTGAATTCAAGGGTGGGGTCAGTGAGTGACCCTACCTAATTTTGGGTGAGGAATGCATTCCTGTAGTATTTTTAATGGATTTCTCACTCCTTATTTTTTTAATTGAGGTATTCTTATTTTTCATAGTTTGTGTTACTATTTGACAGTTTTGCTCTGTACATAGTAGCAAGCTGACACAAACCCTCCAACTTTGTTCCTAAATGATTTCATAGGGAAGTCCATGGAACTGGGAGATTTCCTGATCTCCAGAAGGATAAAGAGGAAAAATTTGTGGAGCAGAAGGGGAACAATTTCTTTCTCCCTAATGGAGCTTTGATCCCTTTTGATTTTTCTTGACCTATTTGTTATGTGGTGGCTTCTTGAAATTTTTGATATTTTTGTGGTACACTTCAACCTTGGTATCCTTCAAGCCTCTCCTCCTCTAGCTTTGCAGGAGCTTATCAATTTGATCTATCTAGGAAAAGGCGTGAGCAGCACAAAAATCATCAAGCTCCTTCCTTACCTTCCTCAATTCTTCAAAAGCCAGATAAACATTGATATTCACATGAGCCTCCTTCCTCTGATGTAGAAGACATGGACTTGGAAAAACGAACCACTCATGGAAGGGTTTCAAGACCACTCTGATCCTACTTCTTCATCCTTTTAAAAACAAAAAATGGAGATTCTGTTTGGGTATTGCAAGCTTTTTAATATTCCCTTTTTCCAATTTCCCCCTGTCCTAGCGTTCTAGGAAGGGCCTCTGGGTGTTCAATTACCCAGGCCTTGAATTCAACTCCTCCTCTTCGTGCTTTGCACCCAATTCCTTTGGCCAAGCACGCGCAAACAATCTCCCATCAATCATTCTTTTCCTCATCATCATCATCACCACCCCTAACTTGAAAAGTCCCAAGAACCAAACAACCTCACCTTTAATTTCATGATCTCATACCCAGCTCACCACTCATTATCATCATCATTGCCCTCATCACCATGTTCCATCCATCCATTGGTCATTCTTCACTCCTCCAGTACCATTGCTTTCATCCCTTTGCTCATCCGCTTGCCAGAGACCCCCTCACTCATTGGATTGCTGTTTGATACCTTGCCTGATTGCCTTGTTCCAAGCCAACTCAAATGCTTTATTCCTCAAGAACAGGTTGCGCTCCTATGGATCTACCCTCATCAGCTTCCTTCAACACAACCCCAATGAAATTCAGAAACATTGTGGCAACCTCCAGCTCCACTTCCCATTGTCATTGCCAACAACAATGGTGACCATCTTCCATCTTATCCCCAAACTGCTTTTCCTTTCCCCCCTCTTGCTGTCTGTCACTTGTGGTTGCTTTCTGGAAGGCCATCATTCAAATTGGTGTTTTCTGCCATGTAGAGAATCCTGTGGGATGATATAAATAAAGTAGAAAATACCTTGCTGGCAGTCCTTGAAGGGAAATTTAATATTACTTCTACTTTTTTGATATTAGTAAAAATAATTTGCTTTTCAATTGCCTGCCCTCCTATTACTATACTAATTCTGCACAATGATTTATTTAAAATTAATGGCTGGATTCTTTCAGACTTAAAATGGGTCTCAGATCAGACCTAGATCAATTATTGACTGATATTGATAGGGTGGTTTAAGAATATTCCAGATGTATTAGTTTATTGATAAGGGCCTGATTGGGTGTATTTGATCTTTTAGCCAATATCCCAATGATAAATAATGAATATTCAAGGTTTGTCATTTTTAAAGGTCAGGGGGGTCTTTAATGGTCAAAATTGGTGAGTGCTATAATCTCTATTTGATTTCCTGTTGTTTTAGACCTTTCCTTTAACTAATAAGACTTATTTGGGTGAGTTACAACAAATGAAAGATGGGTGATGAGAGTTTTCAGAGGGTAGTATGAGGTTTTAATACCCTTTTACAGGGATGAGCAATGAGGAGTGATTTCCCTGGTAGGCATGAGGAGTGATGAGAAGTGATGCCCCTGGGAGGCCTGAGAATACAATTTGGATAGGGCAGAGAGGCCCTCCTGAAATAGAAAAACCCTGCCTCAGGGGGTGCTCAAGGCTTCCCCTGAGGTTTCTTCCTGTTCTGGTTAGGAGCAGTGAGATAAACTTACATGAGACATTTCTGCTGGTTGGAAAAATATTGTACAGTTACATGAGTTATTTCTTCTGGTTGGAAAAAAGGTTTTACAGTGAATGCATGCACATCCTTGCATATATTGCTGTTTATCTCAAATAGATTTTATTTATTTGCAGGACTGGTTGTTTTTTTGGTGCTAATTGATTCTACCTACATGTATTGATTTGAAATAATGGAGGTTTGATTGGTGCTACGTTAGAATGCTTTCACTTCCTCCCGCTTATAATGTTTATGTCTAATATTTCACAGTCTCCTGTATGTATATTTCCTGTCTTTTATCTTGCTTCTGCTTGAGGCTAGTTTCATTTCCTCCTGCGTATCTTGCTCCTTTATAATTCTGCACAGCCTCCTGGAGTTTTATTTGATTTTTTGTTTGGTTTGTGTTTGGAACTGGTTTCACTTCCTCCTATATATTCCTCCTGTATACTACTGCACAGCCTCCTGTATATTTATTTGAAGTTTTTTTTTTGCTTTCTGTTTGGAAATGGTTTAAATTCCTTCTGTTTATTTGTACACAGCCTCTGGTATGTATATTTGCATGTTTTTTTGGTTCAGGTTGGAACTGGTTTCACTTCCTTCTGTATATTTCTGCACAGCCTTTGCTATGTATATTTGCATTTTTGTTAATTTTTGCAGTGTTACAGATTATTTGTATAGGTCCTTCAATGGTCTGTGACACCTAATTTGGTAGAAGTTGGCCATAATTTAGCTCATTGGGTTGATTCTTCTAATCCATGAGAAAAAGACGGGTACTTTTGCTGATTTACTATAGGTGTTTTTTGATTGAGAATCAATTTAATAGGTTAATTTTAGGATTGGGATTATATTTATACTAGAAAATTGATTCTGATGGATATAGGACATGTTTTTTCTACCACACCCCCCAAAGTTCATGCTGTCCACAGAATTCCTGTCCAAAGACATCTGACCACTTTTCCACCTTCTCTTCTTTTCTCTTCTTCTTCTTCTTCCTCTCCCTTCTCTTCCTGTTCTGCCACTCCCTCTTCTCTTCTTGTATTATACATTTTATTTTGTTGTTATGTAGAAAATCAAATGAGATAAAATGAAATACTAATAATCAAATAGATGAAAACCAGGGTACAGAGAGTCCCAGTGGTCCAGTTGGTCCTGTTTACATCTTTAGGGTTCATCTTGAAATATTATCTTGTTCAGTCTTTCTGGATTATATCCATGCAGAAATTTAAATCTTAATTGATCCTTCAAATTCTTGTAGATTGTTGACTTATAATTGGGTCCTTCTGGAAAAAGAAAGTTTTTTTTTAAATTTCTTCTATCTCTTAATCTTTGTTTCCCTTCTCCAATACAATGGTCCCTCCTGGCGAAAGGCAGATTCTTCTTCTTTTTCTTTTATTTCCTCTTCATTTTTTCTTTCTTTTGATCTTATTATCACTTCTCCAATAGCATGTTCTCTCCTGGCTCAAGACAGATTATTTCCCTCTTTTTTCTTTGCTTTTACCTGTTTGCATCTATTCACACTTGATAGATCCTTTTTTCCCTGATGCCCAATATGATATCTTCATTTGGAATTCTCTGTTAAAATATTGATTGACCCTTGTCCTTGGTACCTTGATATATCATGAGATCTTGATTAAGATCCATTATTAATTTAAGACAGTCTTGCTTTCCTCAGTTCCTTCTTTCTTCCAAGGCTTTGAACTTCCTTGGATTTAGAATTATCTACTAAGCTAATCTTCTTGATGAAACAGTAGTATATATGGTTAGAGGCAGTTTTGTGTCTTACTAAGGACCCTATGATTTATGTATTTTCTAAGATTATTCTTTCATTCTTTTTCATTCAATTTTATTACTATCTTTGCTTTTAGGCAGTTTGAGGTGTTACCAAGGACCAATTTGCTCAAAATTTTAAATATATACATATATATATTTTTTTTCAGGCAGTTTGAGGTGTTACCAAGGACCAATTTGATTCAAACTTTTGAATATATACATATATATATATATATATATTGCAGACAGTTTAAGCTCTTACAAAGGAACAATTTGTTTTTTTTCTTTTATTTTATAATTCCCCTTTTTTTTGAGTAACCAAGATCAAGCAATTTAAACTCCTGCTCAGGAGTTTTTTTTCCCTTTTTTTCTTTTCTTTTCTTTTTTTTTGAAGAACCATGATCCAGCAGTTCAAACTCTTGCTCAGGAATTTGTTGGTGGTTGATACTTGAAATGGAAGATTTTGATGAAAAAGTTTAAGATCATGTTTGGGAGCTTTCCTCCTCCTTTTCTTCATCCATTTTCCTCTCTTCTTGATCATCCCCTTCTTCCTCCTTCTCCTCTTCTCCTTCTCCTCTTCTCCTTCTCCTCTTCTCCTTCTCCTTCCTCTTCTTCTTCTATAGGGGTCCCTTTGTTGTAAAAATAATTGACCCAACTTTCTGGAAATCTCCTGTCTATTACTGTTCCATCCAGTTCCTCAATGACATAAGGTCCCTTGTTTATTTTTTTTACCACCCTGTATGGTCCATTCCATTGGTTACTTAAGAGTAGTCCCAACTAAGACTCCAAGGTCCTGTTATAGACTAGTACCAAGTACCCCTTCTTGAGTGGCTTCCTTACTCCATGGGCCAACATTCTTTCACAGTATTTGATTGAGTGCTCCATTGCTTCTTTTATTTTGAATTGAGCTTTCTGGATGTTTTTTTTCTGGGATATTTTTGCTTCCCTTGCATCAAGGAGGTCTGGGTTTTTAGCTATCTGGTCCCAGTAAATTACAAGGTAAGTCCTCATTTCAAAGTCAATTGGTAAAACTGCTGCGTGCCCAAATTGAAGTTCAAATGTGGAGAATCCTGTTTTCCTCTTAGTAGAGAATCTATCTTCAAAAGTGAACAGGGGAATATTCTATTTCTATTTAGTTCCATTTTCTCCACATATCTTTCCTAGGGCATCCTTTATTTCCCTGTGGCCTCTTTCAATCATCCCTTGAGCCTCTGGGTAGTAAGGGGTGACCAAACTGAGCTTGGTTCCAACTTCCATCATGGCTGCTTGGAGCTCTTTCTTAAACTCCCCTCCCCCATCCAGTGTTAATTCCTTTGGAATCGCATTTCTTTGGATCCATTCAGATCAAAAGCAAATTAGCTGCCTTCCTTGATGTTAAGATGGCCATGCCCAAAGTTTCTTCCCATCCTCAGAATTCATCTCTGGCCACCACTAGGCAATTTCAACTCCCTTCCTTGACATGTACTGCATCCATTGCTACTATCTGGATCAGGGTATTAGTAAGGTTTGCTTTCCTTTCCTCCTTTTTCTGGATCTTGCTTCTCTTCTGGCATGGTTTACAGCCCTGGACCCATTTTATTTCCATTTTCTTCATTCCTTGTCACCAAAACATGAGCTTGACCCTTATATATGTTTCCCCACTTCCTTGTTTCACCATTTCTTCATCAAACCTCTTGATTACCTCATCCATATCCTTTTTCAATGTCAGGAAAAATTGTGGTCCTCAAATCCCCCTTATTTTTAGTCTTCCTTCCTCCATGTAGAAATTTAGTGACATTCTGCTCTTCTTCTGAAATTCCTTTTAAAAGAATTCTGTGGGATTCTTCATGGTTAATATGTATTCCTTCATTCTGTCCCAGAACCCAAATTTAGAAATGGATAGATGAAGATCTCTAAAAGATTTGATTTTAAATTGCAGGCCAGGATATGGGTTGATCCACTCTTCCCCTTCATCAAAGTCCTGGTAGCTTTCTTTTGGGCCTTCTGACCTTCTTGATAATCTTTCAGCAATTCTAAAAGTCTTTCCAGGCTTATGAAACAAGTAAAAGAAGAATATTTGAATGAATGCTACCTATCTAGTCATAGGGGCACTAGGTACGCTAGCGGTATTGATCATTTCAATAAGGGGATTTGCATCTACTTGCAGCTCAAAGAGCTTTCCCCAAAGGTTTGCTTGAAGTTTCTTGAGTATTTTAGACACACCACAAAGTTCCAATTTTGACTGGGAGTACTTCCTTTCTGTTTTTGAGAAACCAACTGACTCATAGTAGACTGGCATTGGTGTTCCTTCTTGGTCTTCTTGCATTGGGACAGCACCAGCTGCCAGGTAACTTGAGTAAACAGCTAAGATGATCCTTCCTTCCTTTCTGTCATATTCCATACTTTTGAGAGGCATATCTCCACCCACCATCTTCTTGATTAGTAAAAAGTCTTCTTCACTTTGGCTGTCCCAATTGAACTAAACATCTTTACAGTTTAGTCTTATGATTGGTGCTATGAATGCTGAATATTTTTTAATTAACATCCTAACATAGGAACAGAGCCCTAAGAATCCTATGGCCTCTTTCTTGCTCCTTGGATGGGGCCAGATTTTTATTTTTTTTGCTTCTTTTCTGCCACTATTCTCACCTCCAGGGATAACACAAGACCTACTATCCCGAGGGCTTGAAAACAGCAAGAAAAGGTTTCTCTGGAGATAGTCAAACCATCTTCCTCTATCCTGAACAATATACTTTCCAGAGTTATGGCATATTCCCAAAAAAAATCTTCCTTTTTGAGTGTTCACTTCAAGTGTCTCTTCATTGTATCTGCTTCTGGGTCCCTTTACTCCCCCATCATCAATGAATATCCCTACACTTTCTGGTTTTTCTTCCTGAATTTTTCAGCCTTTTGTATTTCAAGACTCTTGCTATCCTTTAGCTACCAGAGGTGATAGAATAAATAATAAATATATTATTCAATAAATGCAGCAAAAATCCGTAAAATATTTGGATAAAGCTATTTCAAGGTTGATTGGTTTGGTTATGATATAATATAATTAATCAATATAAATAAATTGTTTATTGAATAAAGTAATAGAGGGGCCGCAATAATATTGGGGATCTTTAACACCTCTCTTCAAGGAATTCACTTTGAAAACATGTATACCTGGTTACTTTGGAACCTTCAATTTATATTCCTAAAGGATATATTTCCCAAAGATAATATATATATAAAATATATGGTGGAGTGGCAGGGCTTTGTAAACAAGCTTCCACAACATAAAAAGGATAATAAAACTCACTGGTATATTATTTAATCCATTAAGTACCTGTTTGGGATGTGCACTGATGGGTTAAACCTGTTACTGGGGTTAAAAGGTTGTTAAGAAGTTTAAATTGATAAAAAGGGTTGGGGAAAGATATTAATAATTAGACTAAAGCCATAAGTCACTTTCTTATCACTTATAATTATTTGATTACCTTGGCATGGTTTCTGGATGTGAATAGAACTGGGTCTCTGGGTATCAATACTCTCAAAAGAGCTCCTTATTTATAGCTTTTTAAGTCCCAATATTGTTCTTCTGAGGGATACAGGGGCTCAAAGGGACGGATGCTTAGGCTAGCAGGGTAGCCAGTGGTAGCCTGTCACTTAAACTTTGTGCTTTAGCACGGGTAACATCTAATTCCAAAGTTTATGGGAATTATTCTACTTTTTTATTGATGTTTGGACGTGTGAATAACACTAATCTTTCCATATTATTCATTATTTAATTAATTATCCTTAGTAAATGTTCCAATTATGTTAATAATTCTTTTACAAGAAATTCCTACGCGTAATCTAATTTCAAGTTGGTTTTCATTATGTATTAACTGATTTGAGTAAAATCATGTTATAGATTTTACTCCTTATTTTCAAAATTCAGTTGATTTACTAAAAATAATTAATTAAAAATTCAAGTCATGCAAATTCATGTAATATTTTTACATCATAAGTCCCCTCAGTATTTCACAAAAATATGGATGTCTTGAAGTTCTCACAATTTTATATCAAAGTACTTTAATATATTTTTACAAATAGTAGTTATCTTATTTTTGACATTTTTGGTATGTTTTAATTATATTCAATAAAAAATATGAACAAAGCTTATTTAGGTTTTTTTTGAATACTTTTATGTATTTTTAGATTATCTAATATCTAGGGGGACATTTATTACATATTTAGAATATCCCCATATAGGTTGTAGCACATTTATGTGATACCTGAGCTTCTCAGTCCGCCTTTAACTCTTTCAGCCTGTAGTCCCGGGGCTGCATACTTTTCAGAGGCCCGGGGCTGTGTAAATGGATTTTCAGGGTACGCTGACAGGGTGGAAGTTCTTCTTCTCAGCCGCGCGTGGGTGTATTGGTTTCCACAGCTGTGTGCAGGAATTGTGAAAGAACACATTTCCTGGTGTAACTCCTAAAATAACACAACATCTCAATTCTGACTGAATTTTAGGTGTGAAAACTATACATGAAAATGTGTGTGAAATATTTAATTAGCCAAAAAGTCCCATAGTAGTGCCGTTGTCAGCTCTCTGATACCAGGAACCTTGCAGTCCTTTAGCTACAAAGAGTGATAAAAGAATTTGGAGCAATAATATTCCAAAGAATAAACACTTTACAGCTCCAATAATAATATGGTAAGAGCAAGCGCAAGGTTTAATTGGTTTGGTTATAAATATTTTTAATATAATATAAAAAGAGGGGCCACAGTAATATACTACTGGGGGTCTTTACGGACTTGGCAACCTCTCCTCAAGGGGCCTCCTTAGGCAGTTTATAACCTTGGAATGAAGATGGGTGCCTTCTAAGGCCTTATCCACTAATTTGGGCGGGCAAAACAGCACACAAACCCAGAGAAGGAAGGGAACAACTTACTTGGGAAGTAATCCACAGAAATCCTGCAAAGATTCAGGTAAGAAGCTTCAGAACAGATGGGGTTGGTGGCTGGTTCAAACTTCTGGTTCTTGATAGTTATTTAGAAAATAATAATAATAATACTTCAGACTAGATCATAAATCACTTGCTTTATTCTTGATAAGCACTTGACTAACAATGAAACAATGTCTGATTGATAATAATAATATCTCTGATAACTCTGATTTATCTTCCGGAACAAAAGGGCAAAGAGAGCCTGTTTAAATATTCCTTTTTGGGTGCTTGAGGGCCTCTAGAAGGGGTATTAGCCATGGTCTGAGGCTAGGGGGGCCGTCAGGGCAATATTGGCACGTCCTCAAGGTGCTGTTTGCCTGCTGGCCTTAGATCTGTCAAGGAACAGCTCCTTTTTAGCTGCAGGATCTGTTAATCAACAGATTAATCATTTTGCTGATCCTTCACTGATCCTCAATTTTTACTGTAAGTACTGGTCCAAAGTGAGCTGACGTGGATGTTTATTGATTCTCCATCATCTGCTGATTATGTATGTAATTTTCAATAATTTTTACGACCACTCCTTGTGTAGTTTTGTGGTCTTTGAAGGTTCTGATCAGCTCATGACGTGGTGAGTCTGGATCTTTATTTAATTAATGAAAAATACTTAAAATTAGTTAATAACTAATTTTAATTGACTTTTAAGGTTTTTAAACTATGATCTACGCTTGTGTGGCGTAGCTTTAAATGTGTAGAGTAGATCCTACTAGGTTGTAGCTCCTCTGAGCGGTACCTGGCTGCCAGACTGATCACGGCAGGCTAGGCGCCAGGATCAGTCCATTCAGATGTGCGCGGGGACTGATCCGCTGCTTGCTTGACTAGGTCATGGGATTACCTGCGCGCAGTAGGGATCAACTGCGCACCGGCGTTTGGGTGCGCGGGAGGCCAGCGCTGTAGGGACGCGGGGCTGCGTGCGGGAATTGTGACAAAACACAATTCCCTGTGTAACTCCTAAACTACACACAACACCTGGATTTCAACTGAAATTTAGGTGTGAAACCTATACATGACATATCATGTGAAAAATTAAAATGGCCAAAAGGTGCCATATTGGTGCCTTGGTCATTTACCATTTTGTTTTAAATTAATTAAAAAATATGAGGAGTAAGAATTCAAGGGTGGGGTCAGTGAGTGACCCTACCTTATTTTGGGTGGGGAATCTATTTCTGCAATAATATTTATGGATTTACTACTCCTTCATTTTATAATAATTTTATTAATTTATTTTTTTTTGTTCTTTTTATTTTTATTAATATTATTATTGTTGTTGCTTTTTCAGGTTTCTCTGTGCTAAGTAGCAGGCTGACAGCCGTGGTATTTTGGTCTTTTATTTCTTTAATTATTAAAAATATAAGGAGTAGGATTTCAAGGGTGGGGTTTGAGTGAGTGACCCTACCTAATTTTGGGTGGAGAATCCATTTCTGCAATAATATTTATGTATTTCCTATTCCTTCTTAACTTCATTTTAAATTTTTATTTTTATGTTATTTTTGTTACTTTTGCAGCTTGCTCTGCAACAGTAGCAAGCTGACAGAAGTATCCAAGTAATCTGGGCTTTGTAAACTGATACTGAATTAGTGCCTCCCTGGGGTAATATTTTCAACTTGATTCTTCCAAGTGTGGTTTCAAAGGTGGTTGGAGATCACAAGGCTATGTATAGTTCTCTTTCATCATATATTCTCATAATATCTACCAAACCATAGCAGGCTCTTCCAGAGAAAGATTCCACAAATTCTTCTACCTCAGGGGGATGTTCAGCATCCTGTACAGTGACTTTGTTGCAAGGTTGGAGGTTGTGGACTATCCTGAGATTCCAATTGGCCTTGGCTACTGGGAACACTGGGCTGGAGTAACTGGAGGTTTATTGTTCATAAAATCCTGTGCTGATTCTTTTTCTTACTAATTCTGTAAATGCTGGCCTGATGGACTGTGGTATGGGTATGGGTTTCTTTTGCCAAGGTTCATGGGGAATGGTTTTTATCTTGTAGGGAAGTCCATAGGAGTGTTTGATTGAGCATCTTTCTTCTTCAGTGAAGGCAATTTCCTTTTTTATGTGAACCATCACACTTTGGAGTAGCTTTATTTCCCCAGGTGTAAGCCAGTGATCAGGCCCAAAGTCAACCATCCTTATCCCTTCTGAAGTGATCCTTGAAGTTTTTATGAATTTGGGTGGTTTCAGGGTAAATGGTGTGATATAAGGGTTCCTGGATAGTGGTTGGCTTTGGAGTGGGGGGTTGAGTTCTTGAGGGATGGGCTGGTTTATGGTTTTTATCTTCTTTTCTACAGTTTTATACTTAGCTGCTAAAAATTTGAGTTTGAATGGTTGCTGATGGGCAGTTTTTTTTTATGCTTTGCTTTTCTCAATCTTCCTTTTTTTTAATATCCTTTTTTATGAAAATAGGTTCTTGGTGTGTTGGTAGGTTAAGGTCTTGACAGGAGCCCTTTAGTGGTTAGAAGTCTTACCAGGGAATAATTTTCTATCTCCCTTTTTCATTCATTCTTGTTATTATTATTATTATTATTATTATTATTATTATTATTCATTTATTTATTTATGAATATTAAAATTATTATTATTATTATTATTATTATTATTATTTTTCTTTTTTCTTTTTTCTTTTTTATTTTATTTTTATGTAATTTTAGTGTGTCTGGTCCAGCCTCAAAAAAGGGTTTTTCTTTTCTTTGTGAGTGCGGTCTTGCACAGGTTTTGGTTGCGGGAGTTTTTTTCCAAATGAGGGGCATGAAAGAGCTGCTGCAAAAAGTTGCCTCCAAAGGCAGGGCGCGCAAGAGGTTTTTTTCCTTGATCCCTGCAACTTGATCCTTCTCAATTGTTGCAGTGGCCCCTCTCCCTGTTTTGCTTTTTCTATACTTCAAGGCTTGGTTCTTTGAAAAAAATGACAACAATAGGCCATGATGTTCTTGTGAGAATCATTGGCCCACAAGCTTATTCAAAGATCAGTATTTGAAGCAAAAGAAATGCTGAGACAAAATGTCTTATGATTGATCCTTAGTCTGAGGCAGAGGAAATGACACACGCATGAATGTGAATGAATTGATGAATAAATGGATGGAAAAAAGCTGGGAGAAGAGCTCCTTAAACAAAAAAGATGGTCTCATGTGGAGCTCATTTAATGACAAGCAAAAGGAAAAAATTACGCCCCAAATCTGCTCTAAAGCCTCTAAAAGCCCTCTTTCTTGGGTTGAGCTTACTAATCCCACTTGGAACTAGTTCTAAACCCTTTTGAACAGCCTGTACAAATAAATTTTGGTTTTTCCACCCTCACATGGCTGAACCAGCCCCTTGCTGTTGAGACCCTGGCTGGTTGTCTGTTACAACAAGCCCTGTTACCTGGTTACATCTCTTTTTATACACTCACAGGCCTGGTTTCCTCCTGCAAACAGTCAAAATGGAAATGGTGGACCCAGAATCACTCCGGGTCCAACAAGAACTCATGAGAGGGGTGTAACCGGCGGGCATGCACCCCCCCTCCCTTGCTCAAATCCCCTGGGGAGTTGATCAAATCCTTCTCCAGGAGCCTTGGGGGTTGGTACCCCCAGGGTTTGTCACACAGAAGGTGGGCTGAGTGGTGGTCAGGCCCAACCAGCCCCTTTGGTTGCCTCCCCCTTGGTAACAAGGGGGGGGAGATTGCCCCATCTTAATTGGTCTTGATGTGGGGGGGTGATCAAGTCCACTCCCACCTTGACGGTCACCTTTTTTGCAACCAGCTGGCTGTTCTGGTAGAGGAGGGACCAGCCATCCTTCCTCCCCCTTGCAACCAAGCAGGGGGAGGTAGGGAGGCAGGGGCCACCAGCCCCCGTGGCCACAACCAGCTGGGTGGCGCAACCGGGGCTGCGGCCCTGCACACAGCGGGTGGGGGCACTCCAAACCTAACCCCCTGCCTCCTACGACGGCCCTGCGCATGCTGTTGGGCCCCAGGTGAGGAAAAAGCGGCCCCAAGCAGGCTGCAACACAGGTGGCGGCCCCAATGGGCGGAAAAGGCCTGATGGCCTCAAAAAACATACTTTTGTGGGCTAGCATGTCTGGCCAATTATGTCCAAAATAATCTTTGGGCCCATAAAAGCCCAGATAAGCCCATCTGGCTAAGGTGGCTCATCCACCCTGATAGGCCTGTCAAGTCCTGTGTCCCAATTGACTTGGAAAACGTGGTTTGGGGCCTGAATTCCCAAAACCAATAACATCAACATAGTCCCACATGGCCCACCCAATTTCCAATGGGGAATGGAGGCCCATTTTTGTATCCCATTTGGATTACACACTAATATGCACATTATCTGAGTGCATTGGTATTTTTAAAGTTCTTTGCAAAGATCCTTTCCAATGCTTCCTTGGATTGTGGGACCCCCACCTTCCCCATTTTTTTAGGCTTATACAGCCGCCCCCTCTTCCCAAGTAATTTACCCCTTTTTTTTATTTCCTTGATTCCTGTTTCACCCTCTTTGATTTCCCCATTTTCTTGCAACTATCCTCATTAGTGGGGTGCATGGCTAATGTCCCCCCTGCTATGTGGTGATTCCTGTGCTCCCCATTTGTTTTTTCTTTGTGGGCCTTTCTGCTGACAGCTCCTTGAAAGTGGGGCCATATACAGGTTGCTTTTTCCAATGATTTTTATCCTTTTAGATGGGCCCTTGCCTTCTTTCCTTGTGGTGTTTCAAGCTACTGAAGGTAAGATACATGTTTCTCTCCCCTTTTTATATTTTGATTATTTTTATTTTTATTTTATATATATTTTTCTATGAATGTTGTTAATGTTTCCCTTATTTTTTTTATTTTCTCTTCTAGTTTCTTCACTTGGTTCAGTGGGCCATTTGAGGGTTACCCCCTCTTTCATCTTTTTCCTCTTGCTTTCCATACCCCCCCATTCTACTGCTGGTGCTGGGCTGGCTTCATGATTTGGTCTTGTGCATCCCGGATCTTGCTGCTATTTAAACGGCAGCCATTTCCCCCCCTTGTTTTCTTCCATGCTTGCTGGTTTGCTCCTCCTGGTCATAGCTTCCTTGGTTTGCCTTTGCCTTTTTCCCTCTCCCCCTTTTTTTCTTTCCTTTGAAGACTTTTTACTGATGTTTTTTGACACCCCTTTCTTTTTTGGATGTTGTACAATCCTTTGTGTTGAAATTCCATAATTTTACCTACTATCTCTCAGTTTCCCTTATTTCTTTCTTTTCTTATTTCTGTCATGCTTTTACGTGGGCGCTCTCTCTCCTAGTACGCGCGCACTCCATTCATACTTTCCCAGTGCCAATAATCCATATGAGATTGGCACTCTTAACTACTTAAGAATTGACTCGTGCACCCCTCTTTCTTGTTCCTCACACAACTCCAACGGTTGTGTCATTGGACTGAGGGTGCTTTGAGTCAGGTACGATCCATCCTCTATACTTACAATAGATTATTTCTGATCTCACTCTCTCTGGTCTAATCAAACCCTTTTAGGTTTAGACTTACAATCAGGGGTGTCTTATCTTCTCTATCAAGAGTTTCATTATCTACTGCTTACTGCAGTCCTTACCTCATTGACTCCTGGTTTTAGGTTATTAATGATTTCATCCTGCTTCTTTTCAGCTTTCCAGTATTGTTCCTCTTTCTGATGAAATATGATCTGTTTTAGTTGCCTCTCACTCTAACAGATTTACAGTCCCAAGTCTCATCAACTTAACCAGGATTGAATCTAGTGATTCAAAATGTCAGACCTCAACGAACCCAACCCAAAACATCTCCATCTTCCTCTCTTGAATGAAACCAACTTCGCCTCCTGGGTAATGAGAATTAGAATTCATCTCCAAAGAAAAGGTCTTCTAGAGTATGTTGAAGATACTGAATTCAAAACTCTCATTCTTCCAACTACGGCTCCTCAAAGAAAAAAAAGCTATGAAGCGGCCAATCTTCTAATTCAGCATCTAGGAGATACAGCATTTGACGCCGTTGTCAATCCCAAGAATAATTCTAAACAATCCCTCATCTGGCAAGCTATTCTTGATTGTTATGCATATCAATCGACCAACAACAGAGGTTGGATCTGGTTGAACTTCATCCAATACAATTTTGATGGTAATCTCCAAACCTATCTAAGAGAATGCAGAAAGCTCTTGAACGAACTCACTGTGGTGAAACTCAAAGTGCCCCAAGACATTCTCAGTTACACCATCCTAGCCAAACTGTCCGCCAATTTTTATCACCTGGTTGACAGCATCCTCCTCAATGACAACCTTCTCAAAAGCACCTCTAGATTTCTCAACAAACTGCGTGAAGTAACTCACCTGGAATCAACCAGGGCACTACCCAATACTCCTGCTCCCTCTACCAATCCTCCTGATCAATCCGGTTCAACTTCCCTTCTGAAGACCAAATCTCATAAGGGTCCAAAACATCCTTGCTCAAAAGGGCATCACAACCCTCTTGCTGAACACCCCGAGTCCCGCTGCTGGCTTCTACACCCCCATCTGCGACCAGATAAGAATGCTCCCCATGCTCACCACACACAACCCACTGTTTCCTCTCCACCAGTTGATGATAACGCTGTTGAACCTGCTAATGCATTTTATAATGCTCAATTATATCACCATAAGGCTAGTCGTTCTTGCTCTGAATCAAATATTGCTCTGCCTCCGGTCCTCAACTCAGGAGCCAGTCACCATATTGTGAGCAATCCCAATTTCCTGCTCACTTCCAAACCAATCAATCTTCCTGTTGGCTCTGGTTCCAAATCTTCATCTCATCAAGCCACTGCTATTGGAAAAGTGAAATTAATTAATCATGAAGGTTCCGAAATCATCTTGAAGGATGTCTTGTTGATTCAAGATCTTAATCAATGCCTGTTATCACTGGACAGACTTCTTGTCCAGAATTCAAACTTCTCACGATTTGCCAAAAGTGGCATTTCAATTCTGATTGACAATGTGAATCTCATTGGTTCAACCACCAATCACCTTCTGGAGATTTATGGTACTCAATTTGTTACAATGCCAACCAGCCCCATTGCTCATCATCTAACAACCAATCAATCCAACTTCAAGTGGCATCATCGCTTGGGTCATCCAGGCATTGCCACCCAAAAGATCCTTTTTCCTAATTCTGTCTCTACTAGCACCAACTGCGACGTATGCCAAACTTGCAAGATGACGACCACCGTGTTCAATGGCCATTTCAAAATTGCAAATCAGCCATTAGAAACAGTGCATATTGATCTTGTAGGTCCAGTCTCAGTTGAATCTGCTGGCGGTTGCAAATACTTCCTGACTATTGTAGACCAATACTCACGATTCAAGACCGTCTCTTTTCTTAAGAACAAAAGCAAGGCTTTACCCGCCTTCAAGAGCTTTGTGACTTCTTCCAAAAGGCGACTTGGCAAGAAATTGATCACCTTAGTCTCTGACAACGGTGGTGAGTTTAATAGCTCAGATTTCAAATCCTATTGTCAAGACGCTGGAATTACTCACCATTTCTCGCCTGCCTACACCCCTCAACAAAACGGAGTGGTAGAACGCGCTAATAGATCAATTATTGAAAAGACTAAATGCCTGTTCAATCACAGTCAACTTCCACCTCGCTACTGGGCTGAAGCCGTCAAAAAGGCCACTGACCTCCTCAATCTCCTACCAGTGGTATCCAATAAAAATTGGATTCCCTATGCTGTTTGGTTCAAAACTAAATTCAACTACGATGTACTTTGTCCCTTTGGCTGCACTGCTTTTGTTCACATTCCCAAAGTCAATCGTGCTTTCAAATTCAACACTTCGGGTTTCAGAGGTATTATGCTGGGATACACCAATCTGTTTTCCTCCTATAAGATTCTCAATCCTATTAATGGCAAGGTCCACAGCACTGCCAACGTAAAATTCAAGGAATCCGAGTTCAGTAAAGCTTCCCCTCAAACACTCTTTCCTTTCCTCTCTGAGGACGGTATCGACCCAGAAAACTTTCCTAAGGATCAGTGCAAATCTCCCATCATCTGTCCTGAACTTCAGGAACCATCTGTTCCAGACAATCCACCTTTGATCACTCCAGACCAAGTCATTTTTCCTCGTCCCAGTGAAGTCAGCTCAGACAATATAGTGACTTACCCGAGGCGCGAAGGATCTCAACTCTATCTAGCTACTAATTACACATATCCAGTTACTCTAGACGATGCCTTGAACGACAAGTACAAACTAGAGTGGATTGATGTCATGGAGAGAGAACTGCTCAATTTGGAATCCTACAATGTCTGGGAAGAACAGGAGATTGACCCTGACTCCAAGGCCATCAAGTGCGTCTGGGTGTTTTGAACAAAGCAAAACACCAACAACAAGATCACTGAATTCAAAGCAAGACTCTGTGCGCAAGGTTTCAACCAAAGGGAAGGAGTTAGCTTGAAGAGTGTCTTCGCTCCCACTGGGGACAAGACTTCTCTTCGTCTACTTATTTCTTATGCAGCTCAGAATGATCTGAAATTTCATCAGCTTGACGTAAAGTTGGCTTTCCTAAATGCTCCTCTCAAAGAGAGGATTTTCATCGCTCCTCCGGTCAACGTATCTACATCACCCGGCAAGTATCTGAAGCTGAAAAGGGCACTTGTTTGTGGGCCTTCCCAAAAATTTTCCTCCACCAATAATTCCAGTCTCCCCCCTTTCAATACTCCAGGCTTGTTTCCAACCTTGACTCAGAGATTTTGGTTGGATTGGCTCCAACTAATCACTTAGGTCTGGGTGCCATGGCCTATGATACAGACCTCCTAGTCCCTTTAGCTAGCTGCTGGATGCAAAAAGTCTTCTGTCCCCCTGGCTTCCTCCCATAGTCTCCAACTTTCCTAGCCCCATTGGATCTTCCAGGCCTTGTCACTCATAGGTTCAATTCTCTCCAGGCCCATCTTTGGAAAATGATGGTTGAAATCCCCAAAGGGAGTTCCCTAAGTACTTCAGTGGCTGAAATTGTGTTTCTTTTGTAAGGTTCTAAGCATACATTCAGTTTATTCCATTCCTAGTCCTGCATGATTCTCTGCTCCTCCCCCCCCCTTTTTTTAACTGACCGCTTACTGTTCCTTCTCCTCTATCTCTTCTTTTTAGTACTTTTGACAGACCGCAAGGCTTCCCTTTCTGGAAAATAAATATATTTTTTTGCCCGTGCCTTGAGTACACTCCTTCCCTTCCTTGTAAATAATTTTTTTATTCCTGAGTTAAATTCTACAGAGTTATTTTTAGAGTCAGTTTTTTAAGCCTTGATCTTTGCCCTTACCCTTGGCTAACCAAAAGAAGCTGGGTGCCTACATCCGCGTCAGAGACAAGGAAGCCTTTTTTTTATATTGATGCTAAGAGAAAATTTTTCTGTTTGAAGTAAATGACTTGTTTTATTTTTCTTATCTTTTTAATTTTATTATTTTTATGTATGATACCTATATAATAATTTTTTTGCTGAGAGGATAAAATGATCATTTGGAGTTATTATCAGTGAGTTTTTTTGTTTTTTCTTCTTTTTTTAGTTTTTTTAGTTTTTTTTTTTCTTTTTTTTTTTCCAAAATAGAGAAAAGATGAACCAATATATAATAATGAACCCCCCATTTTTTTTTCTGTTTTAGCTTTTCATCTTGATATATCATACGTTTTAAAGTAATCATAAAAAAACAAAAAATGAAATGCCTACTCATTGCCTCAGCTCTCCAAAAGAAAATTAATGCCTAATACTACATCAAATAATTTGATTAAGGTGCTATTATTCCAAGTAACCTGACCATCTAATATGTTCTGGTATAAATTGATCCATCATTACCATATGTTAATCCAAGACTTAGCCCAATCATCCCCATAATATAAGCAATACCTGACAATCCATGGAACTCTCCCATGATGAGATGGCCATTGTCCATTAATTAAAAGTGTGTCACCATTGTAAGTGTTGAGTAAGTCCATGAATTCTGAGTTGTCAAATCCTGCTCCAGGTAATTCTTCCCAGTTGGTCCCTTCGATTTCTTCAAGGTTGGTCCAGAATCCTCAAATTATCTGCTGAAAAATTTCCAGTTTTTTTAGCTTCCTGTTTTTCCAAATCATCTTTCCATCCTCTATCTGTTGGTACTTCAGGGGTGATGATTTTATCAGGTGATGCTGCTGCCTAAATAGCATGTTTATTCCTCATCAGAATAGTCTTCAAAGTGGTGTTTAAATCCAGTAATCTTTTGATTGATTGTGCTGGCTGATGTCTTGGAAGCTTTTTTCAATTCCAAGGTTCCTTCAGGTTTCATATCTACAAATTATGGAATAAGTTTGGTGCAACTGGAAGGAGCTCCTCTGAGGTAAGGTTAAAGCTTTGACTTAATATTTTATTCTTGAAAAAACTCTTCAATCCTGATTCCTTCTTGAGTATCAACTGGTTCTGATTTTTTCTTAATTATCTTCAAAGGTTCAGTTTCAGGTTTCTTCACAGGATCCTCTGGGGGGTCTTCTTCATGATCTTCAGAGTCCTGCTCCACTTCCACCCATGCTGCTGGATAACTTACTATCATCTTCCTTGGATCTGGAGCTGGTTCCTAAGTTGTTGCTGAGTTTCCTTGGTCTGTTTGTGTCTCTTGGGTATTGTCTTTTTCTGGGGTATTCCCAGAAAACTTTTGTGATCTTCTCATCCCCCATTGGACTTGGAATCCTTTCATAATGACCTCTTTTGGTGACCAAAATTCCAAATCTCCTGCCTTCAAGAATTCTGTTACATTGGTGGGTTCTTCCTCCATCTCGGGCTCCTCCAATTTGGGAACCTGTTGAGCCTCTGAAATTTTTTTCTACTTATTCTGTGATGCTCTCCTGGTTGCTGAAGGGTATGGGTTGCCTTTTTGGGAATTAATAATTGGGTTGTTGCTTGAAAACCTTCCTTGAATTTAAATATTCTGCAAATTTTGGACAATCAAGTTGGGGATGGAGTTCATGCCCACAATAGTAAAATCTCTTTGGCCATCTAGGTCCTGCATTTTGAACTTGGGGTCTGTAGGTTGGTGCCATTGCTTGATTGGTTCTGTCAAAATGGGGTGGTGCCTTCTTCTTATTTAAATCCATGGTGATTTTGGTGATTTAATCTTTAATCTTAGTTAAGATATTCATGATTTCTGAAACTTGACTTCTTTCTTGGTCTCCAATAGTTTTTTTCTAGAGGGTCTAGGTGCTTCTTCTTCATCCACATTCCATAATTCCAAGTTCAACTCTACAAATTCCATCAAGGTTTCCAGATCAGGGGTTAGATATCTTCCATACCTTTCAATCTTGATCCTTCCTGCATGGAGCAGCTCTCTGTTTATTTCCCTCCTAAGGCCAGTAGACAAGGATTTCCAAATTTAATATTCAATTTCCCAGTTATTTTTATCATATGCCATTCTAATGAAGTACAGTACCATTTATTCATAGTTACCTATAAACTTCTGAAATTCCTGTTGAGTCTTGATCCCTCCTTGCTCTTGGTTATTTCTGAGAAACCTATGTTTGGACTCCTCATTTAACCTTCTATGGGGGTTAGATTTTCCTCATTTACTCATCAATTCCCTTTTCAACATATCCCAGTCTCCATTTTCATTTCCTTACATATCTTCAATAGATTCCCTGATCTCCTTTTATTGAACTAAAAAAGGTGATTGTACAGCTATATCTACTCCTCCTTCCATGTGGATTCTAGCCAGTTTCTCAATTTTTTGAATAGAATGCTCCACCTATTTTCCATAAAATGCAATTTCTACCTTTGTTCAATCTGATAATACTACATTTTTTAATATTGTTGATTTGTGAGATAACCTAGGATAATCATCTGATTTTGGGTTCTTTCAATATGCTGATCACTTGCTGCTTCTCTTCTCTCTTCTCTAGATTGGGAGGATTGGTTTATTGCTTGAATATTGGAGGTGGTTCCTGACTCCTCAATTGTCTCTTCTTACATCCTTCCAAATGCTGATCTGGGGTTGGAGGTCTGAAATCTGGTTTTTTGTTGAGTGTAAGGGGTTTATGGGGTTCCCTGTGCTGTTTTTTCTTCAAGAATTTGGTTTATAATTTTGGAAATTCTCGAAATTTTCTCCCTCATATCTTATGCCATATCTTTCTGGGTCTGAATTATTTCCTGGTCTTCCCCCAGTTCTTCTTGGGGTCCACTGGGTATTTTGGGATTGTCTTGCAATTCTTTCTCCATTCTGAATATTGAGAATAGGGCTTTTTTGTTATTATCTTCAATCCCCTTCAGTTGGTCCTTGAGTCCTTCAATTATCTGGTAAGGGTTTCTCCTTTCTGCATTTTAAAGGTTGGATTTATTCTTGAGGCTAATCCTACCAATGTTGTTTATGGTTTGATAACTTATCAAATCTAAATGAAACATTCCACTTTTGGAACAACAATTTAAGAGACTCCTGTGGGATTATATAAATAAAGTAGCAAAAAGCTTTCTGGCAGTCCTTGTAGATTAATTTAGGATTACTTCTACTCATTTAGAGTATTAGTAAGACTAAATTGGTGTTGAATTGCCTGCCCTTCTAGTATTTTAGTAAGTCTTCACAATCATGAACTTTAAATTAATGGCTTGTTCCTTTGAGAATTGAAATAGCTGGTTGGAAAAAGATTGTTACAGCAACATGAGGCATTGCTGCTGGTTGGAAAAAAGGTTGTACAGGGCAGGGATGCGCAGAATTGCATATATTGTTGTGTAGCTCAGATAAGGTGTATTGATGTGCAGTACTGGTGGTTTTTTTGGTGCTAATTCATTCTTTCTACATGTATTGCTGTGCAATACTGGTGATTTTTTTGGTGCTTTTTTAGACTGGTTTCACTTCCACTGTTACTGTATAATTCTGCACAGCCTCCTGTATTTATATTTGTTTTCCTTTAGCTTGCTTCTGGTTGAGTCTAGTTTCAATTAATCCTGAAAATCTTATTCCTGTATACTTCTGCACAGCCTCATGTATGCTAATTTGCTTGTTTGTTTGGTTTCTTTTTTGAACTGGTTTCACTTCCTTCTAGATATTCCTCCTTTATGATTTTTCAAAGCCTCCTGTATGTTTTTTGCATGTTTGTTTTCTTTCTGGTTAGAAATGTTTCACTTCCTTCTTTATATATCTGCACAGCCTCTGGTATTTATATTTACATGTTTGATTGTTTTTGAGGTGTTCCAGATTATTTCCATAGGTATTTCACTGGTCTGTGATACCTAATTGGGAAGAGGTTGTCCATAATTTAGTTCATTGGGTTGTATCTTCTAATCCATGAGAGATAGAGGGGGACTTTGGCTGAGGTACTATAGGTTATTTTTTATGTAAAATCAATTTACCATGTTGATTTTGGAATTGGTATTATATTTATACTAGAAAATTGATTCCTATGGCTATAAGACATGCTTGGTCTATCACAGAGAGGCTTGCTTTCATCCACAAGGATTGCCACTGCTCATCTCTGCCCACAGCCTGTTTCCCTTTTCTGTTTTCTTTTATTTTTTATTTTTTATATCTTGTTCATTTTTTTTTCTTGTGTGAGTTCTGATTTTCTCATCATTTACTATTCATCAAAAAAAGGGAAAAAAATCAAATGAAAATGAAAATGAAAGGAAAAAAAGAAAAAAAATCTGCTCTCATATGTGTTATCCTCTGGTAAATAGTCTTCAGGGTCTGTTTCCCATAATAGGAGGGGCTGTCCCCTGCCTTTTCTAAATCATCAATCCATATGGGAGTGAATCTATCTGTTCCCTCCCTTATCCAAGAATACATCCAGGGTATATCTATGATTACCCTCTGATCCTTGAGCCTTTGAGCTCAAATACTTGATCTTCCCCTCTGCAGCCCTATCCCTTATCACCAACCAATAGCCTTCCTGGATGAAAAAATTCATTTAATTGAATTCTTGAGTATTTTATATCACTCCCTGATCCCTTTTTCTGACCATACTGGTGTTGATATTCCTTTTATGGTCTTTTTGGAGTCATTCAACTTTGCCTAAGAGGTTTTATTGGGCTCAAAAAATGGAGTGTTAAACCTTCCTTTATTACCAGGAAGTTGCCTTTTGCCACGCTACTCTTGAGTCCCTTGAGAAGTGTTGGATTATTCTGATTTGAATTTGTTATTGCTTTGCTTCTAGAGCTTCATAAAACCAATTGCTTTGTTTTTTAAGTCCACCCACAGTAATTAGTTACCCTTCAAGTGCTTGATTGTGGAAAGTGGGGAGGTTCATTAAGAACCTGGAGGTTGGCTGGGATTGAGTCAATCATTCCTAAAATTTTGCTGACAACCAGAGTTATTAGCTTGTGGGCTCTGTTAATTAAAACTGTCTTGCTCTATTTAACTCTGAACAAACCCTAACTAGTTTTTTTCAATTATTTTTCCAGCACCATCTTGCCTCAGATAGCTTTGTCTTCCGTAGATATTGTTGAATAATGAGTTTATTTCTTACCCATTGATTCCTCATTCACCAGGTTCTAAAGCTTGATCCTGGTTACATTTCAATGATTCTGTAACACTCAGGAGGACAGCCTAAAAAAGCACCTTTCCCCTCCTCAGAAATTTTTGCGGCTGGTTCTATTTGGAGTCTTACACCATTTGCAACTCAAATGAGCTTCAAATCTCCCGTTTTTACTCAAATGGGCTTCAAATGGCCTTTTGAAACTCAAATGGGCCGCACATTGAGCCAACTAACCCATTTTTTGTCATGAATGGGTTGCGGGGGTATTTAATTTAAAATTTGCCTTCAAAGAATGTCAAAAGAAAAAAAGCATTGCACCAAAATCCTTGTGTTTGAAGGCATGAATCCAAACCAAAGTACATTGGTGCAAAAGCCTTCTTTTTTTGACTCCCACTTTTTTTTTAAAAAAAAAAAAAAAAGAAAAACTCTTCACCAAAATTCTCATGTTTTTAGCCATGCATCAAAAAATTGACATTTTGGTGAAAAAAAATGTTGCATCCAAATAATTTTTTTGGGATGCATGCCTTCAAACACAAGCATTTTGGCGCAACATTTTCTTTTTTTTCTTAAAGTGGGATTTCAAAAAAAATAATACCAAATTTTAGTGTTTGTATGAATGCCTCCAAGAAAAAGAATTTTGGTTCAATGGGAATTTTTTTTGGTATTTTTAATTTTTGTTGTTGCTCATAAGCTGAAAACTTTTCACTGGCTGCAGCTAGTGAACTAGTGGTTGAATTTTTGTCACAATCAGGCTGTTAAAATGAATGAAGCCTAAAAGCACCCCAAGCCCTACCCACACTAAATCCTTAGCGGCTCATTCAAGTTCAGTATCAATCTATTTGTTTGCAGCCAAGAAAAAGCTTGACTTGGGATCAACACCCATGAGCTGCAGTGGATAAAATTCTGAAGTTTGAAGCTGTGTGATTTCACAGCAGATGGCCTAGAATTTTCTCCTTCCCTGACCCAAAAAAAATTGTTTTTGGGATTCACAGTGTGCAATACCATTGCTGAAAAAAGATGGATTAATTGATGCAACATTAATTATGTTTTTCCATTTTTTTTTTGCAAGAATTAATTGTGATTTTTTATTTTCTCTGTCAATGGAAAAAATTGTGATATGAAATACAATTCGTTCCAAAACCCATATTTCAAACACAGGTGAGAGGCAGGAAAAAACCAGGTTGAATCAAAACAACAGACCTGTAAAATTTTGAAAACAGCAATGTGAATTTATTGGTGAAATATTTCAGTTAGTTTCATAGATTTCAAGGTTCATCATACTTTAGCTGTGTGCTAATTATTTTAAATTCTCAAAAAATATTGAGACCCATCAGAATTCAATTCTCACTATTTTTTAGAATTGTTGATCACAGTTTATAGGTCTGGGCTATTCCCGTACACAATATTTTGATTTGGTATGTTTTATACGTCATTACTTCAAAGGTCAATGCCAATTGAGTTTTGGTTTCATTAATGTGGAAGCTCAAGTTAATTCCAGTTTCTGTATTCACGAACGCCCAGGGACATCCATTTTCCACCATGGTGAATAACATGTGAGTTCTACTTCTTTTTGATGTAAACTTTGGTGAAGTCAAGATTCTTCATTGGTGAATAGAAGTTTCCTGTAGATGGAGTCAATGGGTTGTAAAATGGGAATTGATGGTGACATGGAGTAACTGGCCAGCCAGAGACACCAATTTAGTCCTGGTGGATTATTACGCAAAGATAAAATTTTTGAATATGTTTTGGAGTCGCAGAGACTTGTAGCTATAATGCCACACCAGATAGGAAATGGATTAATTTATGCTCAAGTATTTCCTTCCTATTTACCTGCAATAATTTATACTGGCTGGTTGTGGGTCTGTTGAAGAGTTACATGACTTTTAGAAGCATAAATTAATTCAAAAAGGGTTTTTGGGACAGAAAAAAATTATCAGAATAAAGCCATAAATCACTTAATTATATCTTATAAGTACTTGATCACAGTGAAACTGTGTCTGGATATGTATGTAAATTCAACTTTCTATGTAATTTTATTTCATTCATTGATGCTTTTCAAAATTTTCTACCAGCAGAGATATTTATAAAATATTTGGAATTTCTCTGCCTGGGTATCAGTGTGTCTAGTTTGTAACTCAACACTGCTCTAGTTTCTTTTGACAGTGAATGTTGCAACTGTTCCTTGGTGTAGTCCTGCAGATGAATGCAGGTATTCTGTCTTAGACTGAATGACTGCTTTCTTAGATAATATTTTGGCTGAAATATCTGTGCTTTTGTCATTTGGACTTTACAGCAGTACTGGGCCAATGCAAAGCTGCTGCAGCTTTTTGTGGGAGTTTTTTCACAACACATTTTTGCTCATAAATCCTGAAATATAAATAATGGGTAATGTTAAATTCACAACTCTTTGAGTTGTGTACACAACTCAAATGGGCTGTGTGGCATGCTAAATGACTCAAATGGACTGTGTGGCACTGTCAGCTCTCTGATACCAGGAACCTTGCAGCCCTTTAGCTACAGAGAGTGATAAAAATGCTGGAATGATAATAATAATTATTATTCCAATAATAAACACTTAGAAGCTCAAATAAATTATTTAATAAGAGCAGTTGCAAGGTTTAATTGATTTGGTAGTAAATGCTTTTCAATAAAATATAAAAGAGGGGCC
Organism: Puccinia polysora; assembly: GCA_025617555.3. Taxonomy (NCBI): domain Eukaryota; kingdom Fungi; phylum Basidiomycota; class Pucciniomycetes; order Pucciniales; family Pucciniaceae; genus Puccinia; species Puccinia polysora. The sequence goes on along the minus strand of CM062637.1, from coordinate 19,622,088 downwards.
ACAGAATTCTACTACTGGGGATCTTTACAGAATAGCAACCTCTCTTCAAGGGGCCTCCCTAGGCAGTTTAAGAACCTTGGAAAAAAGATGGGTGCCTTTGAAAGGACTTATTCCACTAGTGGCCGGGATTAACAGAACAAATTGCAAATACAGGAAATTTGAGCACTTTACCACAAAAATCCTGGAATAATTGGAAGGTTTTCAGAGAAGATGGGGTAGATTGCTTGACTAAACTTCAATGGTTGATTGGTTAATAAAGGTAAATAATACTCATACAGAATAATTAATAAATCACTTGCTTATCTTCATATAAGCACTTGATCATTAATGAAACTTTGTCTGATTGATAATAAATAATTCCTGGTAACTGATGATGGAATAATGGATCCAAAGAGGTCTGTAAAAATACCTTTTGGGGTGATTTTGATCTTCTCAGGGCACATAGAGAGGGTTCTGCTCGTGGGCTGAGGCTGCCAAGACAGTCAGGGCACAATTAGCACGTCCACTTGGTGCTTTCAATCAGATTTCCTTAGATCTTCTGGATTTTTGTACTATTTTGGCCACAGGATCTGTTAATCTGTTATGGCGTAAATTTGATCATTCTGTACTCATGTCAGCCTGCTACTTAGCACAGAGCAACCTGACAAAGCAATAATAATATTAACAAAAATAAAAAGAACAAAAAATAAATAAATAAAATTATTATAAAATGAAGAAGTAGGAAATCCATAAATATTATTGCAGAAATAGATTTCCCACCCAAAATAAGGTAGGGTCACTCACTGACCCCACCCTTGAATTCTTACTCCTTATATTTTTTGATTAATTTAAAAGAAAATGGTAAATGACCACGGCACCAATATGGCACCTTTTGGCCATTTTAATATTTCACATGATATGTCATGTATAGGTTTCACACCTAAATTTCAGTCAAAATCCAGGTGTTGTGTGTAGTTTAGGTGTTACACAGGGAATTGTGTTTTGTCACAATGCCTGGATGCAGCCCCGCGTCCCTACAGCGCTGGACTCCCGCGCACCCAAACTCCCATGTGCAGTTCATCCCTCCCGCGCGCAGTTAATCCCTTGACCTAGTCACGCGAGCAGCGGATCAGTCCCCGCGCGCATCTGAGCAGCGGATCACTCCCTGCGCGCATCTGAATGGACTGATCCCCATGCCTAGCCTGCCGTGATCAGTCAGACAGCCAGGTACCGCTCGGAGGAGCTAAAACCTAGTAGGATCTACTCTACACATGTAAAGCTACCACACAAGCGTAGATAATAGTTTAAAAACCTTCCTAGTCAATTAAAATTAGTTATTAACTAATTATCAGTATTTTTCATTAATTAAATAAAGATCCAGACTCACCACGTCATGAGCTGATCAGAACCTTCAAAGACCACAAAACTACACAAGGAGTGGTTGTAAAAATTATTGAAAATTACATACATGATCAGCGGATGATAGAAAATCAATAAACATCCACGTCAGCTCACTTTGGACCAGTACTTACGGTACAAATTCAGGATCAGTGCAGGATCAGCAAAATGATTAATCTGTTGATTAACAGATCCTGCAGCTAAAAAGGAGCTGTTCCTTGATGGATCTAAGGCCAGCAGGCTAACCGTACCTTGAGGACGTGCCAATCTTGCCCTAACTGCCCCCCTAGCCTCAGCCCATTGCTAATACCCCTTCTAGAGGCCCTCAAGCACCCAAAAATGAATATTTAAACAGGCTCTTTTTGCCCTTTTGTTCCGAATCAGTTATCAGAATCAGAGTTATCTGAGAAATTATTATTATCAATCAGATATTGTTTCATTGTTAGTCAAGTGCTTATCCAGAAGAAAGCAAGTGATTTATGATCTAGTCTGAAGTATTATTATTATTATTTTCTAAATAACTATCAAAGAACCAGAAATTTGAACCAGCCACCAACCCCATCTGTTCTGAAGCTTCTTACCTGAATCTTTGCAGGATTTCTGTGGATTACTTCCCAAGTAAGTTTTTTCCTTCCTGCTCTGGGTTTGTGTGCTGTTTTTCCCGCCCAAATTAGTGGATAAGGCCTTAGAAGGCACCCATCTTCATTCCAAGGTTATAAACTGCCTAAGGAGGCCCCTTGAGGAGAGGTTGCCAAGTCTGCAAAGACCCCCAGTAGTAAATTACTGTGGCCCCTCTTTTTATATTATATTTAAAATATTTATAACCAAACCAATTAAACTTTGCACTTGCTCTTACCATATTATTATCGGAGCTTTAAAGTGTTTATTCTTTGGAATATTATTGCTCCAAATTCTTTTATCACTCTTTCTAGCTAAAGGACTGAAAGGTTCCTGGTATCAGAGAGCTGACAACTCATCCTTCATTTGTACTATTGATATTGCTTCAAAGCGTGCAGATTTGGATGTTTACTGATATTCCATCATTTGTTGATCATGTAGACAATTTTTAATAATTTTTATGAACACTCCTTGTAGTGTTTTGTGGTCTTCAAAGATCAGGATCAGTGATTTATGTGATAATCCTTGACCTTTGATTTATTATTAAAAAATGTTTTAAACTTAATTTTCATTAATTTTATTTAATTTTTGATCTTTTCAGATAATTAGTAATGCATATGTCAGTTTGTTACATATACTAGGCAACCCTAAGTAGGTTGTAGCTCTTCGGAGCGGTACCTGGTTGTCAGATTAGTCACAACTGATCCAGACGCGGTGATCAGTTAGTACAGATGCGCCCGGGGTAGATCTGCTGCGTTCTTGGCAGAATCAGCTGCCTGCGGGTCTCTATTACGCAGTAACCTGCTGCTACTAGTACGTAGGGATATGTAATGACCCAGGGCTGGGCCCTGGAATTGTGACATAACACATTTCCGCGTGTAACTCCTAAAATATACACAACACCTCAATTCTGAGTGAATTGTAGGTTTAAACATTGTACGTGACAATAAATGTGAAATGTTAGAATGGCCAAAAAGTGCCGTATGGGGGTCGTAATTTTTAGTACTTTTCTTATTAATTATTTTAAAAATATAAGGACTTGGAACTCAAGGGTAGGGTCAGTGAGTGACCCTACCTACTTTTGGGTGAGGAATCTATACCTGTAATAGTATTTATGGATTTCTAAATCCTTATTTAGTTAATTGAGATATTCTTATTTTTCCTAGTTTTGTGTTACTATTTGACAGTTTTGCTCTGTACATAGTAGCAAGCTGACATTCCCCCACTCCAAGATAGGTCTATATCTGAAAAACAATTTTTTGGGTTAATGCCTCCTGATGGCTCTGTAGTTCCTCAGGTGTATAGGTCCTTCAGGGATATTATGTTCAGGAAACCATTCTTCTTCATCAGCTGATTCTCTTTTGTATCATACCAGGTAGAGTCTGACATCTTTTCCATTGATCCTATCTTTTTTATCCTTAAGGATCTTGCTAATTTTTCCTTTGTCCTTTTCAGGTTCTTCTGTAACAGATATTGCAGGTGAAGGAGTATGTTCTCCATTCCTTGGGTGGTAGTGTTTGATGAGGCTTACTGGGAATACTGGAGGTTTCCTAGAAATCTCATCACTGAGGATTACTTCCACAGCATTTTTACCATGAATTTTATTAATGGTATAAGGTCCAACAAAATCTGGTCTAAGCTTTCTATTTCCCCCCACGTTGGTAGCTTTAGTGGTAGAGATCAAGAATTGATCACCAATTTTGAAATCAGGTTCCTTATGGGTTTTATCCCACCTTTGCTGGTTATACTCTATAGCATCCTGGACACATTCAACAGCATTTTTGTTGGCTACATTTATCATTTTTTTGAAATCAAGTAATGTAGGGTGAATATTGGTCAGCTGGTGGTTAAGGTTATCCTTGGGTAATCTAGGAATCCATCCTCTTTCCAGTACGTAATGTGCTTCCTTAGTGGTAGAGTGCTTGCTACTGTTGTAGGCCATCTCCAGTGCAGGTAAAAGGCCAACCCAATTGTGGCAATAACCGTCAGAATTCTTGTATTCTATTCCAAACCCAAAGAATCACCTTAGCATGTCTTCCAGGGTATGAATCATCCTTTCAGCCAATCCATCCATCTGAGGGTGATAAGTGGTAGAGAAAGCTAAGGTTGTTCCAAGCATATGATGTAGATTCCTCCAGAACTCAGAGGTGAATTTAGGATCTCTGTCACTGATAATAATCTTGGGAACTCAAGCATCAGCAATGACTCCGTTCCACAATAATAGGTCAACTTCCATAGAAGTGTCTTCCTGGTGATTAGGTAGGAACTTTGCTTTCTTGGAGAACCTATCCACAATGACCAAGACCAAGATGTAGGAATAGGCTCTCCCTGGTGGTAGTCCAGTTACAAATTACATATTGATGATCTCCCATCTTTTCTTGGGTTCAGAAATCTTTTGAAGTAGTCCAAACCCTTTCCCAGTAGTCCTGTTGGACTTCTGGAAAGTTTCACAACTGGTAATGTACTGTATAGTGGAGTCTCTCCAATTAACCCACCAAGCATTTTGTTTAAAATTATCAAAGGTTCTATCAGTAGACAAATGACCACATGGGAAGTTATCATGGCACTCAGCCAGAACATGTTTGATATGGTCATCCTTAGTTAAGACTATAACACTTGAATGTTGATGCCTATAGTATACCAGATCATCCCATATGGTGAACCTTCCAGACTTTTATGGTTTCAAAAGAGGTTCAGGTAGGTTATTGATCAATTCAGGAGGTGGCGAAGTACTTTCCATTATAGTGATCAGAGTCTTTATGCAAGAACTGTAAGCTTCTTTGATTAAGTTGAATCATGATTCATTTAGTTCACAAACGTGGATTCCCATTATAGGAGCATAAATGTTTAACCTATTAATTTTAAGGATAGGGAAGATATCACCATCCTCTGGATCATAATCAGGGTTATTTCGGTCATTGGGTAACGCATTCCTGCTTAAAATATCAGAATTTTGGTGTTTAGTCCCAGCTTGATGAACTATGGTAATATTTCCTCTGTACTGTTGTATAGCTATCTGCCATCTCAACATGTGCCTACAAGGGTTCTTAATGATCATCAATGTCCTGACAGCATTGCAGTCAGTAATAACAGTGAAGTTGGTGCCTTCTAATTAATAATGGAGTTTCTCTAGAGCCCATAATAAGGCCAGACATTCAATTTGTCTTGCACCATACCTTTCTCAGTGTCTTTAATTTTTCTGGATATGGAGAGTATAGGTTTTTCCACTGGTTTATCATCTTCTATGACTTCCTGGTGTAAAGTAGCTCCTAGCCCTTCCATGCTGGCATGTATTTAGAGCTTGAAAGGTTTAGAGTAATCTGGCTGGATCAGTACTGGAGCTGAAGTCATTGCCATTTTGAGTTCCTCATAGTTCTTGACTCTATCATGAGTCATTTCAAACACGGTGGTGTTGTTGCAGATCTCATAAAAAAAATTTGGTTAGAAGAGCAAACTTTGGTAAATACTTCCTATAGTAGCTGCAAAAGCTGATAAAGGATAGGAGTTCAGTTTTATTCGGAGGCATAGGCCTATTCATTACTGCTACTATCTTGTTTTGGTCAGCAGCTAAGGTTAGTCCAGAAACAATGTGTCCTAAGGCTTTGAGACCCCTGTAGCCAAAGTTACACTTTTTCATTGATACTTTCAATCCCATGGCAGAGATGGTTTTGAGGGTTAGCCTTAATTTCTCCATGTGAGTATCCCAATGATCAGAGTAAATGATAACACCATCAATATATACCATCATCCATCCCTTTCGGATGAATAATCCTAGGACAATTTCCATCATACTTTGGAAATGAGAAGGAAATGTTTGATATAAAAAGGCATCCTGAGATACTCATAAATTCCCAAGTGACAGATAATTTTCATGAATTTCTGGCTATCATGGCTGATAGGTATTTGGTGAAACCTGTCAGCATGTCCATGGTAGTGATGTACTTAGCCTTGGAAAGGTTATGCAGAGCATGGTCAATTCTTGGAATTGGATAATAATCAGCTTGGGTGTGGTTTTTAAGCATTGTAAAATCTACAACCATTCTTGACTTATCATTGTGCCAAGCTATAATTGTTGGGGTAGTAATATCCACTTGTTTATTGTGGCTTACTTTCCTTAAGACTTGTAAGTCTACCAACTCTTGAATATGGGTTTCCAGAGCAGCTCAGGATTTTGGACTAGAAGGGTAAGCTGGTATCCTGAGGCTAGGTGGGTAAGGAGGTTTAATAGTTAGAGTTAGGATCATATCATGTCCTTTGATGTTGCCAATGGGGTGATCCTTGGTACAGGAAGCATTCTGATTTTCAAAGCATACTTGTAGGATATCCCATTTCTGTTCTTGATTGAGAAGGGAATTCAAAGCAGCTTGAGAGAAGTTTTCCTGATTGAACTTCTCTAAGTGTTTTTCATAAGTTGAATCAGAAGTTTGAGCAATGAAATGGCATATTTGGAACTTCTTATGGGTCTTTTTTCTCCAGATAAGTTGAACCAAAACAAGAGCAAAAGGCTCCACTGTCTAGAAGTAACTTGACAGGGGAACCTGGGATTAAACCAGTAGCATAGCATGTTTTCCCTGAAGTGTAAATTTACCAGAAAAAGTTTTTAGAGTCAAGGCCTTAGCCTCAGAGTGGGCATGAATCTTCATGTTGGGATTCCATTTTTGAGGTAAGTTAGAACCTTCATTGACGGAATTTATGTCCAGAGAAGACTCAATACTACCTTCAATAACTTTGATGGGGTTAGTGATAATTAGATCAAAATCAGGGAGTGATCCATCAGTATCATCAAGGTGAGGGTCAGGATTGTCATACCCTTCTCCTTCAATAAGATTAATCCTTTTCCTAGGTAGAGGACAATCAGGTTTTACGTGTCCTTTTTGGTTACAGTTCCAACATACTTTCTCTTTTGATTCTGGAGTCTTCTTGACTTCCCAGGTAGATGGATTAGTAGAAGGGGATTCTTTAGTTTTGGCAGTATATTCTTCCCTGTTCCTAGTATTTTGTTCCCTGGGGAGGTTAATTGACCCTTTTATCAAGACCATTCATACCAATAGTCTCTACTAATACACCTATTAAGGTGGAAAGATCTGAATCCAAAGGCATTCTGCACCTGAAACTGTGGTTAATTTGTCCGGGACATAAGTTGAGGAGTCTTTCATTGACTTCTTCTTTATCAGAATCAGGATAAAAACAGTCTTACCTCTTTTTCTGGTCTAAGCACCACTTATGAGGTCTGTCCTTGGATGGATCAACTGGGAAGTTTCAAAAGTTTTCATCATCTTTCTTTTCCAAATCCTGGTACCAAACTGCACTTTGATCAATTCTTTTCAAGAATTCCAGAATAAAGATCCAACTTATTCCCTTTAATTGATAAACCAATCAAGAGCTACTCCTTCAAATAATTTGTGCAATCTTACCACGGCAATTGCATCAGGGAGCTCATAAGAAGAAAGAGTATAGTCAATAAATTTAATGAAACTGACATGGGTGTTCTCTCCTTCTCCAGAGAATTTAGGCTATTCAGTGATGGGAGGAAGTAGCTTCAAAGCCTGCTCCAGTTCAGGAGTAGGACTGGGTCTCAAAGACTCATTCCTAGTTATCCTGGCTCTGGGAGGAACACTAGGAGTACTGGTGAACCTGGCAGGTCTAGTTTCTTCTAAGTCAATGATCAGAGAGTTAGTAGAGTTGATCTTCAGATCTCTGAGATCATTCTTAATCATACCTAACTCCAATTCAAGTTTATTGATTAATAAGTCATTTTTTTTTAATCATATGAGCTGAAGGAGTACGACTAGTTTTCTTAACATCTTCCTTAAGCTTGTCTATGGTTGCAAGAATATCTTCCTGAAGAATTGATTGGATTTCATCAATATGTTTCATCAGGTCCAACTTACTAGCTCTTATACTATCCTTGATTCGTTGTATTTCCAATTCATCAATTCTCATAATCTGAGACTGAGTTTCAATCACTATGAAAATACTTGAAGTCAATTTGTCCAATTGTTGATAAACTTTGTCAAAGCATTGGATCATAATAGTAAAATTGTGAGACACATTTACAGAAAAGCTATTAAGAGCTTCTTCATCTAATTGTGGTACACCTTTTTCCACTTCTGGGCTAAGGATATTATGCTCTCCCAATCATTTGGGCTCCTTAACTTCTGATGGGCTGAGGACCACTTCTTTTTGGGGTCCTTTCCCTTTAAGGAAGTTAAATGATCCCAAGGATTCCAGTTCTACACATAGCCTTCTACTTCTTTCGTTGGGATCAACCTTTGCAGAGAAATCTGGAATTTCATTGCCTGAAAAATGGCTTTTCTCATACCTGGTTGATCCTCCTGGGTCTGAGCCAACCTGGACTGTTTCCAATAGCTCACGTTCTCTTGCACTAATAGTTTGACTCTTTCCTCCTTGGTTGAGTCCAGCTTGAATGGTGTAGGAGGACCTTTACCCTCCTGGGATAACATGTTGGGCAAGGGATGGCTCTCCAACGGTCTGTTGGTCAATTTGGCGGCGGCAGTCATTGCCGTCGTCATCCCCCGTGACGCTATGGTCACGGGTTTGAGTCCCCTCATTGCGCTTCAACTGGAGTCCTTGCGCGCACGGGTTCCTCCAGGCAGATATCCATATGATGGGGCTCTACCTGTTGCACGGGTGTTGCGCCTATTTTGATACATAGCACCAAAAAAAATGTGTAAGTCTTTTGTCAAAACTTTGAAAAAAGACTTTGAAATTATCAAAATAATATTTTTTGTGTGTTTTATATTTTTAATAATTCTTTATAAATATTTTAAGTTACTTACAGTTAAATTCAAGGGTACCAACACTTGGTTTGGATCAAAACTATCCTTTGATGGTATTCCAACGGGGTCTGAGTGAGTTCCAATCAGATCCTGGGATAAATCAAAGGGTAAGTCCAATGGTAAACTGTCTGGGATGTCCTATAGGAGGTCCTGGTCAATGAGATCACCAAAAAAAAAATCCCCTGAGATGGATAAAAACAAAAAATATAAATTTAATATTTTCTTGCATTTTTGCATGTTAAATTGAGATTTTTTAGAAAAAAATAATCACTTTTATTATTTTTGGATTTTTCTTTATCTTTAGGGTTTTTTAGTTTTTAAATATAAAGCTTCCTTTGATAAATCTTCCACTCCTTATGTTGCCTTAATAAAGAATTGAAATTGATAATTCTTTCAAGTTCAAGTTCTTGGTCCTTCATAATCTGCTGTTTATAATAAAGCAGTTTCTCCTGTTGTTGCTCAGGAGTTCTAATAACAGGGACAAAGTTATGGAGTTTTTCTTATTTTTTGTTTTTGAGAAGGTTCAAATCATAATTGATCAGTTCTCCCTTGGTCTAAAGATCCACTAGAGAAACAAATGATCAAAAATATATCTTATAAGTATTTTAAATTATTTTTTAAAAATAAATAGACTGGCCAAGGAATAAATAATTAAAAATTAATCATTTAAGGATATTTCCCTGCCAGAGCCCAGTTTTCAGCTCTCTGATACCAGGAACCTTGCAGGCCTTTAGCTACAGAGAGTGATAAAAATGCTGGAATGATAATAATAATTATTATTCCAATAATAAACACTTAGAATCTCAAATAAATGATTTGATAAGGGCATTTGCAAGGTTTAATTGGTTTGGTAGTAAATGGTTTTCAATGTAATATGAAAGAGGGGCCACAGTATTATACTACTGGGGATCTTTACAGACTAGCAACCTCTCTTCAAGGGGCCTCCCTAGGCAGTTTAAGAACCTGGAATAAATATGGGTGCCTTAGAAAGTACTTATTCCACTAGTGGCCGGGCTTAACAGCACAAATGGCCAAGAAATGAAGGGTAACACTCACTCTGGGCACTTCACCACGAAAACCCTGGAATAATTGGAAGGGTTTCAGAGCAGATGGGGTAAATTGCTTGACTAAACTTCAATGGTTGATTGGTTAATTAAGGTAAATAATAATACTACAGACTAAGCCATAATTCAACTGTTTACATTCATATAAGCACTTGGTCAATAATGACAAGTTGTCTGATTGATACTAAATAATTACTGGTAACTGATGATGGAATAATGGATCCAAAGAGGTCTGTATAAATACCTTTTAGGGTGGTTTTGATGTTCTCAGGGCACGTAGAGCGGATTCTTCTTGTGGGCTGAGGCTGGAAAGCCAGTCAGGGCAGGATCAGCACGTCCACTTGGGTCTGTCAATCATCTGTCATTAGATCTGCTGGATTTCTGTACTATTTTAGGCACAGAATCTGTTAATCTGTTATGGCATAAATCTGATCATTCTACACTCATCCTTCATTTGTACTATTAATATTGCTTGAACACGTGCAGATGTGGATGTTTAGTGATAGTCAAACATTTGCTGATCATGTAGATAATTTTTAGTAATTTTTAGGAACACTCCTTGTAGTGTTTTGTGGTCTTCATAGATCAGGATCAGTGATTTACATGGTAATCCTTGATCTTTGATTTATTATTAAAAAATGTTTTAAACTTTATTTTCATTAATTTTATTTAAGTTTTGGTCTTTTTAGATCATTAGTAATGCATATGTCCATTTGTTACATATGCTAGGCAACCCTAACTAGGTTTTAGCTTTTCTGAGCAGTACCTGGTTGTCAGATTAGTCACAACTGATCCAGGCACGGGGATCAGTTAGTAAAGATGCGCGCAGGGTAGGATCCGCTGCGTGCGTGGCAGAATCAGCGGCGCGGAGGTCTCTAGTATGCGGGAACCTGCTTCTACTAGTATTTAGGGATATTTCATGACGCGGGGCTGCGCGCCGGAATTGTGACATAACACATTTCCGTGTCTAACTCCTAAAATATACACAACACCTCAATTCTGAGTAAATTTTAGGTGTAAACCCTATACGTGCCAATACGTGTGAAATATTAGAATTGCCAAAAAGTGCCTGTCAGCTGGCTACTATTAAGAACCAACTGACTAAAGCCTAAAACAAATAAAATATAAATGAATTAATAAATAAATACAGAAATATAAAATAAAATAAAAAATAAGGAATAAAGCCTTGATTTGTAAGAAATCCAAAAATATTATTAAAAAATTCGATTTGTGGTGCCAATTTAGGTAGAGTCACCCACTGGCACCACCACACATTTCCAACTCCTTCAGGTAGAACTATGCTCACTCTTGTACCCTTGCTTGTAACATCCCCAAGTACTGGTTTCTGACCAAAATTTTGGTCAGAAACCCACAATTATGTAAGCTTAACCACCACAAATTCGGAATTTAGGGCCCTGCACCCTAATGTAATATTTACCCATTGTGATATGTACCCATTAGCAGATACAGAGCTCCTGTAATTTTCCCAAAAAGGGATGTTACATCCCTATTACAGTACTAAGAGGATACTGTAGCACCCCAGGACAACCACTATAGTTACAGCAGATATCCTGCTTTGGGCTAGAAGACACCCAAAGCCCCAAAACCTCAGATAAACCCTGTATCACCCTAAATGTAATATGTACACATTAGAAGATACAGGGCTCCTGTAATTTTCCAAAAAGGATATTACAGCCCTATTGCAGTACTAAGAGGATACTGTAGCACCCAAGGAAAACCACTATAGCTACAGCAGATGTCCTGCTTTGGGCTAGAAAACTTCCAAAGCCCCCAAACCTCAGATAAACCCTGTATCACCCTAAATGTAATATGTACACATTAGAAGATACAGGGCTCCTGTAATTTTCCAAAAAGGATATTACAGCCCTATTGCAGTACTAAGAGGATACTGTAGCACCCAAGGAAAACCACTATAGCTACAGCAGATTTCCTGCTTTGGGCTAGAACACTTCCAAAGCCCCCAAACCTCAGATAAACACTGTATCACCCTAAATGTAATATGTACACATTAGAAGATACAGGGCTCCTGTAATTTTCCAAAAAGGGATGTTACAGCCCTATTGCAGTACTAATAGGATACTGTAGCACCCCAGGACAACCACTATAGCTACAGCAGATGTTCTGCTTTGGGCTAGAACACTCCCAAAGCCCCCAAACCTCAGATAAACCCTGTATCACCCAAAATGTAATATGTACACATTAAATGATACAAGGCTCCTGTAAATTTCCCAAAAAGGAATGTTACAGCCCTATTGCAGTACTAAGAAGATACTGTAGCATCCCAAGACAGTCAAAATAGCTACAGTAGATTCCCTGCTTTGGGCCAGAACCCTCCAAAAAGTCCCCAAACCTCAGATACACCCTGTATCACCCAATTAAGGAAGAAAGGCCCCTGTATGTATTTGTTGCTGTTACAGTACAAATTAGCCCATACACAACCAATAATCACCAATAAGGCATCAAAATCAAAGTTGAGAAAAGGTTTCAGGGGTCTTGGACATACTTCCAAGTCCCTAGCCTCAGTAAAGAAGGGCCTGTACTTAAATTATTAGCCTCAAATCAGGAAACATGGCTGGTACAATGATATCACTTGAGGCTTGGAAACGTGTATCAAGCCCCAAGCATGATGACATAGGGACTCCTGTACCTCTGTGGTGACTAGAGCAGGTCCACACAAACACACTGATGGCTCCTTGGCCTCAGAACTAGCCTGGGCCACCCTCCTTTGGCTGGTAAAAGGACTGTACCATGAGGGGACCCAAACAATATAGATAAAGGACCTTCCCGCAGCTATTTCTAACAGATTCACCCAGTCATATAGCCATTATTACTTCAGATATTTTCGTCCTCAAGCCATCAAAACCTTATAAGAAATAAGTGTGTGATCCTGGACCAATTTCTGATAAAATTGTAGACCATAATTCTTGAATCCCTGTTTTTTGGCCAAATTGAACAACCAACCATTCAGCCCGCCCCAGTACCAACTTCCAGCACCCTGAATCCTTGAATATTTGCCCATTCATCAAGAATAAGTCCGGATCTAGAGCTAGTAAGTGATCCTGCTGAGGTATACCCCTTTTTGTAGGTTTTGCATAACCTATGCCCCAAGGAAATTACACACACCCTTCTTGAAAGGAATCCTTGTCAACCCCACAGGCACCACAATTGCTCCTATATTGTCCTTAAAAGACAAATACCTGTTTTCTGGAGGGCTCAAAAACCCCATTAAGTTCTTGGCCCCTCCATTTAAATTTATTTTATAAATATATAAATAAATTTAACCCTTTTAGCCAAATCATATACCTGGCATTTTATCTTATTTTTGATCCAAACTTTCTATCACCTCTAGTAGCTATAAGGAGTGAGGTCCTTGGCATCTAGTAGGCTGCGAATTGGGTGTCTGGCCGGGAAAAAATTGATATAATTATTGGTCCTGTGCCATTTTCAATAATTTTTTAATAATTTTTCGAAAATTAGCCAAAAATTCCAACAAAAAAAAATCATTATAAATTGCCAAACTTCAAAAATAACTTAAAAATACTAAAAATAAATCTGAAAAATTATTTTCTGATATTTTTCCGGACTCCTTAATCTGTAGTGGACCTAAAAACCAATTCAGAACTAATTAAATACTATCTTGAACTCTAAAAAACTCCAAAAAGAAGAGTATATTAAAAATTACAAACCAACTGTTTCGGAACTTCTATCTCCTTTAGAACAGAAGGAATTGATTCATCTCCACTCAAAACTCAGGAAGGAACAAGAATTTGAAGAAAGATTTTGTTTCAACCTCATCTTGAAGTATCATAGAGACTGGGCTAAGACTCAACCCCCTGCTCATATCAGATTTGAGCTATTAAATAGTGAGATTTTTCCGAAAATTTCTTTAAAACATTTTTAATTATAAATTAAATTATAGCTTTTATATCTGGTACTTTCTAGTTTCTGGAACGCCCACTGACACATCCACTCCAACTGCTGCCACTGCTGAAGTAGCTGCTCCACCAGTTACCACTCCAGTGATAGTACCAAACTACCCTGTCATAGAAGCTCCTAACCAACTTAGGTCCCAAACCAGAGGGGAATCTGTGGCCACTCCAAACTCAGAGAGTAAGCCATATTATCTCATCTATTCCAAGCATTTTTATAAGTTACTGATTGCTTGCAATAACAATGTCTAGACTCAGAGGACCAGATGGACGCTTCACCTCTCTCTCCCACTCCAGAGCCAAGCGGAATAATCCATCCCTTGACTCTACAAAGAATGAAGGACTTAGGTATTCAACAAATCCAGAGGATCCCATCCCCAGCTCCTCTACCCAGCTCCTCCTCCTGAGTTCCCTCTCAAGGAAAGCAAGAGGAGTCCTGGAAAATGCTGATCAAGGAACACATGTCCTTGTGGCAAAAGGTAATGCAGGCAGAGAAAGAGGCCAACGTGAAGATCCAGGTCTTCTATAGCAGGCAGGCTCAGATCTCTCAAAGGCTCTGCAAAATTTTATAACCAAGAAAGAGCTAGAGGAGTATGTGAAGGGGTGGAATCCTTGGGATCACCTCAAGAAGATCCAACCTCCTCCCAACAAAAAGGGAAAGCAAAGGTCCTCCAATCACAGGAAACCAAAGGAGGATTTCAACAATCCAAAAATTTGGGCAGAATTGAACAAGCTTTGAAGGGGGTTTACAAGAGCTAGTTGTAAATAGTTCTTTTGCAAATAGTCTTAGGAATAAATTTAGAACTTTAGACAATAACATTTGTTTGTGCCTCCAAAAGATCCACCAATTGGAAGAGAAATTGAGCAGTCCTGAGTATCTCCTTGATCTGAACAGGGTAGTGACAACTGCCCTCATTAAGAATGGAGTTTATTCTGATCTAGAAGAAATTAAGACCCTGATTTGAGAGGATAGAACTAAGAACAGGATCAACTATGAGAAATCATTTTCCACCTTAAGAGAAGATGTAATTCAACACCAATCTTCTACAAATAATCTTTCCTTTGAAAACATTTTGAGAGAACACAAAAACCAGTTGGATAATTTGTCAGGCTCCTGGATGCCAAGAACCTTTCTATCCTTTAGCTACCAGAGGTGATAGAGTAAATAATAAATATATTTTTCAATAAATGCAGGAGAAATCTGTAGAATACTTGGATTGAGCTTATTGCAAGGTTAAATGGTTTGGTTATTGTTTATTTTTTCAAATCAAAATTGATTATTAAATATTTATAGAGGGGACAAAATTATATTGGGGATCTTTAACACCTCTCTTCAGGGATTTCAGTATGAAAACACGTAGTCCTGGTTACTTTGGGTTCTTTAGTTTAAAGATTATTATACCCAAAGATAATATGTATATAAAATACACAATGGAGTGGTAGGGCCTTGTAGCCAAGCTAACACGACAGAGAAAGGATAATAACACTCACTGTTATATTATTAAATCCTTTGGGTATCTGTTTGGGACGTGTAATGACAGGTTAAACCTGTATACTGGGGTTGTAAGGTTGTTCAGAATTTTTATTTGATAAAAAGAGGTTTGAAGACGGATATTAATGATCAGACATTGCCATAAATCACTTACGTATCTCTTGTAAGTATTTGATTACCTTGGCACGGCGTCTGGATATGAATATTACTGGGTCTCTGCCCATCAAAATCCTCAAATGAGCTCTGTATTTATAGTTTTTGGAGTCCCAATATTGTCCTTCTGAGGGTTGTAGGTGCTCAAAGGGACGGACACTAAGGCTAGCAGAGTAACCGGGGTTAGCCTTTCATGTGTTTTTGGTGCTATAGCCCGGGTAACATCTAATTCCTTAGGGTATGGGAATTATTCTACCTTATAATGGACATTAGGACGTGTGAGCAACACTAATCTGTCCTATTTATGTATTATTTAATTAATTATCCTTAGTATATGTTCCCAGTAATCTAATAATTATATCATTAGACATCTCTACGGACATTTTGATGTCAGTTAAGTTCTCATTATGTATTATATAACTGGAGTAAAAGTCATAATATTGATTTTACTCTTTATTTTCGAGTTCCAGTTGATTTGTAAAGATAATTACCTAAAAATATAAGTCATGAGAATTCATGTAATATTATTACATCATCATCTTTCTTAGTATGTCACAAAGATATTGATGTATAGCAAATCTCATAAAAGTATAAAGTATTTTAATATATTTTTTGAAGTTGTCATTGTCTTATTGTCAACATTCTTGGTACTTTGCATTATATAAAATAAAAATACGTGTAAGTATTATTTATGTATTTTTATATAATATTATGTATATTTAGACAGTCTACTATCCACGGGAACCTTTATTACATATGTAGAAAGTTCCTGTGTACTTTGTAGCCTGTTTACGCGGTATCTGAGCCGCCTGTCACTCTGTCAGCCCGTAGTCCAGGGGTTGCGTACTTGTCAGAGGCCGGGGGCTGCTTACACAACCTCGACAGGTTGACACAGCTGTATCTCAGCTGCGCGCGGGTGCTTTGGCTGCCGCGGCTGCGTGCAGGAATTGTGACAAAACACATTTCCGCCCATAACTCCTAAAATATACACAACACCTCAATTCTGACTGAATTTTAGGTGTGAAACCTATACGTGACACTGTGTGTGAAATATTTAATTTGCCAAAAAGCTCAATACTGGAGCCATAGTATTTTAGTTCTTTTTTCCTTAATTATTTAAAAATATAAGGAGTTGGATTTCAAGGTTGGGGTAAGTGAGTGACCCTACCTAATTTTGGGTGGAGAATCCATTTCTGTAATAATATTTCTGGTTTTCCTACTCCTTCTTAGGTTAGTTGTATTATTATTATTTTTATGTTATTTTAGTTACTTTTGCAGCTTGCTCTGCAATAGTAGCAAGTTGACATAATTCCATCAATGAGCTCAAAACTCGAATGGATATGCAGCTTAATATGATTAAGAATGATATCAGGGACGTGAAATTGTCTCATATTTCACAATTTGAAGCTAATAACCATTCTGAGCGCCCTATTCCGCCTAGATTCCCCAACCCTAGGTTTAATCTTGCTCCTCCTCACCGGAATTATTCTCCTGAAATGGAGCAAGCTATCAAATTCTTTCCCCCTATCACAGATTGGCCTAAGTTCTCTTGAGAAGGAGAATATGACCATATAAGTTTTATGAAATATATTGATCACCATATCCTTTCTTCTGGCTTACCAGAGACAATAGCCCTAGTAAGGTTACCCAGACTTTTTGAAGGGGTAGCTTTAGATTGTTTTATCTCCAAAAGAGAATTGGTAGGAGATTTTCCTTCGAAGGATTGGAAAGAACTGATCAAAGAACAGTTTGGTACTCAAGTTTGGAAAAAGTAAATGCTCAAAGCTTTTGAGCATAGTATTTCTTTGATCCAGTTAGAGATCAACCTCACCAATGGTGTTTGAATCAGAAAAAGGGAATTGACTGTGTTTATCCTCAAGATTCAGTATAAGAGATCAATGAGAGACTACTAGGAAAATGCAAAGGACACCTAGAACATAATTTCCGGTGTAGGATATCAATTGATGCTGATTTTCCTACTCTTATAGGAGTCATGGAAGAAATAATTGACATGATGGAACTTAATAAAAAGCCCAGAGACAGGCCCAGAGAGCTTCAAACCCGACCCAGACAGACAAAAGTGGTTGGTAAGGAACTGATGCTGGCTTCCCCCCAAGGGAATGCTGTTAATAAAGCCAAATCCTCTCTTGAATGCTGGAACTGTGGAGAGAAGGGGCACAGACAACCTGACTGTCCTCATCCTAGGAAAAGGATAAATAATATCAATGGAAACTCTGATAGTGAGGAAGAAGTTGACAAATTGAACCTAGTCATCCAACAACACAATTGTCAGCTGGCTACTATTCAGAACCAACTGACTAAAGCCTAAAAACAAATAAAATATAAATTAATAATAAACAAATACAGAAATAATATAATAAAATAAAATAAAATTAAGGAATAAAACCTTAAGTTGTAAGAAATCTAAGAATATTATAAAAAAAATGGATTTGTGGAGCTAATTCAGGTAGGGTCACCCACTCCCACCACCTCCAAAATCCCACTCCTTCAGGTAGAACCATGGTTCACCTGTGCATCCTCCCATCACATCCGCAGGTATAGGTTTCTGACCAAAATTTGTTCAGAAACCCATAATTGTGTTTAGTTTAGGAGTTATGGACAAAAACTGGTTTTGTCCATAACCCCGCGCGCAGCCGCAGGTCATTTTTTTCTGGCTAGGCGCGCAGCTCTTAGGAGCCACGGCACAACCGGCCCCGCAAGTAGTCAAGTGACTACCTCCCGCAGGACCGAAGAGGTTGAGGACAGGCAGTGGCCCCGCGAGAAGTTGCCCGACTACCTTGCACAGGCTCTAGGCGGCAGCTACCGACCAGCCTCGCGGGTAGTTGAGCAACTACCACGCAAGGTAGTCGCCACTTACCAGCCCGCGGGTAGCCAAGCGAACACCTTGTGCGGCTGCCACTACCTATTGCCGGCCCCGCAAGTAGTCAAACGACTACCCTGCGCGGGCCCCTAGTGACCGACCAAGCCACCGCGCAAAGTGACTGGCCGGCTCACTGGCCAGCCCTCCCCTCTCCCAAAACGGAAACCGGGCTGTGGTGTACCTCCAATACACCCCATAGCCCTGTTCCACATCGCATGGGGCCAGAGAGCGCCACCATGTGGTGGGGAATAGTATGAAAGGGGATAAACAACCCAAAATCCGGAAAAATGGGCCCTGCACCCTTTTTGGAACTATACCAAAGGTTTGTCAGGGCCTCTTTAAAAGGGCCTGTACGGAAGATTTGTACCTAAAAAGGTATCTGTGAGTTACTTTAAAACCCTGAGAGTGTGTACTGAGCATAAACAGGGGCCTAGCTTCGTGCTAGATGGATCACAAGACACCAGGAATATATACAACACTCTCCATACCCCTTATAATTAAAACTGTACGTAACTAGTTACAACTAGGGGTGTACTGTCCAATTAAGGAACTGTAAGACACCCCAATATGAGAAGAAGAGCCTCAGACTCAAAATGTCCTTGCAGCATAAGGTCCCCATAGCCTGTGTTCAAGCCCCTGGCCTCAGGAAGTCATGGCTTATATTTATAAATATTAATTGAATACAACCTCTTTGGTCGATACAGTGAGGTCATTAAGGGCACAGAAACGTGTATCAAGCCCAAAGCATGATGACATAGGGCTTCCTGTACCTCTTTAGTGACTATGGCAGGTCCACACCAAACACACTGATTGCTCCCTGGCCTCAGCACTAGCCTGAGTCACCCTCCTTTGGCTGGAAAAAGGGCTGTACCATGAGGGGACCCAAACAATATAAATAAAGGCCCTTCCCCCAGCCATTTCTAACAGATGGATCCAGTTACAGATTTGTTATTGCTTCAGATATTTTAGTCCTCAAGCCATCAAACCCTTATAAGAAATAAGTGTGTGATCCTGGACCACTTTCTGATAAAATTGTAGACCATAATTCTTGAATCCCTGTTTTTTTGGCCAAATTGAACAACCAACCATTCAGCCTGCCCCAGTACCAACTTCTAGCACCCTGAATCCTGGAATATTGGCCCATTCATCAAGAATAAGTCCGGATCTAGACCTAGTAAGTGATTCTTCTGACTTATACCCCTTTTTGTAGGATTTGAATAACCTATGCCCCAAGGAAATTACACACACCGTTCTTGAAAGGAATCCTTGTCAACCCCACAGGCACCACAATTGCTCCTATATTGTCCTTAAAAGACATTTACCTGTGTTCCAGAGAGCTCAACAACCCCATTAAGGTCTTGGACCCTCCATTTAAATTTATTTTATAAATATATAAATAAATTTAACCCTTCTAGCCAAATCATATACCTGGCTTTTTATCTTATTTTTGATCCAAACTTTCTATCACCTCTAGTAGCTAGAAGGAGTGAGGTCCTTGGCATCTAGTAGGCTGACAGTTCCATACTGGTGTTGTAATTTTGAGTACTTTTCTTTTTAATTATTTTAAAAATATAAGGACTTGGAATTCAAGGGTGGGGTCAGTGAGTGACCCTACGTAATTTTGGGTGAGGAATCCATTACTGTAATAATATTTATGGATTCCTCACTCCTTATTCTCTTACTTGAGATATTCTTATTTTTCCTAGTTTTGTGTTACTATTTGAAAGTTTTGCGCTGTACATAGTAGCAAGCTAACAGGCACATTACACAACTCAAATGGGGCGTGGGGCATGCTACACAACTAAAATGGACTGTGTGGCATGCTACACAACTGACAGGGCACGTGTGGCATGCTACACAACTCAAATGAGCCTTGTGGCATGCCAAACGTCTTATATGGGTTGTTTATGGTGGTACCTAACTCAAATCCAGCTTTTTTGTGTGCCATACAAATAAAAGAATTTCAGGCTTAAAAAACTAAAAATAAAAAAAATAGAAATCAACCAAAAAATCAAAAATGTTGATTTTTTGGTTTATAAAAAAACAAAAATATAAAATATAAAATATAAAATAAAATAAAAATAACCAAATTCTTGAACACCCCCAGGGCGGTTGTATACCCCCATACACAGGTATAAATGGTTGTTTACAGGGGTAAAAAATCAAGGAAATGCCCATTATGGGGGGTATATTCCCCCCAAGTGGTTGCGCTTGTTTGGAACAACCCTTGGGAGTAGTTTATGGGCCCCCATGCGTTTAGGGTCCCTAAACAACTCCAACAGGTTGTGTGGCGCTCTGAAAAACTCCCAGAGGTTGTGTGGGGCCCTAAAAAAGTCCCACAGGCTGTGTGGGGCCCTACATGACTCCCACAGGTTGCGTGGGACCCTACATATTTCCCACACAACTGGAGTCATGAATTTATTATCACCCATAAATAATTTTTAAATTCTAAATGAATCTTTGTTTTAGAAATTTTAGATGGAAAGTGATGTGCAACATTACATTAGCCAAAATATTCAATTTTGAGTTCATGACCTTTGGCCCATTATGAGTATTTCAGTTAAGGGGGTTCAGGATTAAGGATTCAAAGGTAAGGTTGGTTGGTGACCATGCCTAAAATTTAGTCAAAAATCCAGATCTTCAATAATATTATATTTGTGATATTTTTACTACTTTTAAGTATTTATTTTGGCTTATTTTGTTTTTGTCTTTTTTATTTTTTTCTTTTCTTGGTATTTATTCAGCTAGCTCTGACATAGTAGCTTTCTGATACCAAAAATTTTGATTTTTTTAAATTAGAATCTTTTTTTAATATTCTTTATGATTATTTAGGCACTGTATGATATTGTTTTTTCATGTTTTTACTCTCAGAATGGAATAGGTACATGTATCTTTCTGTTTTTTTATTGATGGGTTGTGAAGAGTTATTTCTTTTTCAATAGATAAAACTCACTGTTTGAAAGGAAGTGAACTTTTTACAGTTTCTCTTGTTTTTATTAAATTGAATGATTTATGTTTCAATATCCAATTTCAGATACAAATTTCTTGAAAAAAATCAATATTAATTGCATTTTTACATATTGTATTTACTCCATTGGTGTGCAAATTTCAATACTAAAAAAAATATACCGCAGACAGACCAAACAGGATATTTCAAGGCCTTCATTTATCCCCCCAGCGCCCCAATTCATGTTCACAGGCCTTTGGCAGCCCTAAATTCCATAAAATGCTGTGTTTTATTTCTCCAGGAACTTCTTTAAAACTTAGAAATTTTGCAAAGCTCCCCAGGGTGGGAAAGCATTCCAATTGGCACGATTATAGTAATTCTTTTACTATAATCATTCCAATGGAACCATTAAAAGTTAGGATGCCTTCATGGGTGGGAAATCATTCTAGTTAGAATTATCATAGTAATGGCTTGCTAACATCAACACAATCAGGATTTTTGGCATCATTTTAGCAAAAAAATAAAAAAGCTGAGATCATGAAATTTCAAAAATTGGTTTGATTTTTGTCAGCTCTCTGATACCAGGAACCTTGCAGTCTTTTAGCTACAAAGAGTGATAAAAGAATTTGGAGCAATAATATTCCAAATAATAAACACTTTACAGCTCCAATAATAATATGGTAAGAGCAAGTGCAAAGTTTAATTGGTTTGGTTATAAATATTTTAAATATAATATAAAAAGAGGGGCCACAGTAATATACTACTGGGGGTCTTTACAGACTTGGCAACCTCTCCTCAAGGGGCCTCCTTAGGCAGTTAATAACCTTGGAATGAAGATGGGTGCCTTCTAAGGCCTTATCCACTAATTTGGGCGGGAAAAACAGCACACAAACCCAGAGAAGGAAGGAAAAAACTTACTTGGGAAGTAATCCACAGAAATCCTGCAAATATTCAGGCAAGAAGCTTCAGAACAGATGGGGTTGGTGTCTGGTTCAAACTTCTGGTTCTTTGATAGTTATTTAGAAAATAATAATAATAATACTTCAGACTAGATCATAAATCACTTGCTTTCTTCTTGATAAGCACTTGACTAACAATGACACAATGTCTGATTGATAATAATAATATCTCTGATAACTCTGATTCTGATAACTGATTCGGAACAAAAGGGCAAAAAGAGCCTGTTTAAATATTCCTTTTTTGGTGCTTGAGGGCCTCTAGAAGTGGTATTAGCCATGGGCTGATGCTAGCGGGGCATTAAGGGGAATATTGGCACGTCCTCAAGGTGCTGTTAGCCTGCTGGCCTTAGATATGTCAAGGAACAGCTCCTGTTTAGCTGCAGGATCTGTTTATCAACAGATTAATCATTCTGCTGATCTTGCACTGATCCTAAATTTGTACTGTAAGAACTGGTCCAAAGTGAGCAGACATGGATGTTTATTGATTCTCCATTATCTGCTTATCCTGTATGTAATTTTTAATAATTTTTACAACAACTCCTTGTGTAGTTTTGTGGTCTTTGAAGTTTCTGATCATCTCATGACGTGGTGAGTCTGGATCTTTATTTAATTGATAAAAAATACTGAAAATTAGTTAATAACTAATTTTAATTGACTTTTAAGGTTTTTAAACTATGATTTACGCTTGTGTGGCAGCTTTACATTTGCAGAGTAGATCCTACTAGGTTTTAGCTCCTCTGAGCGGTACCTGGCTGCCAGACTGATCACAGCAGGCTAGGCGCGGGTATCAGTCCATTCAGATGCGCGCGGGGACTGATCCGCTGCTCGCGTGACTAGGTAAAGGGATTACCTGCGCGCGGGAGGGATCAACTGCGCGCAGGAGTCCAGCGCTGTAGGGACGCGGGCCTGCGTGTGGGAATTGTGACAAAACACAATTCCCTGTGTAACTCCTAAACTACACACAACACCTGGATTTCAACTAAAATTGAGGTGTGAAACCTATACATGACATATCATGTGAAATATTAAAATGGCCAAAAGGTGCCATATTGGTGCCGTGTTCATTTACCATTTTCTTTTAAATTAATTAAAAAATACAAGGAGTAAGAATTCAAGGGTGCGGTCAGTGAGTGACCCTACCTTATTTTGGGTGGGGAATCTATTTCTGCAATAATATTTATGGATTTCCTACTCCTTCATTTTATAATAATTTTATTTATTTATTTTTTGTTCTTTTTATTTTTGTTAATATTATTATTGCTTTGTCAGGTTGCTCTGTGCTAATTATCAGGCTGACATTCCCCCACTCCAAGATATAACTATATCTAAAAACCATTTTGGGGCTCAGTGTCTTTTACTGCCTCTTTAGTTTCTCAGGTGTATAGGTCCATCTGGAATGTTGTTTTCAGGTAGCCATTTATCTTTATCAGCTGATTCTCCTTTGTATCTGACTAAGTAAAGGAGAACATCTTTTCCTTGGATCCTTTCTTTTTTATCTTTAAGGATTTTACTGACTTTTCCTCTGTCGTTCTCAGGATCATCTAAGACTGGTATTTCAGGTGAAGGGGTCTTTTCACCTTCTCTGGGATGGTAGTGTTTGACCAGGTTAACTGGGAAGACTGGGTGTTTCCTAGAGAGTTCATTACTGAGGATGACTTCTACAGCATTCTTACCATGGAGTTTCTTGATAGTGAAAGGCCCAAAAAAGGCTGGTCTGAGTTTTCTGTTTCCAGCCAAGTTATTATCATTGGTGGTTGAAATTAGAACTTGATCTCCTATTCTGAAATCAGGTTCTTTGTGAGTTTTATCCCACCTCTGTTGGTTGTATTCAACAGCATCATGTACACACTTGGCAGCGTGCTTATTTGCCATATCTATCATGCTTTTGAAGTCCAGCGATGTTGGATGGATATTAGTTAACTCCTGATTGAGGTTATCCTTGGGTAATTTGGGGATCCATCCTCTTTCCAGTAAGTAAGGAGCCTCTTTGGTAGTAGAGTGTTTACTACTGTTATAGGCCATTTCTAGTGCGGGTAAAAGGCTAACCCAGTCATGGAAATATCCGTCTGTATTCTTGTACTCCATCCCAAAGCAACAGAACCTTCTGAGCATATCCTCTAGAGTCTGGATCATTCTTTCAGCTAATCCATCTGTCTGAGGGTTATAAGCTGTAGAAAAGGCTAAGGTAGTTCCTAACATATCATGGCGGTTTCTCCAGAATTCAGACGTGAATTTGGGGTCTCTATCACTGATAATAATCTTAGGAATTCCTACATCAGCAATTAGTCTGTTCCAGAAGAGTAAGGCTACTTCCATAGCGGTGTCTTCCTTTTGGTTAGGTAGAAACTTGGCTTTCTTAGAAAATCTGTCTACAATAACCAGGACTGAGTTGTAAGAGTAAGCTCCTCCAGGGGGCAGTCCAGTTACAAAGTCCATGTTGATAACTTCCCATGTTTTCCTGGGCTAGGCAATCCTTTGGAGTAGTCCAAACCTTTTCCCAGTGGTCCTGTTGGACTTCTGACAGATTTCACAGCTTGAAACATACTTGATATTGGAGTCTCTCCAGTTGATCCACCAGGCAGTCTGCTTTACTTTATCTAGGGTTCTATCAGTAGACAGGTGACCCCATGAGCAATTATCAGGACATTCAGCTAAAACAAATTTGATATGCTCTGTTTTGGTCAAGACTATAACACTAGAGTGTTTATGCTGGTAATATACTAGGCCATCCCACAGTGTGAATCTTCCTTCTTTATAGGATTTAAGCCAGGTTTCAGGTAAACTGTTGATGAGTTCAGATGGAGGTGAAGCACCTTCTATGATTTTAATCAAATTCTTCATGTCAGAGTTGTATGCTTTTCTGATGGAGCTGAACAGTGATTCATCTAGTTCACATATGTGAATTCTTATGATGGGAGCTTCAAGATTAAACAGGTTAATGTTTAGTATAGGAAATATATCATGATCTTCTGGGTCATGAGCAGGATTGCTAGAATCATTTGGTAGAGCATTTCTGCTAAGACTGTCAGCATTCTGATTTGTAACTCCAGCTTGGTGGACTATAGTCATCTGACCTCTGTACTGTTGTATGCTATCTGCCATCTTAACATATGCCTGCTAGGAGTTTTCATGTTCATGAGATTTCTAACAGCATTGCAATCAGTGATCACCACAAAATTATTACCTTCCAAATAATAGTGGAGTTTTTCTAATTCACATACTAGAGCAAGGCATTCCATTTGGCTGGCACCATATCTCTTCTCAGTATCTTTGAATTGCCTAGATATGAAGAGTATAGGTTTCTCAACTGTTTTATCCTCTTCTATTACTTCTTGGTGTAATGCAGCTCCTAATCCTTCCATGCTGGAATCTAGGTAAAGTTTGAAAGGTTTAGAATAATCTGGTTTTATCAACACTGGGGCAGTAGTCATAGCTACTTTGAGTTCCTCGTAATTCTTCAATCTTTCATGAGTCATTTCAAACAAAGTTTTGTTGTTGCAGATCTCATATAAACACTTGGTGAGGTTAGCAAATTTAGGTATGTACTTCCTGTAGTAGCTGCAGAAGCTTATAAAGGATAAGAGTTCAGTTTTGTTCTGGGGCATAGGTCTGTTCATTACTGCTGCTATCTTACTTTGGTCAGCAGTTAAAGTGAGTCCAGAAACAATATGTCCTAGAGCTTTAAGTTCTCCATGTCCAAAGTTGCACTTTTTCATAGATACTTTTAATCCTACTGTGGAGATGGTTTTAAGTGCTAGCCTTACTTTATCCATGTGATTATCCCAATCATCTGAACAAATGATAACATCATCTATGTATACCATCATCCAACCTTGCCTGATGAATATTCCTAAGACCATATCCATCATTCTTTGGAAGTGGGAAGAAGCATTTTTAATACTTTTAATACCAAAGGGCATTCTGAGATTCTCATATATGCCTAAATGAAATATGATTCTCATAAATTTCCTACTATCAGGACTGATAGGTATTTGGTGAAAGCCTTTCAACATGTCCATAGTAGTAATGAACTTAGCTTTAGAAAGATTATGTAGAGCATGGTCAATCCTTGGGATAGGATAATAGTCCGCTTGGGTGTAGTTGTTGAGCATTCTAAAGTCTCCAACCATCCTAGACTTATCATTGTGCCAGGCTATTATCACAGGTGTAGTTATTTCTACTTGCTCATTATGCCCTACTTTCCTTAAGACTTGTAAGTCCACTAGTTCTTGGATGTGGTCTTCTAGAGCAGTCCTAGATTTTGGACTAGAAGGGTAAGCTGGTCTTCTGAGGTTAGGAGGGTAGGAAGGCTTAATAGTCAAATTTAAGACCATATCATGACCTTTGATATTACCAATGGGATGGTCTTTAGTGCAAAAAGCATTCTGGTTCTCAAAGCATACTTGGAGAATATCTCTTTTCTGGTCTTCACTAAGCTGGGAATTCAGGGAAGCTTGGGAAAAGTATTCCTGGTTAAAAGTCTCTAAGTGTCTCTCATAAGTGGAATCAGTAGTTTTGGCATTGACATCGCATATTTGGAACTTCTTGTTCCAATCTCCTCCTATAGTGAAATATCTCCCTTTACTCTGGAAGACATCTATCCCGTACAGGCAGAGAGAATCATTCCCTACAATAAAATAATCACATACTCCATTTTGAAGTACTAAAAATTCAATCTTTATCTTGATTGATCCTTTAGAGTGGGGAAGTATGATTTCTGTTGGCCATACTCCAATAGAATTAAGAGGTGAGATACAGCTGCTGAACTTAGCTTGAGGTACTGGTAGTAAGCTTTTATTCCAGTTAGAATCCTGTTTATCTAAATAGTCAGTTCCAAAACAGGAGCAGAAGGCTCCACTTTCTAGAAGTAATTTTACAGGAGAACCTTGTATCAAGCCAGTAGCATAACAAGTTTTACCACCGGTGTAACTTTTTCTAATAGAAGGTTTTAGGATTAAGGTCTTGGCTTCAGAAACATGTTGGGTTTTCATGTTGGGTGTCCATTGTTGAGGCAAATTTCTATCTTCATTAACAGGGTTAATATCTAGGGAAGATTCTATGTTACCTTCTTTGACATTAATGGGATTAGTGATCATTAAGTCACACTCAGAGATGGAACCATCAGTTTCATCTAGTTGGGGGTCAGGATTAGTGTCATCTTCTTCCCCTTCAATAAGATTAATCTTCCTCCTGGGTAAAAGACAGTCAGGTCTTACATGCCCTGTTCGGTTGCAATTCCAACATATCTTTTCTTTGGTTTCTAAAGTATTCTTGGCTTCTGATTTGGAAGGAAGAGGTTCTTTATTCTTTTAATTATATTCTTCCCTATTCCTAGTAGTTGGTTCTCTGGGTTTTTTAACTCTTTTGTCTAGGCCATTCATGTCAATAGTTTCTTCTAATACTCCTATGAGAGTGGAAAGTCAGAGTTCATGGGCATTCTGCATCTTAAGCTATGGTTAAGTTGTCCTGGACATAGGTTGAGGAGTCTTTCATTGAATTCTTCTTTATCAGCATTTGGTTAGAAGCAGTCTAGTCTTCTCTTCTGGTCAAGGCACCATTGGTAAGGTTTGTCCTTGGATGGATCAAACAAAGAAGTCTTGAAATTCTTCATCATTTTTCTTTTCCAAATTCTGGTACCAATTTTTTCCTTAATCAAGTCTTTCCATGAGTTCCATGACAAAGATCCTACCTCTTCTCTCTTATTGATGAACCAGTCAAGGTCTACTCCTTCAAACAGTCTAGGTAGTCTTACTAAAGCTACGTTATCAGGAAGTTCATAAGATGCCAGAGTATAGTCAATAAACTTAATAAAACTGACATGATTGTATTCTCCTTCTCCTGAGAATTTAGGCCACTCAGTGATAGGGGGAATTAATTTTGATGCTTGTTCTACTTCAGGAGTGGGACTAGGCCTGAAAGATTCATGCCTGATTGGTCTTGGTCTAAAAGGTAATTGGGGAGTACTGTGGTACCTGGAAGGTCTGATTTCATCAGAGTCTGCAATGGTTTGAGTTAAGTTTACCTTTAGATCTCTGAGATCATTCTTAATCATACCTAATTCCAGGTCAATTTTTTTACTTAATGAATCAATTTTATTAATAATATGAGTGGGGAAGCGTGGTCTGTCTTATTAATACCTTCTTTGATTTTTTCAATAGATAGAAGAATTTCTTCTTGGATAGCTGAAGTATTGTTTTCTAGGTACTTCATTATTTCTTCCTTACTTAAGCTGATGCTGTCCATTATTTTTTTTACTTCTAACTCATTGATTTTGGTCAAGTTGTATTGGGATTGCATTACTTTACCAAAATTGTTATTTACTTTATCCATTGTTCATATACTTTGTCAAAACATTTGCTAATGATATCAAAGTTATGAGAAACATTTATGGAAAACAAGTTGAAAGTTTCAACATCTAATTGTGGTACACTTTCTTCCATTTTCTTGCCAAATATATTATATTGTCCCACTGTTTGGGATTCTTTAATTTCTGATGGGCTAGATATGTCTTCTTCCTGTTGTTGTTGTTTCCTCTTAAGGAAGCTAATTGGTCCCAAGGATTCCAATTCTGCACGTAGCCTTCTACTTCTTTCTTGGGAATCAATTTTTGGAGGGTTATTTTGTAAAAATAAAAAGAGCTTGGGCTCTGGTTAAATTAAAGTTAAAGAGAAATGAATGAAAAGGAGCTTATAACGTCAAGCGTGACGGACCTGAGGAAAGGAGGAAAAGGACACTCCAGTTGATGTTGTGATTTAACAGATGATGAATTCCACTTGAGAGCACTGGTGTTTATATAGACTAAATACACTATAGGCTGAAAATTGGTTGAGTACAAAATGAATAAGGTAAAATTAGCATAAGCAGTTTAAGTGACATGGTAAGTGAAATGCTATGCTTGGACAGTCTGACAATCACTACTGAGAACACAGCCTAGTTATATTTTAGCCATTATTTTAATACTTCAATAACAACAATAGTATAAATCAAATCAATGCAATGAATGATACTTTGAACTCCAGTGGAAGTCACATATATATGAGCTCAAATTCTAACACACCCGCTTGACTTGCACTGGAGGAATCTATGGAGCATGTTTGATTCTAATCATGTGTAGAGTTGATAAAATTAACTTGGTTGATTTTTAGGTAGATTGAGTCGTGAGTGATTGAGCAAAGAGTAGCGCCTTGAGGGATTTGGATCCAACTGGCTGCAGGTCTTGCTGATACACAACAGTGTTGATTGGATTGGATTGTATTGATTGATTGATTGATTGATTGATTGATTGATTGATTGATTGATTGATTGATTGATTGATTGATTGATTGATTGATTGATTGATTGATTGATTGATTGATTGATTGATTGATTGATTGATTGATTGATTGATTGATTGATTGATTGATTGATTGATTGATTGATTGATTGATTGATTGATTGATTGATTGATTGATTGATTGATTGATTGATTGATTGATTGATTGATTGATTGATTGATTGATTGATTGATTGATTGATTGATTGATTGATTGATTGATTGATTGATTGATTGATTGATTGATTGATTGATTGATTGATTGATTGATTGATTGATTGATTGATTGATTGATTGATTGATTGATTGATTGATTGATTGATTGATTGATTGATTGATTGATTGATTGATTGATTGATTGATTGATTGATTGATTGATTGATTGATTGATTGATTGATTGATTGATTGATTGATTGATTGATTGATTGATTGATTGATTGATTGATTGATTGATTGATTGATTGATTGATTGATTGATTGATTGATTGATTGATTGATTGATTGATTGATTGATTGATTGATTGATTGATTGATTGATTGATTGATTGATTGATTGACTGATTGATTGATTGATTTATTGATTGATTGATTATGATGATGGTCTTGATGAGGCTTGAGTTTCCTCAATGAGATTCTCATTCTTGACCGACTCCAAGATTTTCTTCTTCTTGATGATCAGATACTCCCTTGCATAATCCTAGGGACAATCTTCCAAACTTTGCAGCATGATCTCCATCTCCATCTTCTGTCGTTTGATGACTGACCGGGAGCGAGCCGTGAGCCTCTTGAGTTCGTTCAATTGCTTGATGGTCTCCTTGGCCGATTGTGTGATCAACTTGAGTTTCTTCTTCAACTCTTGTTTGTCATCAGCTCCCTGATCGACTCGATCACAATTGTGTTCAAGTTTTTGCTTCGAGGGGCTCTGATGGCGGATCGTGGTACTAGCTTGTTCCAGATTCGAGCTGATCGTAGCCGAATCAATGATACAAAAGGTTGGTTGGATGAGCCTGGTGCAATGAACGTGATCGTTGGTAAGTTGAGGACCTTTGAAAGGAGCGAAGTGGGAGCTAAGTTGGAGTGGATGTTGTTGATGATGTTGTACACCAGGAGGAGGATGACGAAGACGATGATGATCATGGGTATGATTGATGTGATAAGTCGGATCGAATGCAAGTCAGGATCTATCGAGGACTGTAAATCGACGGTCTGGTAGGTTGCTTTAAATCTCAAAGAGTCCAGTAAGCCGATGGTAAATACGCTGATGCTAGATCTGAGACTGAGAGGATAAGGTCTTGATGGAGGAAGGGGATGAGCATGATGGGTGGCTGAAAGCTTGAAAGGCACGTTTGACATGGTCTGCAGGCACAGGTAGTTGCTCTTGATCTTGAGCCTTGAATTGATCAATTGAAACTCATCAAATGCTTCCTTAGCGGCTGATGCTAGACTTCTAGAGTTTGAACAGGTCCTCGACTGGCTTGTTGTCATTCTTCTGACCGGTTTGAATCCCAATCTTGGTCCTCTGATAGATTATGGCGTTGAGTTGAATGGATGGGATGAGCTTGATAGTCAATGACAAGGCTCATCCTAATCTCCCCCCCTCGCCAAGAGAGTCAAAGATCGGCTTTCAGGATGAGACTCTTGAAGGCGGACAGTTTTGAATGAAGTATAGTTGGCTCAGGTTGAGGAAAGGCTTTTAACCGTGTAAAAATAAAAAGAGCTTGGGCTCTGGTTAAATTAAAGTTAAAGAGAAATGAATGAAAAGGAGCTTATAACGTCAAGCGTGACGGACCTG
Organism: Puccinia polysora; assembly: GCA_025617555.3. Classification (NCBI taxonomy): domain Eukaryota; kingdom Fungi; phylum Basidiomycota; class Pucciniomycetes; order Pucciniales; family Pucciniaceae; genus Puccinia; species Puccinia polysora. The sequence goes on along the minus strand of CM062637.1, from coordinate 19,590,742 downwards.
AGGAAAGGAGGAAAATGACACTCCAGTTGATGTTGTGATTGAACAGATGATGAATTCCACTTGAGAGCACTGGTGTTTATATAGACTAAATACACTATAGGCTGAAAATTGGTTGAGTACAAAATGAATAAGGTAAAATTAGCATAAGCAGTTTAAGTGACATGGTAAGTGAAATGCTATGCTTGGACAGTCTGACAATCACTACTGAGAACACAGCCTAGTTATATTTTAGCCATTATTTTAATACTTCAATAACAACAATAGTATAAATCAAATCAATGCAATCAATGATACTTTGAACTCCAGTGGAAGTCACATATATATGAGCTCAAATTCTAACATATTTGAGTATTCTTTGCCAAAGATATGGCTTTTCTCATACCTTGCTGGTCTTCCTGGGTCTGAGCCTGTTTGAACAGTTCCCAGTGAACCACATTTTCTTTCACCAATACTTTTATTTTTTCCTCCTTGGAGGAGTCCGGCTGGGGTGGCGTAGGTGGAACGGTATCCTCCTGGTATATCACGTTGGATGAGGGATGGCTCTCCAACAGTGAGTTGGTTGAGTTGGCGGCCGCGGTCATCATCATTGTTGCGCGGATCAGAGCAATCACTGGTTTGATCCGCATTGCATTTGCGACTGGCGTCCTTGCGCGCACGAGTTCCTCCAGGCAAAGATCCATAGGAAGGGGCTCGTCCACTGGCGCAGGTGTTGCATCTGTTTTGATACATTTTACAACTTATGTAAGTCTCTGTCAAAACTTTGTAAAAAAACCAAAAAAAATAATTTTTTTGAGTAATTTTTGGTTTTTGTATTTTTTTTAAAAATGTATGACTTACTTATATCTAGGGTCAAAGGTACTAAGTCCTTGTTGGGGTCAGTACCGTCCTTGGAGGGTATTCCAATGGGATCTGAGTGGGTTACAATAAGATCTTGGGACAAATCCAAGGGTTCACAGTCTGGGACTTCCTCTAAGAGGTCTTGGTCAATAAGATCACCAAAAAAGAAGTCCACTTAGAAAGGATAAAATATTAAAAAAATATAAGTTATATATTTATTTATTTTTATAATAATTTTATAATTTTCGAGTTTTTTTTTTTTTTTTTTTTTTTTATGATTTGTTTATAAGAAAAAAAATAATAAAAAGGAGATTAAGGCTCACTTTTATAATTTGGATTCTTTCTCTTAAAAGCAGAAATATTTCTTTGATAGATTTTCCACTCTTTGTGCTGTCTTGACACGGAGTTAAAATTAATAATTCTTTCTAACTCTTGTTCCTTTTCTTTTAGGATTTGTTGTTTAAAATAAAGAAGTCTTTCTTGTTCTTTTTCAGGAGTTATAACAACAGGCACAAAGTTACGTAATTTTTCTTCTTTTTTCTGTTTAAGAAGATTCCAATAATAATTTATCAATTCTCCGTTGGTTTTTAAATCCACTGGATAAATTAAAAGATAAAGAAAAATAATAAGTATTTCTACTTTTATATATATAATTTTTTGAATATAAATAAATGTTCCAGGAGATAATTAATTAAACAATTAATTATTAAGGATACTTCCCGGCCAGAACCCCAGTTGTTGGCTCTCTGATACCAGGAACCTTGCAGTCCTTTAGCTAAAAAGAGTGATAAAAGAATTTGGAGCAATAATATTCCAAAGAATAAACACTTTACAGCTCCAATAATAATATGGTAAGAGTAAGTGAAAAGTTTAATTGGTTTGGTTATAAATATTTTAAATATAATATAAAAAGAGGGGCCACAGTAATATACTACTGGGGGTCTTTACAGACTTGGCAACCTCTCCTCAAGGGGCCTCCTTAGGCAGTTTATAACCTTGGAATGAAGATGGGTGCCTTCTAAGGCCTTATCCACTAATTTGTGCGGGCAAAACAGCACACAAACCCATAGCATGAAGGAAACAACTTACTTGGGAAGTAATCCACAGAAATCCTGCAAATATTCAGGCAAGAAGCTTCAGAACAGATGGGGTTGGTGGCTGGTTCAAACTTCTGGTTCTTTGATAGTTATTTAGAAAATAATAATAATAATACTTCAGACTAGATCATAAATCACTTGCTTTCTTCTTGATAAGCACTTGACTAAAAATGACAAAATGTCTGATTGATAATAATAATATCTCTGATAACTCTGATTCTGATAACTGATTCGGAACAAAAGGGAAAAAAGAGCCTGTTTAAATATTCCTTTTTGGGTGCATGAGGGCCTCTAGAAGTGGTATTAGCCATGGGCTGAGGCTAGGGGGGCAGTCAGGGCAAGATTGGAACGTCCCCAAGGTGCTGTTAGCCTGCTGGCCTTAGATCTGTCAAGGAACAGCTCCTTTTTAGCTGTAGGATCTGTTAATCAACAGATTAATTGTTTTGCTGATCCTGCACTGATCCTCAATTTGTACTGTAAGTACTGGTCCAAAGTGAGCAGACGTGGATTTTTATTGATTCTCCATTATCTGCTGGTCCTGTATGTAATTTTTAATAATTTTTACAACCACTTCTTGTGTAGTTTTGTGGTCTTTGAAGGTTCTGATCAGCTCATGACGTGGTGTGTCTGGATCTTTATTTAATTAATAAAAAACACTGAAAATTAGTTAATAAGTAATTTTAATTGACTTTTAAGGTTTTTAAACTATGATCTACGCTTGCGTGGCAGCTTTACATGTGCAGAGTAGATCCTACTAGGTTTTAGCTCCTCTGAGTGGTACCTGCCTGTCAGCCTGATCACGGCAGGCTAGGCGCGGGGATCAGTCCATTCAGATGCGCGCGGGGACTGATCAGCTGATCGCGTGACTAGGTAACGGGATTAACTGCGCGCAGGAGGGATCAACTGCGCGCGGGAGTTTGGGTGTGCGGGAGTCCAGCGCTGTAGGGACGCGGGGCTGCGTGCGGGAATTGTGACAAAACACAATTCCCTGTGTAACTCCTAAATTACACACAACACCTGGATTTCAACTGAAATTTAGGTGTGAAACCTATACATGACATTCCATGTGAAATATTAAAATGGCCAAAAGGTGCCATATTGGTGCCGTGGTCATTTACCATTTTCTTTTAAATTGATTAAAATTATAAGGAGTAAGAATTCAAGGGTGGGGTCAGTGAGTGACCCTACCTTATTTTGGGTGGGGAATCCATTTCTGCAAGAATATTTATGGATTTCCTACTCCTTCATTTTATAATAATTTTATTTATTTATTTTTTGTTCTTTTATCTTTTTTAATATTATTATTGCTTTGTCAGGTTGCTCTGTGCTAAGTAGCAGGCTGACAATTTTCGTAATCTTTTTCTCATGAATCTAGGTTGGGCCTGTGGATAAAGATATTCATTGGGGTATTTTTGTACAAAATTTATGATCTTTGGTAATTATTTAAGCTGTTATTTTTTATTTTTACCCGCTAGGATAGAAGAAGTTCTCATTTAACTCTAGGGATCTGACATTGAAAGCCTTGCAAAAATAAGTTTCCACTCAATTATAAGGTATTATCAAGAAGAAATTCTTAATCTATTTTTATTTCCTTTGATTTACTGGCTTTGAATTTTCAGTAGAAAGGCATGAATATCTACTGAAAGTATCCTGAAATTAAGTCAATCGCTGAAATTTGTACCACGGAACCTTTTGGGACCTGTTGAGTAAAAATTGAAATATTTTTTGTTGCTTCAGATCTCCACAGATAAAAAATTCACAGGGAGCATTCCGCTTCAATACTGCGAGATTTAAATTCCAATTCTTGATTGCAGTTTTGTAGGTAGGAATAACTCTTTTAGAAATAAGACAATCTTGATACAACAATGAGTGAAACAAAAACAATGAGCATGGATTTGATGAAACAGATTCGCCAACAGAGGAGAATCAGAGGAAAGAAAAAAATGGAGAAACCAAGAAAATACCTTCTTTTCCTTCTAAGCCAGCTCAACCTTACTTCTTGACATGTATAAAATAAATTGGAGCAAGTCAGACATAGTTCCTCCTGAATTTGGTGTCTGGGTATGGCCTTTGAATGTGGAGCTTTGGGCAGTGTAGGTTGATTTTTGGATTGAAATGTTGTCCTATCCTTTCTCTTGTACTCTTCTGATTGTCCCTTGACTCTCCCCCTTGTCCTCACGGCTCTTGTACACTCCAACAGGTCTCAGTTCCCTTGCGTGCAATGTTGCCTCTGCTCTGCTACGGTTGCAGCCGGGGAATCAGCTGACATTCCTCCTTGAAGCGGCTAGAACTAGGTGGAGCATCTTCCTGACTTGAATGATTTTCACATACCCCAGGGTCTTGGTCAGTATTTTGGGGATAATTTCCTTGGATGGACAGTGAGTGACTGATAGGAGCAACTTGACCACCATGTTGAATCTTTGATTCAGTCACTATCTCTCAGTTCCATTATTCTCCAGTCCCTCCATCTCATTCATTCTATCCTTTTATTTACTTCAATTTTTATTTTATTTTATCTTTATGTGCGGTCATTAGGTCTCTGTATGTGGCTCCTCATCTGCGCGCGTCTCCTAAGCACCCACCAGTGCCAATACTCCTGATTTGGACTGCAGCCAAGCTACTACCTGGTTCCTGACTTGTGCACACCTCCTTCCTCTTTCCTCACAGAACTACATCAGTTGTGTCATAGGATTGAGGGTGTCCCGAGTCAGGTAAGCCCTAGCCTTCAACTCTCCCTATCTTGTTCTCAATCTAACTGCCCTTGATTCTTGAGTCAGTTCAATTCCAGTTTTTTATTGTTGACGTGATTATCAATTTCAAGTAAAGGTCTTCTGCAGCCTCACTACGTTGAATCCTGGTTTTAGGTTATTATGCCTTTCTTCTTCTCTTGGTTGTTCCTTTTACTATTCTTGCTACTGTCTCTTGTTTCTCCTCAGTTTCTGACGGCAATCAATGGTTTTAGTTGCCTCCAATTTTTACACACCAGATCATGGAGATATTAATAGGGGACTTCAATATTCCTTGATGTCAGCTTGCTACTATATACAGAGCAAAACTGTCAAATAGTAACACAAAATATGAAAAAAAAGAATCCCTCAATTAACAAAGTAAGGAGTGAGAAATCCATAAATATTATGACAGGAATAGATTTCTCACCCAAAATTAGGTAGGGTCACTCACTGACCCCACCCTTGAGTTCCAAGTCCTTATATTTTTAAAATAATTAAAAAGAAAAGTACTAAAAATTATGACACCTGTATGGCACTTTTGGGCCATTCTAATATTTCTCACGTATTGTCACGTTTAGGGTTTACACCTAAATTCACTAAGAATTGAGGTTTTGTGTATATTTTAGGAGTTACACGCAGAAATGTGTTATGTCACAATTCCCGTGCGCAGCCCCGCATCATTACATAACCATATGTACTAGTAGCAGCAGGTTCCCGCGTAATAGAGACCTGCGCGCAGATGATTCTGCCACGCACGCAGCCAATCCTACCCCGCGCGCATCTGTACTAACTGATCCCTGCGCCTAGATCAGTTGTGACTAATCTGACAACCTGGTACCGCTCAGAAGAGCTAAAACCTAGTTAGGGTTGCCTAGTATATGTAACAAACAGACATATGCATTAATAATGATCTACAAAGATCAAAACTTAAATAAAATTAATTAAATTAAGTTTTAAACATTTTTGAATAATAAATCAAAGATCAAGGACTACCACGTAAATCACTGATCTTGATCTTTCAAGACCACGAAACACTACAAGAAGTGTTCATAGAAATTATTAAAAATTATCTACATGATCAGAAGATGTTAAAAAATCAGTAAACATCCACATTTCCACGCTTTAAAGCAATATCAATAGTACAAATAAAGGATGAGTACAGAATGATCAAATTTAGGCTATAACAGATTAACAGATCCTGTGGCTAAAATAGTACAGAAATCCAGCAGATCTAAGGACAGCTGATTGAAAGCACCAAGTGGACGTGCTAATCTTTCCCTGACTGGCTTTCCAGCCTCAGCCGACGAGCAGAAACCTCTCTACGTGCCCTTAGAAGACAAAAATCACCCCAAAAAGGTATTTATACAGACCTCTGTGGATCCATTATTCCATCATCAGTTATCAGGAATTAATTATTATCAATCAGACACTGTGTCATTGTTAATCAAGTTGTTATATGAAGATAAGAAAGTGATTTATGACTTAGTCTGTAGTAGAATTATTTACCTTTATTAACCAATCAACCATTGAATTTTAGTCAAGCAATCTACCCCATCTGCTCTGAAACCCTTCCAATTATTCCAGGATTCTAGTGGTAAAGTGCTCAAAGTTAGTGTTACCCTTCCTGTCTAGGCCATTCTTGCTGTTAAGCCCGGCAATTAGTGGACAAAGTCCTTTCTAAGGCACCCATCTTTATTCCAAGGTTCTTAAACTGCCCAAGGAGTCCCCTTGAAGAGACGTTGCTAGTCTTTAAAAATCCCCAGTAGTATAATACTTTGGCCCTTCTTTTATATTATATTGAAAACCATTTACTACCAAACCAATTAAAGCTTGAAACTGCTCTTATTGAATCATTTATTTGAGCTTCTAAGCGTTTATCATTGCAATAATAATTATTATTATTATTCCAGCATTCTTATCACTCTCTGTAGCTAAAGGACTGCAAGGTTCCTGGTATAAGAGAGCTGACAACTGGGGTCTGGCCGGGAAATATCCTTAAATAATTAATTTTTAATTATTTATTCCTTGGACCAGTCTATTTATTTTTAAAATAAGTTAACATACTTATAAAATATATTTTTTATCATTTGTTTCTCCAGTGGATCTTAAGACCAACGGAGAATCAATCAATTATTATTTGAACCTTCTTAAAAAGAAAAAAGAAGAAAAACTCCATAACTTTGTCCCTGTTATTATAAATCTTGAGCAACAACAGGAGAAATTGCTTTATTATAAACAGCAGGTTATAAAAGACAAAGATATTGAGCTTGAAAGAATTATAAATTTTAATTCTTTATTAATGAAACATAAGGAGTGGAAAATTTATCAAAGGAAGCTTTATATTTATAAATTAAATAACCCTGAAGATAAAGAAAAATCCAAAAATAATAAAAGTGACTATTTTTTTTCTAAAAATCACTTTAACACGTAAAAATACAAGAAAATATTAAACTTACATTTTTTTTGTTTTTATCCATCTCAGTGGATTTTGTTTATGGTGATCTCATTGACCAGGACCTCTTAGAGGATGTCCCAGACAGTGTACCATTGGATTTACCCTTTGATTTATCCCAGGATCTGATTGGAACTCACCCAGACCCCATTGGAATACCCTCCAAGGATAGTTGTGACCCCAATCAAGTGTTTGTACCTTTGAATTTAACTCTAAGTAAGTTAAAATATTTAAAAAAAATTATGAAAAATATAAAACACACAAAAAATATTATTTTCATAATTTTAAAGTCTTTTTTCAAAGGATTTGACAAAATACTTACACATTTTTTTTGGTGCTATGTATCAAAATAGGCGCAAAACCCTTGCAACCAGTAGATCCCCGTCATATGGATCTCTGCCCCGAGGAACCCATGCGCGCAAGGACTCCAGTCGCAAGCGCTTTGAGGGGACTCAAACCTGTGACCATAGCGTCACACGGGACAACGACGGCAACAACCGCTGCCGCCAACTGAACCAAAAAACCGTTGGAGAGCCATCTGTTGCCCACCATGTTATCCCAGGAGGGTACAGGTCCTCCTACGTCACCCCAGCTGGACTCAAACAAGGAGGAAAGAGTCAAAGTATTATTGAAAGAGCATGTGAGTTATTGGGAACAGTTCAGGTTGGCTAAGACCCAGGAGGATCAACCAGGTATGAGAAAAGCCATTTCTCAGGCAAAGAAATTCCAGATTTCTCTGGAAAGGTTGATCCCAAAGAAAGAAGTAGAAGGCTACATGAAGAAATGGAATCCTTGGGATCAGTTAGCTTCCTTAAAGGGAAAGGACCCCAAAAAGAGAAGGTCCTCAGCCCATCAGAAGTTAAGGAACCCAAAGGATTCGGATAACATAATATCCTTATCCCAGAAGTGGAAAAAGGTGTACCACAATTAGATGTAGAAGCTCTTAATAGCTATTCTTTAAATTTTTCTCACAATTTTACTATTATTAGCCAATTCTTTGACAAAGTTTATCACCAATTGGACAAATTAAGTTCAAGTATTTTTAAAGTGATTGACACTCAGTCTCAGATTATGAGAATTTATGAGGTGGAAATACAACAAATTAAGGACAGTATAAGAGCTAGTAAGTTGAACCTGATAAAACATATTGATGAAAACCAATCAATTCTTCAGGAAGATATTCTTGCAAACATAGACCAGGTTAAGGAAGAAGTTAAGAAAACTAGGCCTACTCCTTCAGCTCATCTGACTAACAAAATTGACTTATTAAGCAACAAACTTGATTTAGAGTTAGGTATGATTAAAAATAATCTCAGAGATCTTAAGATCAACTCTACTAACTCTCTGATCATTGACTTAGAAGAAACTAGACCTGCCAGGTTCACCAGTACTCCTAGCGTTCCTCCCAGAGCCAGGATAAATAGGAATGAGTCTTTGAGACCCAGTCCTACTCCTGAAATGGAGCAGGCTTTGAAGCTACTTCCTCCCATCAGTGAATGGTCTAAATTCTCTGGAGAAGGATAGAACACCCATGTCAGTTTCATTAAATTTATTGACTATACTCTTTCTTCTTATGAGCTCCCTGATGCAATTGCTGTGGTAAGATTGCACAAATTATTTGAAGGAGTAGCTCTTGATTGGTTTATTGATTAAAGGGAAGAATTTGAATTTTTATGCTGGAATTCTTGAAAATAATTGATCAAAGTGCAGTTTGGTACCAGGATTTGGAAAAGAAGGATGATGAAAACTTTTGAAACTTCCCAGTTTGATCCATCCAAGGACATACCTCATAAGTGGTGCTTAGACCAGAAAAAGAGGTAAGACTGATTTTAGCCTGATGCTGATAAAGAAGAAGTCAATGAAAGACTCCTCAACTTATGTCCCAGACAAATCAACCACAGTGTAAGGTGTACAATTCCTATGGATTCAGATCTTTCCACCTTAATAGGTGTATTGGAAGAAACTATTGATATGAATGGCATTGATAAAAGGGTCAATAGACCTCCAAGGGAACAAAATGCTAGGAACAGGGAAGAATATACTGCCAAAACTAAAGAATCCCCTTCTACTCCGTCTACCTTTGAAGTCAAGAAAACTCCAGAATCAAAAGAAAAGGTATGTTGGAACTGTAATCAAACAGGAAACATAAAACCTGATCGTCCTCTACCTAGGAAAATGATTAATCTTATTGAAGGTCAAGAGTATGACAATCCTGAAGCTCACCTTGATGATACTGATGGATCACTCTCTGATTGTGATCTAATAATCACTAACCCTATCAATGTTATTGAAGGTAGTATTGAGTCTTCTCTGGACATAAATTCTGTCAATGAGGATTCTAACTTACCTCAAAAATGGAATCCCAACATGAATATTCACCACATCTCTGAGTCTAAGGCTTTGACTCTAAAACATTCTGCCGGTAAAAGTTTCACTTCAGGCAAAACATGCTATGGTACTGGTTTAATCCAAGGTTCCCCTGTTAGGTTACTTCTAGACAGTGGAGCCTTTTGCTCTTTTGTTGGTTCAACTTATCTGGAAAAACAAGACCCAGATTGGAAACTGAACTTACTACCAGTACCTCAGGCTAAGTTAAGCAGTTGTAATTCTGCTCTCAATGCTGTTGGAGTATGGTCTTCTGATATCATACTCCCTCACTCTAAAGGATCACTCAAACTGAACATTGAATTTGTAATGCTCCAAAATGGAGTATGTGATTATTTTATCCTTGGGAATGATTCTCTTTGCCTTTATGGTATAGATGTTTTCCAAAGCAAAGGTAGATACTTCACTGTAGGACAAGACTAGAATAAGAAGTTCCAAATATGTCATGTCAATGCTCAAAATTCTGATTCAACTTATGAAAAACGCTTAGAAAAGTTCAATCCGGAATACTACTCTCAAGCTTCTTTGAATTCCCTTCTCAATAAAGAACAAAAACAGGATCTCCTATAAGTTTGCTTTAAAAATCAGATTGCTTTCTGTACCAAAGATCACCCCATTGGTAACATCAAAGGACATGATATGATACTAGCTCTAACTATTAAGCCTTCTTACCCACCTCACCTCAGGAGACCTGCTTACCCTTCTAGTCCAAAATCCAGAGCTGCTCTGGAAACCCACATTCAAGAGTTGGTTGACTTACAAGTCTTAAGGAAAGTAGGCCACAATGAACAAGGGGATATCACTACCCCAGTAATTATAGCTTGGCACAATGATAAGTCAAGAATGGTTGGAGATTTTAGAATGCTTAACAACTACACCCAAGCTGATTATTATCCAATTCCAAGAATTGACAATGCTCTACATAACCTATCCAAGGCTAAGTAGATAACCACCATGGATATGCTGAAAGGTTTTCACCGAATACCTATCAGCCCTGATAGCCAGAAATTAATGAGAATTATCTGTCATTTGGGAATTTATCAGTATCTTAGGATGCCTTTTGGTATTAAAAATGCTCCCTCTCATCTTCAAAGGATGATGGACATAGTACTAGGATTATTCATCAGACAGGGATGGATGATGGTATACATTGATGATGTTATCATTTACTCTAATCATTGGGATACTCACATGGAGAAATTAAGGCTAGTCCTCAAAACCATCTCTGCCGTAGGATTCAAAGTATCAATGAAAAAATGTAACTTTGGCTACGGGGAAATCAAAGCCTTAGGACACATTGTCTCTGGACTAACCTTAGCTGCTGACCAAAACAAGATAGCAGCAGTAATGAATAGGCCTATGCCTTGGAATAAAACTGAACTCCTATCCTTCATCAGCTTCTGCAGCTACTCTGGGAAGTATTTACCAAAGTTTGCTCTTCTAACCAAATGTTTGTATGAGATCTGAAACGACACCACCGTGTTTGAAATTACTCATGTTAGAGTCAAGAACTATGAGGAACTCAAATTGCAATGACCTCAGCTCCAGTACTGATCCAGCCAGATTACTCTAAACCTTTTAAGCTCTACATAGATGCCAGCATGGAAGGGCTAGGAGCTTCTTTACAGCAGGAAGTCATAGAAGATGATAAACCAGTGGAAAAACCTATACTCTTCATATCTAGACAAATTAAAGATACTGAGAAAAGGTACAGTGCAAGCCAAATGGAATGCCTGGCCTTACTATGGGCCCTAGAGAAACTCCATTATTACTTAGAAGGCACCAACTTCACTGTTATTACTGACTGCAACGCGTCAGAACCTTGATGAACATGAAGACCCCTAGCAGGCATATGTGGAGATGGCAGATAGCTATACAACAGTACAGAGGAAAGATGACCATAGTTCATCAAGCTGGGACTCAACATCAGAATGCTGATAGTTTAAGCAGGAATGCTTTACCCAATGACCCAAGAAACCCTTCCTATGATCCAGAGGATAATGAAATCTTCCCTATCCTTAATATTAACAGGTTAAGCATTGAAGCTCCTATAATGGGAATCCATGTTTGTGAACTGGATGAATCATTGTTCAACTCTATCAAAGAAGCTTAGAGTTCTGGCATAAAGACTCTGATCACTATTATGGAAAGTACTTCTCCACCTCCTGAATTGATCAATAGCCTACCTGAACCTCTTTTGAAACCATACAAAGCCGGAAGATTCACCATATGGGATGATCTGGTATACTATAGGAATCAAAATTCAAGTGTCATAGTCTTAACTAAGGATGACCATATCAAACATGTTCTTCCTGAGTGCCATGATAACTGCTCATCTGGTCATTTGTCTGCTGATAGAACCTTAAATAAGGTTAAACAAACTGCTTGGTGGGTTAATTGGAAAGGCTCCACTATACAGTAAGTTACCAGTTGTGAAACTTGTCAGAAGTCCAACAGGACTACTGGGAAACGGTTTGGACTACTACAAAAGATTGCTGAACCCAAGAAGAGATGGGAGATCATCAATATGGACTTTGTAACTGGACTACCACCTGGAGGAGCCTATTCCTACAACTCACTCTTGGTCATTGTGGATAGATTCTCCAAGAAAGCAAAATTCCTACCTAATCACAAGGAAGACACGGCTATGGAATTTTCCCTATTATTTTGGAACAGACTCATTGCTGATGTTGGAGTTCCCAAAATTATTATCAGGGAAAGAGATCCTAAATTCACCTCTGAGTTCTGGAGGAACCTACATGATATGCTTGGAACCACCTTAGCTTTCTCTACTGTTTATCACCCTCAGACGGATGGATTAGCTGAAAGGATGATTCAGACCCTGGAAGAAATGCTCAGGAGATTCTGAGGCTTTGGAATAGAATAAAGGAATTCTGACGGTTATTGCCACGATGGTCTTAGCCTTTTACCTGCGCTGGAGATGGCCTAAAACAGCAGAAAGCACTCTACCACTAAGGAAGCACCTTACATACTGGAAAGAGGATGGATTCCTAGACTACCCAAGGATAACCTTTACCACCAGCTGACCAATATTCACCCTACATCACTTGATTTCAAAAACATGATAGATGTAGCAAACAAACATGCTATCAAATGTGTCCAGGATGCTATAGAGTATAACCAGCAAAGGTGGGATAAAACCCATAAGGAACCTGATTTCAAAATTGGTGATCAAGTCTTGATCTCTACCACTAACATTACCAACTTGGGTGGAAATAAAAAGCTTAGACCAGCTTTTGTTGGACCTTACACCATTAATAAACTTCATGGTAAGAATTCTGTAAAAGTAATCCTCAGTGATGAGCTTGCTAGGAAACATCCAGTCTTCCCAGTAAGCCTCATCAAACACTACCACCCAAGGAATGGAGAACATACTCCTTCACCTGAAATACCTGTTACAGAAGAACCTGAAAATGACAAAGGTAAAATTAGAAAGATCCTTAAGGATAAAAAAGATAGGATCAATGGAAAAGACGTAGGTTTCTACCTGGTTAGATACAAGGGAGAATCAACTGATAAAGATGAATGGTTGCCTGAACATAATATTCCTGATGGACCTATATGTTCAGCAGGTGGCTCATGCCAACTTATGTATGCTCCAGATTCGATCAAAACAAGATATCACAGACAAATCACACGGTAAGGAAAACAAGCACGCAACCCGACTGACCACCAAACTACCCCGAATAACAGAACGAATCAGCTCACTGCAAGAACCATTGAACACAATAGTAAGCGAACAAAAGAAATGCTCAAGTGCTTATCTAGCACAACTAATAGATATGAATGACAACCGGATGAAAAGCAAGATTTGTGGAATAAGTATTGACAATAAGAAGAAAAGGAAAGCATTAGGAGAAGAAGGAAAAGCAAGTAAGAGGAGAAAGATAACATTAGCAAAGTACAGGATGAGGCTCGGAAATCAAGAAGGAAAGCTGAGCTTTCTTCGGTGCTTTGATAGGAAACCGGGAATGTCACTTTGGTGCTATGACCGCAGAGGCGGGCCCACTGGTTTTGTACATGCCCATGGGTGGATCTCATTAATATAAATAGAGCGACATGTGCTCCAAGTTGTTTTCTCATCTCCTTTTAATCATTGTATTATTTTCATTATTATTATTAGCATCATTGTATATACAAAGCAAGCAGAATTAGCACTAGCATCAGCAATTAAAACATCAACCTAAACCAAAACAAAACTTCTTATAAACTAATCTTAACACTATACACCTAAGGAACTACAGAGCCAACAGGAGGCATTAGCCCAAATTTCGTTTCCCAGATATAGACATATCTTGGAGCTGGGGAATGTCAGCTTGCTACTACATACAGAGCAAAACTGTCAAATAGTAACACAAACTATGAAAAATAAGAATACCTCAATTCACAAAGTAAGGAGTGAGAAATCCATAAATATTATTACAGGAATGGATTCCTCACCCAATATTAGGTAGGGTCAATCACTGACCCCACCCTTGAATTCCAAGTCCTTATATTTTTAAAATAATTAAAAAGAAAAGTACTAAAAATTACGACACCTGTATGGCACTTTTTGGCCATTCTAATATTTCACACATACTATCACATATAGGGTTTACACCTAAATTCACTAAGAATTGAGGTGTTTTGTATATTTTAGGAGTTACACGCGCAAATGTGTTATGTCACAATTGCCGCGGGCAGCCCCGCATCATTACATAACCCTATGTACTAGTAGCAGCAGGTTCCCACGTACTAGAGACCCGCGCTCAGCTGATTCTGCCACGCACGCAGCGAATCCTACCCCGCGCGCATCTGTACTAACTGATCCCTGCGCCTGGATCAGTCGTGACTAATCTGATAACCAGGTACTGCTCAGAAGAGCTAAAACCTAGTTAGGGTTGCCTAGTATATGTAACAAACAGACATATGCATTACTAATGATCTACAAATATCAAAGCTTAAATAAAATTAATCAAAATTAAGTTTTAAACATTTTTTAATAATAAATCAAAGATCAAGGACTACCACGTAAATCACTGATCTTGATCTTTGAAGACCACAAAACACTACAAGAAGTGTTCATAAAAATAATGAAAAATTATTTACATGATCAGTAGATGATGGAAAATCATTAAACATCCACATCTGCACGCTTCAAAGCAATATCAATAGTACAAATGAAGGATGAGTACAGAATGATCATATTTATGCTATAACAGATTAACAGATCCTGTGGATTAAATAGTACAGAAATCCAGAAGATCTATAGTCAGCTGATTGACAGCACCAAGTGGACGTGCTAATCCTGCCCTGACTGGCTTGCCAGCCTCAGCCCATGAGCAGAACCCTCTCTACGTGCCTGGAGAAGACCAAAATCACCCCAAAAAGGTATTTATACAGACCTCTTTGGATCCATTATTCCATCATCAGTTACCAGGAATTATTTATTATCAATCAGACACCGTGTCATTGTTTATCAATTACTTATATGAAGATAAGAAAGTGATTTACGACTTAGTCTGTAGTAGTATTATTTACCTTTATTAACCAATCAACCATTGAAGTTTAGTTAAGAAATCTACCCCATCTGCTCTGAAACCCTTTCAATTATTCCAGGATTTTCATGTTAAAGTGCTCAGAGTGAGTGTTACCCTTCCTTTATAGGCCATTTGTGCTGTTAAGCCCGGCCATTAGTGGAATAAGTCCTTTCTAAGGCACCCATATTTATTTCAAGGTTCTTAAACTGCGTAAGGAGGCCCCTTGAAGAGAGGTTGCTAGTCTGGAAAGATCCCAAGTAGTGTAAGCCTCTTGGATGCCAAGAACCTTTCTATTCTTTAGCTACCCAAGGTGATAGAGTCAATAATCAATATATTATTTAATAAATGCAGCAGAAATCCGTAGAATACTTGGATTTAGCTTATTGCAAGGTTAAATGGTTTGGTTATTGTTTATTGTTTCAAATCAAAATTTATTATTAATTATTTATAGAGGGGCCACAATTAAATTGAAGATCTTTAACACCTCTCTTCAGGGATTTCAGTATGAAAACATGTAGTCCAGGTTACTTTGGGTTCTTAAGTTTAAAGATTATCATACCCAAAGATAATATGTATATAAAATACACAATGGAGTGGTAGGGCCTTGCCGCCAAGCTACCACAACAGAGAAAGGATAATAAGACTCACTGGTATATTATTAAATCCTTGGGTATCTTTTTTGGGACGTGTACTGATAGGTTAAACCTGTATACTTGGGTTATAAGGTTGTTCAGCAGTTTTATTTGATAAAAAGAGGTTTGAAGACGGATATTACTGATCAGAAATTGCCATAAATCACTTACTTATCTCTTAGAAGTATGCAATTACCTTGGCATGGAGTCTGGATATAAATATTACTGGGTCTCTGCCCATCAACATCCTCAAAAAAGCTCTGTATTTATAGTTTTTGGAGTCCAAATATGGTCCTTCTGAGGGTTTTAGGTGCTCAAAGGGATGGACACTAAGGCTAGCAGGGTAACCGGGGTTAGCCTGTCATGTGTTCTTGGTGCTATAGCCCGGGTAACATCTAATTCCTTAGGGTAGGGGAATTATTCTACCTTATAATGGACATTAGGACGTGTGAATAACACTAATCTGTCCTATTTATGTATTATTTAATTGATTATCCTTAGTATATGTTGCCAGTGATCTAATAATTATATTATTAGACATCTCTAATGACATTTTGATTTCAGTTAAGTTCTCATTATGTATTATATAACTGGAGTAAAATTCATAATATTGATTTTACTCTTTATTTTCGAGTTCCAGTTGATTTTTTAAGATAATTACTTAAAAATATAAGTCATGAGAATTCATGTAATATTATTACATCATCATCTTCCTTAGTATGTCACAAAGATATTGATGTTTGGCAATTCTCATAAAAGTATATTAAAGTATTTTAATATTTTTTTTGAAGTTTTCATTGTCTTGTTTTCGACATTCTTGGTACTTTGCATTATATAAAATAAAAATACGTGTAAGTATTATTTATGTATTTTTATATAATATTATGTATATTTAGACTGTCTACTATCCACGGGAACCTTTATTACATATGTAGAAAGTTCCCATGTATGTTGTAGCCTGTTTACGCGGTATCTGAGCCGCCTGTCACTCTGTCAGCCTGTATTCCGGGGGCTGCGTACTTGTCAGAGGCCGGGGGCTGCTTACACAACCTCGACAGGTTGACACGGCTGTATCTCAGCTGCGCGCGGGTGCTTTGGCTGTCGCGGCTGCGTGCAGGAATTGTGACAAAACCTATTTCCGCCCGTAACTCCTAAAATATACACAACACCTCAATTCTGACTGAATTTTAGGTGTGAAACCTATACGTGACAATGTGTGTGAAATATTTAATTGGCCAAAAAGCTCAATACTGGAGCCGTAGTATTTTGGTTCTTTTTTCCTTAATTATTTAAAAATATAAGGAGTTGGATTTCAAGGGTGGGGTCAGTGAGTGACCCTACCTAATTTTGGGTGGAAAATCCATTTCTGTAATAATATTTATGGTTTTTCTACTCCTTCTTAGGTTAGTTGTATTATTATTATTTTTATTTTATTTTAGTTACTTTTGCAGCTTGCTCTGCAATAGTAGCAAGCTGAAATTCCCCCACTCCAAAATATGGTCATATCTGAAAAAAAATCTGGAGGAAGTAGGGAAGAAAAATTAACTGCATAGGTGCTTCAGTGCCTTTTACTGGCTCTGTAATTTCTGAGATGTATTGGTCCGTCAGGTATATTATTTTCTGGTAAACATGCATCTTTGTCTGAAGATTCCCCTTTGTATCTTAATAAGTATAGTCTGATGTCTTTTCCTTGTACCGTCTCTTTCTTATCTCTCAATATCCTTCTGACTTTTCCTTTTTCTTTTACAGGGTCAGGTTCTATTGGGATTATTTCTGGAAGGAGGTTGCTGCCTTCTCTTGGTTTAAAGTGTTTGACTAGGCTAACTGGAAATACCGGATGTTTTGTTGATAATTCTTCACTCAAGATTACTTCCACACCATTTTTTTCATGTATCTTCTTGATAACAAAGGGTCAGAGAAAGGCTTGTTTCAGTTTCCTGTTCCCTGCCAGGTTGTTGAAGTTAGTTTTAGATATCAAGATCTGGTCTCCTATCTTAAAGTCAGGTTCTTTATGGGATTTGTCCCATCTTTGTTTGTTGTATTCAACAGCTTCTTCCACACATTTCTGAGAATGGTTATTTGCCACATCTATCATCTTCTTAAAGTCAAGAGATGTTGGATGAATGGTGGCTAAGTTTCAGTTCATGTTATTCCTAGGGAGTTTTGGAATCCATCCTCTTTCTAGTATGTAAGGAGCTTCTTTGGTAGTAGAATGTTTACTGCTGTTAAAAGCCATTTCTAGGGCTGGGAGTAGGCTGACCCAATCATGGCTCTAACCATCTGAGTTTTTTTATTCTAGACCAAAGCTACAGAACCTCATAAGCATATCTTCTAGGGTCTGTATCATCCTTTCAGCTAATTCATCAGTTTGGGGATGGTATGCTGTAGAAATTGCTAGAGTAGTACCCAGTATATCATGTAGATTCCTCCAAAATTCAGATGTGAATTCGGGGTCTCTGTCACTTATTATAATCTTGGGTATACCCACATCAGCTATAATCCTATTCCAGAATAGTAAGGCTACATCCATAGCACTATCTTCCTTGTGGTTAGGTAAGAATTTTGCCTTTTGGGAATATCTGTCAACTATAACTAGGACAGAGTTATAAGAATGAGTACCTCCAGGGGGGAGGCCGGTGACAAAATCCATATTGATAATTTCCCACCTGGTTGTAGGTTCAGATATCTTCTGTAAGAATCCAAACCTTTTTCCAGTAGTTTTATTAGATTTCTGGCAGGTTTCACAGCTGGGAACATATTTTGTGGTGACTTCTTTCCAGTCTATCCACCAGGCAGTTGGTTTCACTTTCTCCAAGGTTCTTTCTGTGGATAAATGTCCTGATGAACATTTTTCATGGCATTCCTGGAGTTTATGTTGTATATGCTCTTTGTTGCTCAGTACTAATACGCTGGAATGTTGGTGTCTATAGTAAAGGAGACCATCCCAAAAGGTAAACCTTCCTTCTTTATAGGGTTTTAGTAGTGAAGCGGGCAGGCTATTTATCAAAGATGCTTCTTGGGATTCACATTCCATAATGGTAATCAGCAGCTTGATATCAGGAGAGTAGCTATCCCTTACTAGGTTGAAGAAAGCAGTGTCTAATTCACATAAGGGGATTCCCATTATTTGAACACTCAATGCAAAAAGATTGATATTCAAGATAGGAAAGATATCTTGATCTTCAGGGTCATATGCTGGATTGTTAGAGTCATTAGGCAACACATTCTTACTTAGACTATCAGCATTCTGATGTTTAGCTCCACCTTTACGCACTATAGTCATCTGCCCTCTATATTGTTGTATAGAAATTTGCCACCTGAGCATATGTCTGTTGGGGGTTTTCATGTTCATAACATTTCTCACAGAATTTCAGTCCGTGATTACTTGAAAAGTGGTGCCTTCTAAGTTATAGTGTAGCTTCTCTAAAGCCCATACTAGTGCCAAACATTCCAACTGACTGGCCCCATATCTCTTCTCAGTATCTTTGATCTGTCTAGATATGAAGAGTACGGGTTTTTCTACTGGTTTGTCTTCTTCTATCCTTTCCTGATGTAAAGCAGCTCCTAGCCCTTCCATGCAAGTGTCAATGTATAGTTTGAAGGGCTTAGAGTAATCTGCTTGGATAAGTAGAGGAGTAGAGGTCATAGCTATTTTTAATTCCTCATAGTTCTTTAGTCTCTCATGAGTCATTTCAAATAGTGTATTGTTGTTGCATACCTCATACAGACTTTTAGTTAGCATAGCAAACTTTGGTATATATTTCCTTTGGAGATAGTCTGGAGTACTCATCTAACTTGGTTAATATGATTATCCCAGTCATCAGATTATATGATAACATCATGTATGTATACCATCATCCATCCTTGTCTGATGTAAGTACCTAGAACTGTATCCATTGTTCTCTGGAAGTTTGATGGAGCAATCTTTGTACCAAAAGGCATCCTAAGATATTCATATATTCCCAAATGACAGATTATTCTCATAAACTTCCGGCTTTCAGGACTTATTGGTATCTGGTGGAAAGCTTTAAGCATATCCATAGTAGTGATGTACTTAGCCTTGGACAAGTTATGCAGATCATGATCAATCCGGGGTATAGGATAATAATCTGCTTTAGTGTAATTGTTGAGCATTCTGAAGTCTCCTACCATTCTTGACTTGTCATTATGCCAAGCTATGATTACAGGTGTGGTGACATCTACCTGTTCATTATGTCCTAATTTCCTTAATACTTGTAAGTCTATCAGTTCTTGGATATGTTCCTCAAGAGCTTTTCTAGACTTAGGACTAGACAGATAGGCTGGCCTTCTTAAGTTAGGAGGATAAGGAGGCTTAATGGTCAATGTTAATACCATATCATGTCCTTTAATATCACCAATAGGATGATCTTTAGTACAGAAAGCATTCTGTTTCTCAAAGCGGAATTTTAGTATATCTTTCTTCTGCTCCTAAGAAAGTTTTGTGTTCAGAGCTGCTTGAGAGAAATATTCTTTATCAAAGTCTTCCAAATGCTTCTTGTAAGTAGAGCAGGGGAAGTTAGACTGAATAGTGCATATCTTAAACTTCTCATCCCAATTACCTCCTACTGTGAAGTATCTTCCTCTACTCGGGAACACGTCTATACCATATAGACATAAGGCATCATTACACAGTATGATGTAGTCATACAGTCTGTTGAGCAATACTAAAAACTCCACTTGTATTCTCAAGGATCCTTTAGTGTGAGGTGATATTATAGCAGCATTCCATACTCAAATAGCATTCATGGTAGAGTTGCAAGAACTGAACTTGGCTTTTGGGACAGGTAAAAGGTGTTCTCTCCAATTGGGGTCCCATTTGTTCAAGAATTCCGCACAGAAACATGAGCAAAAGGCTTCACTATCCAGCAATAACCTTATGGGTCTGTTTTTATACAACCCAGTTGCATAGCACGTTTGACCAGTGGTATAACTTTTCCCTCTCATAGGTTTAACTGTTAATGGTTTGAAATCCATAATGTTTCTAGGAATTATAGTAGGATCCCATTGTTGGGGTAGGCTAGAATCTCCATGAATTTTCTTGATCTCTGCAGAAGTACCTATATCTCCTTCTATAATATTAACAGGGTTGGTCAAGATCAATTCACATTCAGAAAGAGATCCTTCAGTATCAGCTATGTATTCATAATTCTGATTCTCTTCAACCTCCTGTTCTCCTTCCAAGACTGCTATTTTGCTTCTTGTTAATGGACAGTCTTGTCTCATATGCCCAGTCTTGTTACAATTCCAACAAGTTGCAGGCGTCCTCTCTTTCTCCCTATTCTCATTAGGTTTCTTATTTTCAGAGGCATTTATCAGAGGAGGTTGTTCTCTGGTTTTGTTGATGGTATAGTTCTCTTTGGGTCTGGAAGGGTCTTTCTTGTCCAACCCATTCATGTCTATTACTTCTTCTAACACATTGATTACAGTAGGCAAGTCTGAATCCATGCTCATCCTACATCTTACGCTATGGTTAAGATTGCCAGGAAACAGGTTGAGGAGTCTTTCATTTACTTTCTCTTTATCAGCATCTGGATAGAAGCAATCCAATCTTTTCTTCTTTTCCAAGCACAATTTGTGAGTTTTGTCCTTGGAGGGGTCATATGAGGAATTTTCAAATTTTTCATCATTTTCCTTTTCCAGATTCCAGAACCAAATTTTTCTTTGATCAGAAGTTTCCAAGAATTCCGTGGTCAGGATGCTAATTCTTCTCTCTTACTGATAAACCAGTCCAATGCTACTCCTTCAAATAGTCTGGGTAACCGGGCGACAGCTATAGCTTCTGGTAGGTCATAAGAGTTAATGGTGTAATCAATAAATTTAATAAAATTTATATGATTGTATTCTCCTTCTCCGGAGAGCTTGGGCCATTCAGAGATAGGTGGTAACAGTTTGAGAGCTTGCTCCATCTGAGGAGTAGGACTAGGCCTAAATGTGTCACTCCTATGCATTCCTAATAAGGGTGGTGCATAAGGAATAGTGGTTTGTCTGGGAGGCTTTGGTTCCTCTGTAGTACTCCCCAAGGGGTTGGTCAGATGGACTTTTAAGTCTCTAAGATCATTTTTGATCAGATTAAGTTGCAGGTCCACTTTGTTATTGAGCATATCCAATTTTTCACTAAGGGATAGAATAGAACTGTTAGTGGTGGTTGCCAATTCTTCTTTAAAGGGGTGGAAAGACATAATAAAATCTTCTTGCATTCCGGATAACATATTTTTCAATTGTTTGAGTCTGTTTGGTCCTACCTTCATTAATTGTCTCCAATAAATGCTCTGTGTGTTCTTTAATCTTGTCCATTCCTACTGTCTTTGTTTGGTTATTAATCAATTTGGCTACTACTGAGGTTAGTTTATCCATTTGGATGTAAACCCCGTCCAACTTTTCACAAACAATTTTTAAATTATGACGCATATAATTAGAAAAGGAAGTCATTACATCAGAGGTTTGTTTGGGCTCAGAATTAGAAGCTAATTGTTGTAAACCTTTTTCCACTTTTGAGCTAGTGATATTATCTGGTCCCAGTCTTTCTTTCCCTTTGGCTTGTGATGGGAAGAGGATATCTTCTTTCCTGATCCTTTGTCTTTCAGTTGGGCTAATTGATCCCATGGATTCCACTTTTCAAAGTAGGATTCTACCTCTCTCCTTGGAATCATTTTCTGAAGAGCTATCTGGGTGGCTTTTGCCTGGGAGATTATCTTTTTCATGGATACCATGTGTTATGATTTTGAGACTGAAAATAATTGATTTCAGAAATGGAAAACACAGAAAAAATAACAAAGAAAATAAACAATACCTGAAAAGAACCGAGAACGTGACAAGAGATAGAGAAAGAGAAACAGACAGATGATGACAGGAGACCAGACGCAAGACAACTAGAAAGTTGAGACCGTGAGTAAAAGATAAAGAAAGGAAAAGAAGAAAAGAAAGAGAACAGAAAATAGAAAGAAAACGAGACGTACCCGACCCGAGTGGCAGTGTATACTGCTTCCCCAACGTGGTTGAACTCATGATGGGAGAAGCGGGAACTGACTCGCGTCTAAAACTGATAAAGAGTGGTGTACTCCACAAATGGAGTATGAGCAGTGGAAAATGAAACACAAGCGCGCTGCACCCAGCGACTAGGTAAGAGAAAAGATAATAGACAAAAAGGACACAAGGAGACAATTGAGAAACTAGAGAGACAAAGAGAAGAAAAGAAAATGAAAGACGCCATAGGGAGATTGAAGTTCAGCATGATCAGAGAATCAGAGAATGTCAACACCTTCCCGTGCTGAACAGGCTTTAAGTCAGGTTGATGTTTTTCAAAGATTGAGTTAACTTGATTCTTGAGACCGGTTTCGTGAGAAAATTGGCAGAATTGTTTTCAGATGGAATTTTTATCAACTTGATTTCACCTTTGCTGATTTCTTCTTTGATAAAATGTTGACGAATATTGATTTGTTTGGAATGAAATGACGCTTGATTTGCTAGGCTGCTGGCTAATTTGACGCAGCCATTGTTGTCTTCGTATATTGATGTCGGTTTGATGAATTGGACTGCAAAAAGTTCCTTGATTAAACCTTTCAACCAGAGGATCTCTTTTGTTGCGTTGCAAACTGACTTGTATTTGGCTTCCGTAGTTGAAAGCGTGACTGACGGTTGTTTCCTGGATTTCCAGATGATGAGATGGTTATTCCATAGTAAAGTCAAGCCGCTTGCAGATCTTCGTGTAGACGGACAAGTAGCCCAGTCAGAGTCGACATAGGCCTCGAGAGACTGATCAGGAAAATCTGATTTACTGAATTTGATTCCAAGGAAACGAGTGTGTTGGAGATAGTTTAGAACATTTAGGGCGACCTCGTAGTGGTGAAGATTTGGTTTTTGTAGAAATTGAGAGAGATAGTTAGACGCGTATGTGATATCTGCCCTTGTGTTACAGCTGAGATAATTTAGTTCTCCTACAATCTTCCTGTAGTTAAGTCCCGAATCCAGGAATTTTTGGTGCTCTTCATCAGTTGAAGGGATAAGTTTGGAATAGGGTCTGAGTGGAGTCAAAAACTTCTTCCAAGGATCAATCTTGTATTGTTTGACAAGCGAGTCAATGTATGTATGTTGAGACAACTTGATTCCGTCCTTGGATTGTTCCACGTTCATACCAAGAAGAAGCTTGGCTGGACCTGAATCCTTAATTTGAAATTTGGTTTTTAGTTTGTTGATGAAGATAGATGGGGTCTTACTGAAAATCGCAATGTCATCCACATGTACATATAACCATGTATTGCTGTTCCAAAAGACACATCTGTCATTTTCACTTTGGTGAAAACCAATTGATTTGAGCCATTTGGCGAGAGTCGAGTACCATGCCCTACGGGATTGCTTGAGACCATACAAGGCCTTACGTAATTTGAGAGCCTTGCCGGGTTGGATGTTTACATTAGACAAAGTAGTGATGAAGACGTCCTCATCCAAAGGAGCATTTAAAAATGCTGATTTGACATCCACTTGGTGGAATTGTAGATTGTATTTGGCCGCAAACGAGATCAGTAATCGAAGAGACAATTTGTTGCCAGTTGGGGAGAATGAGTCGTGATAGTTAATACCAAGTTCTTGATTAAATCCTTGTGCACAGAGCCTCGCCTTGAATTTGATAATATGATTTCGCTCGTCCCTTTTTGTTTTGAATACCCAGATACACTTTACTTGGTTTGTGAGAGAGAGTATCGTCAACTTCCTCCCACACTTGAAAAGTGAGCATATTAAGGATTTCTCTATTCATTGCTTTGATCCATTCAAGACGGCTCTTGGAGGCCAAGGCTTCTTTAAGATTTGTGGGATCATCTTCTTTGATGTAGTTGATCAAAGCTGTTGGTGGCGTGCCGATGTTTGAGTTTGGTCGGCGGGGAAAATTCAGAATGTTGTTTGTGGAGAAGTCGGCAGAGACAGAAGATGGAGGTTCCAAGATTGAAACGTCTTTGAGAACATTCGATGTAGGCTGTTCTGTCGAGTGGGAAGCTTCTTCTAATATCGGTAGATTGATGATTGGATTTGAAGGTTCAGATGGAAGAGATTGAGACGAATTTTTGGAATGATTTTGTCTACAAGGAAAGAATTTGTCTTCATAAAATCAAACATTTGAAGAGACTAGAGCTCTTTTTAAAGTAGGATCAAATATTTTGTAGTTTGTGAAATTGTTGACATACCCTATCAGGTAGCCAGTGCGGCCAGGAGGCTCCAGCTTGGAGCTTCTGTTAGCCTTGGGAATTAGATAAGTGACCTTACAACCAAAAGGGTGAAGGCAGTTGTAGTTGAAAGACTTATTAGTCCAAATTTCATAAGGGGATTTATTGTCTTTATCAGACAAGGGTAAAAGGTTTGAGAGATGGGCAGCGGTATTAACAGCTTCTCCCCACAGATATTTTGGTAAGTTACTTTGCAGCAGAAGGCAACGAGTCTTGTCGAGGATAGTTCCATTAGCTCGTTCGGCAATGCCGTTTTGTTGAGGGGTGTGAGGGGAAGAGAAATTGTGGGAAATGCCGGAATTTTTGAGATAATCGCCAAGTTCCTTCCCTATGAACTCGCCACCGTTATCGGATACCAGCGATTGCACTTGATGACCTGTCACTCTTTCCGCTTTTGAGATGTAGTTCTTAATCGCTTCAGCAGCATCATTTTTAGTCTTCAGCAGGGAAATTGACTTGAACTTTGAGAACTGATCCACAATTGTGAGAAAATACAAGAAACCACTGATAGTAGCTGGACAGATGGGTCCAACGACATCTAGATGGATACACTCTAGAGGTTTGGTGACGCTTTTGAAAATGTGATTGAAAGGAGTGGCAGAGCATTTGGCAAGTCGAAAAACATCACATTGCAGAAGTTCAGAGTCGGAACTGGGAAAAAGTTTTTGTTGGCTATTAATAGATGGATGCCCCAATCTAGAGTGCCAAAGGTTCTCGCTGACAGTTTCAGATAAGTGAGTCGTGGGTTTGGAGAAAGCTTTGAACTGGGTACCGCACAGTTCTACAAGATTGTTTTTAGAAGAACCAATGAGCTGGAAATTGTCCAGGTTAACGTCCACGCCTGAGTAGCCAAATTTAGAGAGTGTCGTCTTATTTTTCATGATTCGAGTCAGCGATAATAAGCATCGATTAAGTTTTGGTACCAAGAGGACATTAGTCAGAATAAGACGACGACCTTCATGATTAATAAGATGGGCTTCTCCCTTGGCAGTGGCGACTAGTACATTATTGGAGCTTCCTGTCCCGATGTTGATTGAGGTTGGTGTGGACTTGATGAGGTACTCGGCACTGTTCACCATGTGATGTGAGGCGCCACTGTCCAAAACCGGAAGAAGATCAGAAGAACTGTTGCCTTGACTCAGATACAGCTGGACGTTCAGGTGGGCTTCAGCGGTTTCTTCTTTGATTTCAGTATTATTATCTGGGGTATTTCCTTCGTGGAGATTTGATTTTGGGTTATTTTCACGATTGTTTGAAGGATGAAGGTGTGGATGAATTTGCCAACATTTGTGTTCGGGATGTTTGGCTAACGGATTTTGTTTTCCTTTGGTGCAGGGATGTTTTGGGCCTTGAGATTTTGATTTTTGTTTTGTCTTATACAGGGCCGTTGAGTTCAACTCTTCGGGGGAAGGTTGTTCCGTTGTAGATCGGGATGATTCCAAATGAATTACTTCTTGAAGTTTATTGAGAACGCCCTTTGGATTTTTGAGCAGTTCGTCGTTTAGTCAGATTGTATCCACGATGTGATAGAATTGCATAGGCAATTTTGCCAAGATTGTATAGCTCAGAATATCCTGAGGGACTTCTAGCTTAACTACTGCAAACTTGTTCATAAGTTTTCGACACTTGTTGATATATTGGATGAGACTATTTTTATATTGATAACGTATGAAATTTAACCATAACCAACCTCGATTGTTTGAGGATTGTGAAGCGTATTGATTGTGTATAGCTTTCCACATAAGATACGGGTTGTTGTCATTGTCGGTATTCACTATGGCATTGAAAGCGGTGTCCCCAAGGTGTTGGATAATAATGTCGGCAGCTTCATAAAGCTTTTTCTTGTGCGCCGCTGATATTTGGTCTCCTGGTTCTTCAATGACTATGTTGTAAAGGCCTTTCCTACGGAGATAACTCCAAATTCAAAGGTACCATGCGGCGAAATTTTCTTTGTCCAGCAGTGGAATGTTTTTTTTACTGTCAGTTTTCTCTTCTCGTTCAGACATGTTGATATTGATGGTGGATGATGTGAGCTTGGATAGTGGAAAAAAATTGTTCTTGGTTTGTCAATGAGTGAGTCACTGGGAATTTAAATCTGTTATGATTTTGAGACTGAAAAGAATTGATTTCAGAAATGTAAAACACAGAAACAATAACAAAGAAAATAAACAATACCTGAAAAGAACCGAGAACGTGACAAGAGATAGAGAAAGAGAAACAGACAGATGATGACAGGAGACCAGACGCAAGACAACTAGAAAGTTGAGACCATGAGTAAAAGATAAAGAAAGGAATAGAAGAAAAGAAAGAGAACAGAAAATAGAAATAAAACAAGACGTACCCGACCCGAGTGGCAGTGTAGACCGCTTCCCCAACGTGGTTGAACTCATGATGGGAGAAGCGGGCACTGACTCGCGTCTACAACTGATAAAGAGTGGTATACTCCACAAATGGAGTATGAGCAGTGGAAAATGAAACACAAGCGCGCCGCACCCAGCGACTAGGTAAGAGAAAAGATAATAGACAAAAAGGACACAAGGAGACAATTGAGAAACTAGAGAGACAAAGAGAAGAACATAAAATGAAAGACGCCATAGGGAGATTGAAGTTCAGCATGATCGGAGAATCAGAGAATGTCAACACCATGTCCTCCTTGGCTTGGGCTTCTTTGAATTCTTCCCAATATTTCATGTGCTCTTTGACTAGGTCTTTGATCCTGGACTCCTTGGCCAGATTCTGCTGGGGTGGCTTTAGGGAATCTTTTTGTAAAGGAGGGTTGCTTGATTCTGCTACTTTCTCCGGCTCTAGGTTGGGAGAGGGCAGAAGTGGTTGGTGCTGCTCCTTGTTCATCAACATTTGGTTCACAGGGTTCTAGTCCCTTCATTTTTGTCCTTACTGGTGGTCTCACGGTTACTGAGAGCTGTTGGAAAAGATCCATAGGAGGGAATTCTTCCTGAGGCTCTTGTGTTACGTCTAATCATTTTCAGAATAATATGCTTATGAATGTTTTATAGAAAAATTCCGTAAAAATAAGTTTTAATTTCAAAACTCACTTAAATTCAAAGGTACTAAGACCTTATTGGGGTTGAATTGATCCCTAGTAGGTAATCCTATGGCGTCTTGGTGGGTTCCAATGAGGTCTTCACCCCTCCAATCAATATTTCCATAGCGTCCAGAGATGTCTGGGACTTCCTGATCTAATCGATCCACTTCAGTGGCTGTGGTTTCTGGTACAGGAAGGTTCACTGGTAAAAAAGTGTATTTTATTGGTTTAATAAAATATTTTAATATTATTTTATTTTAAAAATAATTTGGTAATGCAAGTTGTGTACTTAATTTTATATTTCAAAAAGTAATTTATGCCGTATTTTTTCCAAGCTTTATGTTTCCTTAATAGAGCCTGAAAGTTGATACGCCTTTCAAGATCTTCTTGTTCAAAGAGTTTATCTAAGTGTTTGCGTGCAGAAGACATATTAAGTTGCTCAGCTTGAGTTAAAGCTTTCCAACCAGTAGGTTTATAATTTTTAATATATTCTTCTTTTCTTATCTTTAAACAATTCAGATAATAGATTATTAATTCTGAATTGGTTTTTAAATCCACTGCAAAAGAATTTAATAATAAATCACAGTTATAAAGTCAGATAAATTTATCTTTGATTTTATTTTTTTGTGGAAATGTCTGGTCCAAGGTATCAAATATAATAAAATGGAATATTTCCCGGCCAGACCCCCAATTGTCAGCCTCCTGGATGCCAAGACTCTTGCTATCCTTTAGCTACCAGAGGTGATAGAGTAAACAGTAAATATATTATTTAATAAATGCAGCAGAAATCCATAGAATACTTGGATTAAACTTATTGCAAGGTTAAATGGTTTGGTTATTGTTTATTGTTTTGAATCAAAATTGATTATTAAATATTTATAGAGGGGCCACAATTATATTGGGGATCTTTAACACCTCTCTTCAGGGATTTCAGTATGAAAACACCTAGTCCTGGTTACTTTGGGTTCTTTAGTTTAAAGATTATTATACCCAAAGATAATATGTATATAAAATACACAATGGAGTGGTAGGGCCTTGTAGCCAAGCTACCACGACAGAGAAAGGATAATAAGACTCAATGGTATATTATTAAATCGTTTAGGTATCTGTTTGGGACATGTACTGATAGTTTAAACCTGTATACTGGGGTTATAAGGTTGTTCAGCAGTTTTATTTGATAAAAAGAGGTTTGAAGACAGATATTAATGATCAGAAATTTCCATAAATCACTTACTTATCTCTTATAAGTATTTAATGACCTTGGCATGGCGTCTGGATATGAATATTACTGGGTCTCTGCCCATCAACATCCTCAAAAGAGCTCTGTATTTATAGTTTTTGGAGTCCCAATATGGTCCTTCTGAGGGTTGTAGGTGCTCAAAGGGATGGACACTAAGGCTAGAAGGGTAACCAGGGTTAGCCTATCATGTGTTCTTAGTGCTATAGCCCGGTTAACATCTAATTCCTTAGGTTATGAGAATTATCTTACCTTATAATGTAAATTAGGACGTGTGAATAACACTAATCTGTCCTATTTATGTATTATTTAATTAATTATCCTTAGTATATGTTCCCAGTGATCTAATAATTATATCATTAGACATCTCTACGGACATTCTGATGTCAGTTAAGTTCTCATTATGTATTATATAACTGGAGTAAAAGTCATAATATTGATTTTACTCTTTATTTTCGAGTTCCAGTTGATTTGTTAAGCTAATTACTTAAAAATATAAGTCATGAGAATTCATGTAATATTATTACATCATCATCTTTCTTGGTAAGTCACAAAGATATTGATCTATAGCAATTCTCATAAAAGTATATTAAAGTATTTTAATATATTTTTTAATGTTGTCATTGTCTTATTTTCGAAATTCTTGGTACTTTGAATGATATAATATAAAAATACGTGTAAGTATTATTTATGTATTTTTATATAATATTATGTATATTTAGACAGTCTACTATCCACGGGAATCTTTATTACATATGTAACAAGTTCCTGTGTATGTTGTAGCCTGTTTACGCGGTACCTGGGCCGCCTGTCACTATTTCAGCCCGTAGTCCCGCGGCTGCGTACTTGTCAGAGGCCCGGGGCTGCGTACGCAACCTCGAAGGGTTGACACGGCTGTATCTCAGTTGCGCGCGGGTGCCTTTGCTGCCGCGGCTGCGTGCGGGAATTGTGACAAAACACCTTTCTGCCCGTAACTCCTAAAATATACACAACACCTCAATTCTGACTGAATTTTAGGTGTGAAACCTATATTTGAAAATGTGTGTGAAATATTTAATTGGCCAAAAAGCTCAATACTGGAGCCGTATTATTTTGGTTCTTTTTTCCTTAATTATTTAAAAATATAAGGAGTTGGATTTCAAGGGTGGGGTCAGTGAGTGACCCTACCTAATTTTTTGTGGAGAATCCATTTCTGTAATACCATTTATGGTTTTCCTACTCCTTCTTAGGTTAGTTGTATTATTATTATTTTTATGTTATTTTAGTTACTTTTGCAGCTTTCTCTGCAATAGTAGCAAGCTGACAAGCAGTATAATACTGTGGCCCCTCTTTTATATTATATTGAAAACCATTTACTAAAAAGCCAATGAAACCTTGCAACTGCTCTTATTAAATCATTTATTTGAGCTTGCAAGCATTTATTATTGGAATAATAATTATTATCATAATTCCAGCATTTTTATCACTCTCTGTAGCTAAAGGACTGCAAGGTTCCTGGTATCAGAGAGCTGACACTTGAGTTGGGATTCAATTTAGCTTCCTTACTTAGGAAGTTTTCCCCTTGGTTGTTGTTCATAATTACTGGGCGGGGAATTTGAATTCCAGAGGCAAGAAGTACACTTGTAAACCAGTGCATCTCTTTGGCACATACATTCATTGCCACAAATTCAGCCTCTGTTTTTGACTGATCAACAATAGGTTGCTTTCTTGCAGCCCAGGAGATAGGGTTGCCAAAAATTTTTATGACATACCCCGTTGTATACTTCATGCTGCCTTCTGAGGTTCCATATTCAGCATCTGCCCACCCACAGACTCCTTCTTCTGTGCCCTTGGATTTTTTGAAATGAATGCCAAAGGATGGAGTGCCTTTGAGATATTGTAGTAAGTGCTTTTTAACATTCAAATGAGCCTTGGTGGGGGAGTTGGCATAGCGTGAGAGTGTATTAATGGTAAAGGAAATGTTGGGTTGTGTGTTAATTGAGAGATGAATCAACATTCCCACTGCTTTTTGCATGGTTTTCCCATTGAAGGCTGGGGAATCACATGAGATGACATGGTGTAGTTTCAGGGGCGCTGGTGCTTTGACTGAGTTTGCTGTATCCATTTTGAGTTCACATAGGGTCTTCAGGCAAAATTCAAGCTGGTGCAGCACAAGGGAGTCATCTTCCTGCCAGTCAAGAGTAAACCCCAAGTGCTCTACTGGACACTCTTGCATGCGGATATTGTAGCTATCCTTGATGAAAGTAAGGATGGTAAGCAATTGTTTACAATTGGGACCTACCAGGAGGCCATTGTCTGCGTTTATGTGGAGCATCATGCTTCTATAATTGGTGACAAAGAGAGATTTGTGGCCTTTCAATGGGGTGAGTCCTAGCTTGGAAAGACTTGTATTGAAGTTTCATTTCCAGCACCTTGGCGCCTTCTTTGTCCCATAGAGATATTTGTTTGGCCTCCAGACCATTTTTCCTTACCTGGAACCTCAAAACCTGCAACCTGGGCTACATGGATAGTGGAATCAATTTTGCCGTACAAGAAGGCCTTTTCCACATTGACATGAAAGACATGCATGCAATGTTGGACAGCAATTTCTAACAGGGACTTGAGAGATTCTGTATGGCTGAAA
Organism: Puccinia polysora; assembly: GCA_025617555.3. Lineage (NCBI taxonomy): Eukaryota > Fungi > Basidiomycota > Pucciniomycetes > Pucciniales > Pucciniaceae > Puccinia > Puccinia polysora. The sequence goes on along the minus strand of CM062637.1, from coordinate 19,558,931 downwards.
GAGGAGTAGGTTTTGAGGTAGTTCCGGGGATACTGATGGTAGTTTGCAAAACACATCAATCAAGAATTGCGGCAAACAATTTCCCCAAACTCTTTGCGCTTTTCAACTAGGTGCCACATTCCACCAATGACAATGTCATCTTTGGGGGGAGGAACCAAAGTGCCAGTTTTGCGGTTGATCAGGGAAGATTTCTCACCTTCCATAGACTCCAGCCGCACTGGACGCTCAGAATCATCAGCAAACACCTCCTTGACAGATATAAACTCCAACAGGAGGGCATCATTGTCATCATTTCTGTCGCTGAAGTTGGCCAGATCAATGGAAGGCTCCACAGTCCTTGCACCAGAGCAATTTTGTGCAGGGAGAATGGCAGAGGGATCCATAGATCTTCTGATTCCCTTTGGAGCCTTGAAAGATTAGGGTATGTAGGCGTAGTGTCTGGGGGGAGGGGTTTCTGCAACGGGACCCACAGGGGGCCCCGTCAAAGGAGGTTCTGGAACAGCAGACTGTTGGCGGATGGCGACGTCCGGCGGGGAAACCAAATCAGGTGCAGCTGCCCAAGAGGTAGGTGTATCAGTTTCAGAAGAAGGAAGGGAAGAGCCAGTGGGACACCACAAGGGAAGATAAACCTTGTCCTGGTTTTCAAGGAGAGGTGAAACCTGTTTTTTGGGGTGGCTTCTTCAGGGAAAGAGTTTTTCTGTATTCAAAGACCGCCTGAGGACAAAGGAAGTCCTTGGTGACCGTGAAATGTTTTTTCAGCGGGTGCAGAAACTGGCCCGCGTTGGAGTATTGGTTGTAGCCAAGGAAGAGAAGCGGAGACAAGTGGGGGAGAATTTTGGAAAATGTTGACTGGAGATTTTGCACCTTCAGCCCAAAGGGAATCAGCTTAGCTATTTCCCTAACCGGTTCAATGGTGCAGTTGTGTACAGTAAGCATGCTGACTGGAGAGCACCACTTGATGGATCTAGAGGGTAAGAGGTTTATCAGATGGATGGGTAGCAAGCAGCCTTATCCCAGTTAGAGATAGGAACAGCTGACTGGGCAAGGAGACACCAAATCATGCTGAGGATTGATTGATTTAACCATTCTTCTAACCCATTCATCTGCGGTGAATGATCTGGGCCTTGCTCAAGTACAATGCCACTTTCTTGGAGAAACAACGCCAGCTTGGTTGATCCAAATTTGCCTCCTCAATTGCAGTGAAGGAAAGCAGGTTTTATACCAAGCTGATTGTAGATCTCCTGAATGTAGGAGACAATACTGGGCTCTGAGTTGGATTTACTTTTCATGACGTAAACAAAATTGAAGCAAGAGAAATCATCAATATTTACCAGAAGGTAATGCATCCCATGCTTGGAGGGTGGAGTAATCTGAAGTACATCAAGGTGAAGTCACTGAAAAGGAGTGGTAGACAACGTTAGAGGGTTGGAGTGAGGGAGGTGCTTTATTTTGCATGCCTTGAAAACCTCACAGTTTGCTGATGAGAAGGCAGCATTGTGGTTGGTGATGGAGTGCAGGGAGAGGAATTGATGCAGTTCCTTGTTGTAGGGATGCCCTAATGCCAGGTGCCAGTCCACATCATGAAGCAGTAATGTCAGCAAGTAAGAATCCAAGGCGGGGGAAGAGCTTGGATGAGCCACATAAAGGTTCCCAAGACAAAGTAACCAGAAGAGGATTTTTCCAGAGAGTTTGACAAGCACAGTACAGTGCTGATGCAGGATCTTTGGGCCGTGGTCCTCCAATTGAGTTTCTGAGACAAGATTCCTGGGACCCTGAGGAGCAAAGTACCCAGGATAGATCAGAGTCCCACAAATGTTGAGTTTTCCAACATGATTGATTTGAACCTTGCAGCCATAGGCATTTAGAGATTTGGGGAGAGGAGTCAGATCCAAAAGAAGTGAGAGATTGCACATGGTTGAGCAAGAAGCACCGGAGTCATTGATGAGCTTGGGATGGAATTTTTAGGATCAAGTGGTGCTGTAGATCCCCTCATCCTTGACGTGAAACCCGCATATTTTGGGGTTGGAAAATTGGTCACTGAGCGCATCATCAAACTCCTTTTCAGAGGATTCTTCATCTTCATCAATTGTGTTGAGAGACACCTGGGACTGTAGCTTCCTCAACTGCTCAGAAAGCTGGTTGACTTTAGCTTGGATTTTGGGGTCCTTCCTGTGAGGAAGTTTCTTGGTGGGAACCACAGGCCTATGCAGGGTGGAGTTTGAATGCGGTAGTGGGGGCTTTACCTGGTCAGAGTGACAGCATGGTCTTGGCCTTGGACAGGAATTTTCACTGGTAGAGTGAAAGAGATAGGAGGTTTTGGAGTTGTGAAATTCATGTCTGGAGTCTTCCAGCCTGATTCAATTGCATACTGTGTTGAGGGTGAAGGGCATCAGATCATAGGAAGATTGTACCAGCAAGGATAGGGAGCAATTGTGGCAAAGACTCTTGAGCAAGAGTATTGTGGCCATGCCTTGATAGACATCCAGGAAACTCAGCTCAGGAGGGTGGATTCAAGGGTTTCAACAAGATACACATATTGGTTCTTGAATTGGGCATCATGGTCCCTTAAAGAAGTCCTGGGCTTTTAGGCAAGATGAATTGGTTGGAAAAACATGTTGCTGGCAACAATGATTGATTTCTTGCCATATTCTTGGGCAAGGGACTGATAAGCTAGAGAGAAGTTGTTTTGAGATGACTTTATCTCTGATTGAAGTTTGTGCTTGACCACTTCTTACAATAGGTTAATTGCATAAGAATTCTCCTTTTGATAGGTATTTGTTCCTTGGTGTATGTCAATCCATTCCCTGTCAAGAATTTCCTCATGGCCTCATCCACTCAGCAAGTGTTTGAACCATCTTCCTGTTGTAAAAGTTATGGCAATTGAGCTTCACCAACTTGAAGTTAGTCAAATATTCATTGTTGGTATAATCACTGGAAGAGTCCTCAATCTGAATGTTGCGGCTCTTGTCCTTGGAATTTGTCATTTTTTTCCCTGATGACCCGCATTTCTTTTTATTAAGAGTTGTTAAAACCAAGAATGGACTCTTGCTACCATGTGAGATTTAAATTCCAATTCTTTATTGCAGTCCTGTAGGTAGGAATAACCCTTATAAAAATAAGACAATCTTGAGATGAAAATGAGTGAAACAAATAAAATGAGCATGGATTTGAAGAAACATACTGGCCAACAGAGGAGAATTAGAAAAACGTAAAGATGAGAGGAACAGAAAAAGGGAGAAACTAATGAACTACCTTCTGGTCCTGCTAAGCTAGCTCAAAATTACTTCTTGAGACGTATATGATAAACTGGAGCAAGTCAGACGTAGCTGCTCCTGAATTTGTGTGCCTGGGTAAGGCCTTTGCATGCAGAGCTTTGGGAAGTGTACATCAATATTGAGCTTGAGGGTTTTTCCTATCATTTCTGTTGTCCTCCTGATGATTTTCCCTTCACTATCCCCCTTGTCCTCACAGCTCTTGTAGACTCCAACAGGTCTCAGCGCCCTTGTGTGCAATGATTCCAGTGCTCTTCTGCAGTTGCATTGGGGGCATCAGATGACAAATACAACTGCAAGCAGATGTATTCACAAGAATCCGTGCCCTTTGTGGTGCCCCAACCTGGACACCCTGACCAGTGCGGAGATTTTAATTTTTTCCTTATCATCTTTCATAGGTATCATTATCAAAAAAAAAAAAAAAAATCTTTGATCTGGAAAAGGCTTCCATTTTGTTCCCAGCTTCCCTCTTCCCTCTTCCCTCTCCCTGCCTGCATTCACTCCTCAAGAACATCTTGGTCTCATTCACTCATCCCCACCAAGCTCAGTCTTGAGTTCACAAGATTCATCCATCCATCCAGAGCTCCCAAGTCATCAAGAGTAGCAGGGAGTGTGGTCTGACTCAGTGAGAGTGGATCAAGATTTTTGTTAGAGTGTCCTTGAGGGCTTGGGGTAATGAAGGTTGTGTTACATAAATGCCTATGTACAGGAAGATGGACGTGTGACTCAATAGACGTAGACGGAATTCCAAATGAGGAATCCAAACCATCCAATCCTTCCCATCATCCTCCATTGATTCAAGTTTGACCAGGACAAATGGCTTGTTGATTGATCAAGTGCTTTTCTCAAGATCAATTGATCAATCAATATCATCATCATCATCATCATCATCATCACCACAATCTTGAGCAGGACAACTGAATTGAAGAAGGAGGGCGGAATCAAAAGTATGTCATCTTTGACCATCCCAGCTCAACCATCCCACCACCACCCAGGAAACCATCTCTCAAACCCTTGAGAGGCTCTCACAAGCCAGCCAGGAAACTATTGATCCTAGATAAATCTCATTGGACCCTAGAATCCAAACTACTCTCCAAACTGAGCTACAATCTATCCACCCATCCTCCCAAGACAACCAATTGGCTCAACGTCCTCCTGGCCCAGGATATCATTTGCTATCGTAGCCTCCTCCAAGATCTCAATCATTACAATGGCCGTCTACCTCATTTGGCCGCCTCAAGCGGCCGTCCATCAATCCCCTTTCCACCTCCTAGCTTATTGATCTCCCGCCCGGCTTGTCCATTGCCCGCGCGGGTCTCTTACGTTGCCGGTGCCTGTCAGACACCTTCCGGCGGTCATCCGCGGCCACAGCAGTTGCCCATGTCCATCGGACACCTGCCGGCGGTCATCTGCGGCCTCGGCAGTTGCCTGGGCCCATCAGGATGCCCGCGGGCATCCCTCTTTGGATTTCTTTTTCTCCAAGTACTTGTTTGTTTCTAAAAAAATTCCCCTCCCATTTGTAAACCTCTCTTGTAAATAGTCTACAGGCCTCTGGTCTATAAAAGGAGGGGCTCACCCCTGCTTTTTCTGGGGCATCATCAGACATCAGATCTTCAGTTAATAGAATCATCCATAGGGGTGTGTGCCTTTGTCCCCCCCATCATCGTGAAATTGTAATCTTGATCCTTATCCTGGGTATATCTTTGATTGCCCCCTGATCCATTTTTGACCCAAAGTCTTTGCCCCTCTGTGGCCTGATCCTTATCACCAACCAATAGCCTGCTGGTTGAAGAAAAATTCTGTCTGTTGGAATTTTTGAGTGTGTTATACCACTCCTTGATCCTTTTCTCTGACCATACTGGTCCTGATCCCTGATCACCTTTCTGGGGCCAATCACGATTTATTGAAGAGGTCTTATTAAGCTTAAGACCTGGAGTGTTATACCAACCTTTATTTTCTTTGGAGTTGCATTCTGCCAGCCTATTCTTGAGTCCCTTGAGAAGTTTTGAGGTTATCCTTTCTTCAAATCAGTTACTGTTTGCTTTTGGAGCTTCTTAAACATTGTGCTTTGTCTTGTACAGCCACCCTCAGTTATCTGGTACCCTTCAAGCGCTTGATTGCAGAGAGTTGGGCAGGTTCATTGAGAACCTGGAGGTTGCTTTGGTTTGATTTGATCATCCCCAATCTTCTGCTGACAACCAGAGCTATTAGCTTGTGGGCGTTGTTTACATACAACAGCTTTTGTTCTTTGAACTCTAAGAGGACTTTAACTTCTTTTGTTCAAGTTTTTCCCCTGCATAATCTTGTCTCAGATAGTGCTGTTCCATTGCTACCAAACTATTATCATCTTTATCCTCTACTCCTTGATTCCTCATTTACCAGGTTATGGACCTTGATATTGGTTAAATTTAAAATATTTTTGTAACACTCAGGAGGGCAGCCTAAACAGCACCTTTCCCCTTCACAGAATTGCTACGGCCAAGCACCGTTTGGAGTCTTACACCGTTTCATGGATCTTCCCACAAAACTATCCAGTCTCCTACAGGAGCTTTAAATTTTGTTTTTTTTGGAGTACGTGGCAAGACACAAATATGTCAAATACCTCAATACATAAATATTTCACAATCCTGAACATTTCATCAATCTTGTAGATAGTCATATAGCCAGAAATCCACCCTCCCCCCAGGACCAGTCTCTCTCCTCATCAAGATTGGATCCCAGAATGGCTGAACCCCGCTGAGGGCTGGTTGTGGTGGATTATCAGTTAAGTATTTTATCCTGCAATATCATTGAGATTGGATCCAGGAATGGCCAAACCCCACTGACGGCTGGTTGTGGTGGATTATCAGTGGATTATCACATAAGAAATATTACAGGTTAAAAGCTGGCTCATCAACAGGCCTGGATCAAGGCTTATGGAAAAACAATATCAAAAGAAAAAGGAAGACTGGATAAGGAAGAAAAAAACAAAGATAGACTGGAACAAACCAACCCACTAATGGGGCAATCTAGCACCCCACCTACAAATTTTTTCTCAAAGAGTGAATTTGAGTCATGCTTTGAGACGCTGCAAACAACTCTCACCCAGCAATTTCAAAGATTCAAAGCTGCTATGAGCATAATTTCCATGCAATAGGACACCCTAGAAACCCCACTACCACCCCATATGGACTTACCCACAAGGCCAGTTAGCTACCCACTCAGCCTGAAGTTCATCAAGGACCCAATGTTATTTCATTTGAACATCAACATGAAGAGGCCAGTTCTTGATTTTGACAGATGCAACTTCAATGTTTGGCAAGGGGAGATCAACCGTACTCTTTGGCAGGCATTTGAATGTGAACCCATGTTCCTGGGCAATCAGACCAGTTTTTCTACCCTGACCACAACGGAAAACCGGGAAAGCATAAATCTCCTGCAAAATTTGATTGATGATGAACTTTTTGTAATTACCAAATTGTGCCAAGTGGAGATGGGAAAGTCCATCTACAAGATGCTTGTGGATACACGCCAGCAATCATATAGGCAAAATAAGCTGGTGGTTGCGGAAAAAATGATGGTACTGCTCACATCATGGGAGGCAGACATGGCCTGGATCATCACCTTCCACGGAGTCATGGCTGACCTGAACAAATTGGACATCTAAAGGAACAAATTAGGGGACTTCTGATGCAATTTGCAGCGGTGGAAACGCCGGGGATTGATGAAAAGACCTACAAGTACTTGGTATCCCAAAAAATTAACAATACAAAGACAACCCCGCAGTTCCTCAATGTAGGAAATGTGCTTCAAGGGGCTATTGGTAAGCTATGACCAAAGGCTATTTGGGGGGCCGACCTGATGGAAATAGATAAAATACAGGCCATCAGGGGGTGATATGTTCCCCCACAGCATTGGGGCCAAGTTCAACCTCAGAACAAGCCAAACCTATTGGTTGAATGCACTGCGTATTATGCTGGGAAGCAAAAATTGGATACTCTCCTTGACACCTACGGTTGCACATGCCAATACTTTGGAGCCAAGGGACATTGGTACGTGGACTGCTTGGTGTTATGGGGGGATGTTAGGATGGGCAAAATACTCAACCCCCCCACAAACCATGCCAGAAATAACTCATGGTACCTACCTCCTCAACATCCAACTTGAGAGCTCAGGAGGAATGATTTTCTTAGGGTCATTGATATGCCAGAGCTGGAAGGGGGCAAAATTCTTCTCAATTCTGGGGCCAGTGTGCATGCGATTGGCCCCTCTTCATATTTTTCTCCAACCCAATATCTGCTGCAACCAAAACTGTTCTTACTGGCTGCTGACAAACATCAAATTACTGCTTTGACCATTGGCAGCCTCACCACCCCAAAAAAGACCAGGATGATGATAATTAAGAATTTATACCTATGCCTGAGGGTCAGCTGAATCATCCTGTCAACAGGAAACCTGATATCCGAAGGGTGGAGGCTCACTTACTTGGGATTGAGGGCCGTCCTCACGGATCCTTTGGGAAACAATTATGATGCATCCTTCCAGAACTACTGCTGGTTAATACCTACTTGTATTTTGCTGGGTATTGCAATGAAAATTTCCTCAAAAAACTCATTTGATCCCTATAAATGGCATTTTTTCCTTGGCCACACATCATAGGCAGTGGTGAGGACATTCCTGAGAACTCACTACCTGGAGGAAATTAAAGGCCTGTGGCGTTCTTTATTCTGCAAGCGGTTTGCTATATCCAAAAGCATTGACCAAAGGGTGCCCGGTGTTTAGTCTGGTATAACTCAAGAGAATCCTCTCAATTTATTTGTGATGAATGTGGCGGGACATTTTGAAGAGGATTTGATTGGTGCGCAATTCCTCCTGACCTCCAGGGATCATGCAACCCAGTATATTTTTTCCACCATACTGAAATCAAGGTTGGAGGTCCCAGAAAAAATCATGGGTTGGCTAGAGAACATTAAACCCCCCAAAGGGAGCTACCCAAGGTATATCCAAAGCAAAAATGCAGTGGAATATACAGGCCTTCTCAAATGGAAGATTGAACCATTCGGAATACTAATGGACTCCATCCCACCTTACCATCCGGAAAAAAATGCAGAAGCAGAGAGGGTTAAAAACACGCCAGGGGATATTGAAAGAACTATGCTTCACAAGAGTGGCATGGAAACTAAATCCTGGTCATTTGCATACCAGGTGACGGCCCACATCATGAACCGCCTACCTAACTCAAGCACTGGGAACAAGACCCCCTTGGAGTTGCTGTGCGGGACTGTGCCAAACCCTCAAATAATATACCCTTTTGGGACGGAGGCAATCATGCATACCCCTTTGGAGAATTGGGGGAAACTGGAAGAGAGGGCGCTGTGTTTCTGCTTATTTTTTTTTCCATCTGGGGGTGCGGGGTGGCTGTTTTGGCTGGAAGGTGAACCAAGAGTGATACATTCAACTTCCAAAATAGCCCCTTTCTTTCAGGCACTGCAGGTCTGACCTGTGGAGGATCAAACCCCAGATGTCAACAGTAATTTACACCTTGGGGAAGAAGCAACAGACCGGAAGGCTGCCAAGGAGGAAATGTCAATGAGCGCCTTACCACGCACAATAAAAATGGCAATCCTGCGGTCAATGCCAGAGGCGCTAAAAGGGGAATGGGAAGTCAAATGGATGAATTCTGGTGAGGAGGAGATACAAAAATTTGATGATCTATATGTGTGGTAACTGGTCAAACCACATGCGGGGATCAAAGTTCAGGGGGAAAAATTTGTCCTGGCCTACAAAAAGAATGTGGAGGGCAATTTAATACAGCGTAAATCCCAATATGTTGCCAAGGGATTCGGTCAGAAAATGGGGGTGGAAGTATATGAAATCTACGCACCAATGGCTTTGCTCAATACGCTCCATATGCTACTTGCTGTGGAACATCATGGTGGGTTTGCTCTAGCTAGCTTTGATGTAAGGGCGGTTTACCTTTACAGGCCTATCAAGGAGGAAATCTACATTCAACCGCAGCTAGTGGTCTGGCCACGATGGAATGTTTTTTTCATGAAATTAAAGAAAGCAATGTACAGAACATGGCAAGCGGAAAGATGCTGGTGGAAGCATTTCAAATCAGCTGCTGAGCGTGCTGGCCTCAGGGCAAGTGAGCTGGAGGACTCCCTATATCTGCACCGGGATGGTGACAAATTTGTGGTAGTGTGGTTTCATGTTGAAGACAGAGTGGTGATGGCATCCTTGGAACAGATGCTTGGGCGATTCAGGGAAGGGGTTGAGAATCAGCTGAAAATTAAATGGAAGTTGCAGGTGGAAAAGATTTTTGGGATCCAAGTGAAGGCTTCCGGGGATGAAATGACGCTAGATCAATTGCTGTTTTCTCAGGAAATTGTGGACAACTACACTCGGATAACTCACCTCAAGCGTACACCCTTGTCCAAATTGAAGATGGGGACAAACACGGGTGAGGGGGTGAACACAACAGTATATCAGCATTTTATAGGCTTGCTGATGTACCTCCCATGTGGAAAACAACCAGACATTGCTTATGCCGTCAACCAATTAGCAAGTTTCAGCTCCTGTCCATCCATTAGCCACTGGCTGCAGCTTGATCACCTCATTGGATATCTGAAAGGATCTACTCAGAAAGGTCTTTGGTATGACGGAGAGGGCTTGGGCGGCGTCTGTATGTGGGTGGACACTAAATTTGGTGGAAAAAACAAGCAATCTGTCAGCTTGCTACTATGTACAGAGCAACCTGTCATAGCAACACAAAATTAATAAAAAACAAATTAAAACAAAAATACCTAAATTTAAAAAGAAGGAGTGAGAAATCCATAAATATTATTATAGAATTGGATTTCTTACCAAAAATTAGATAGGGTCACCCAATGACCCCACCCTTGAAATCCAAGTCCTTACATTTTTAAAATAATTAAAAAGAAAAGTACTAGAAATTACAACACCAGTATGGCACCTTTTGGCAATTTCAATATTTCACGTGTATTGTCACATGTAGGGTTTACACCTAAAATTTACTCAGAATTAAGTTTTTGTGTATATTTCAGGAGTTAAAAGCGGAAATGTGTTATTTCAAAATTCCTGTGCGCAGCCCTGCATCATTACATATCCCTATGTACTCGTAGTAGCAAATTCCTGCGTACTAGAGACCTGCGCTTTTGTTATGTCACAATTCCCGCACGCAGCCCGGGATCATTATATATCCCTACGTACTTGTAGTAGTAAATTCCCGCGTACTAGAGACCCACGCACAGCTAATTCTGCCACGCATGCAGCAAATCCTACCCCACGCGCATCTGTACTGACTGATCCCCGCGTGTGATCCATCATGACTAATCTGACAACCAGGAACCGCTCAGAAGAGCTACAACCTAGTTAAGGTTTCCTTGCATATGTAATAAGTTGACATATGCATTTTTAATAGTCTAAAAAGATCAGAAGCTAAATAAAATTAATAAAAATTAAGTTTCAAGCGTTTTCTAATAATAAATCAAAGATCAAAGATTACCACGTAAATCAATGACTCTGATCTTTGAAGACCGCAAAACACTACAAGGAGTGTTCATTAAAATTATTGAAAATTATCTAAATGATCAGCAGATGATGGACTATCAGTAAACATCCACATCTGTCCAATTTAAAGAAATACTAATAGTACAAATGAAGGATGAGTGCAGAATGATAAAATTTACGCCATAGCAGATTAACAGATCCTGTGGCTAAAATAGTACAGATATCCAACAGATCTAAGGTCAGCTGATTGACAGCACCAAGTGGACGTGCTAATCTTGACCTGACTGGCTTTCCAGCCTCATCCCACGGGAAGAACCCTCTCTACAGGCCCTGAGAAGCTCAATATCACCCCAAAAAGGTATTTATACAGACCTCTTTTGATCCATTATTCATCATCAGTTTACCAGGAATTATTATTATCAATCAGACACCTTGTCATTGTTAGTCAAGTCCCTATGAAGAATCTAAGCAAGTGATTTATGACCAAGTATGTAGTATTATTATTTATTTCTTAAAACCAATCAACCTGTGAAGTTTAGTCAAGCAATTCACCCCATCTGCTCTGAAAACCTTCCTATTATTGCAGGATTTTCGTGGTAAATTTCTCAGAGTGAGTGTTTGCCTTCCTTTCTTGGCCATTGTGCTGTTATACCCAGCCATTAGTGGAATAAGCCCTTTCTAAGGCACCCATCTTCATTCAAAGGTTCTTAAACTGCCTAAGGAGGCCCCTTGAAGAGAGGTTGGTAGTCTTCAAAGATCCGCAGTAGTATAATACTGTGGCCCCTCTTTTATATATATATTGAAAACTGTTTAGTACCAAACAAATTAAACCTTGCAACTGCTCTTATTATATTATTTATTTGAGGCTCTAAGTGTTTATTTTTGGAATAATAATAATTATTATTATTCCATTATTTTTATCACTCTCTGTAGCTAAAGGACTGCAAAGTGTTAGAATTATGGCCAGCAATTAGCTGATGCAAATGAGCACTATTTAAAGCAAAAGAAATGCTGTACACTGGGTGTCAATATTGGCTAATGGGGCTCTCACAATGGGGCAATATGTTGGATGAATTTGATTGGAATGATAAATGAATGGATGGAAAACAGCAGGGAGAAGAGCTCCTTAAGTAAAAAAGATTGGCCTCTTGTGAGTGCATGATACAACAAGCCAAAAGGCAAATTTTCCGCCCCAAAAGAGCTCTACAGGCTCTACTAGCCTTGTTACTTGGTTAGGACTACATCAGCCCACATTGCGTCAGTTCCTGAACCCTTACGACCGGCCTATTTGAGTCCATTCCAGTGTTTGCCCCGTTATGGGGCTGAACCAGTCCCTTGCTGTTCAATCCCCTTGGCTGGTTTTCCGTTACAACCTGCCATGATGACCTCATTACATTGTTTACAGGCTGGTTGCCTCATACAGCCAGCCCCTGGCCCCTGAAATGGGCCAGGTGGGACCCAGGGCACACCTGGGTCCTGTCTCAGACTCACATGGGGGGTGTGACCAGCAGACATGCTGTCCCCCCCCCTCTTTCTCTCAAATCCCTTGTGGGGGAGGTCGAATCCCCTCACCAGGGGCCCTGGGGGTTGATACCCCCAGGGCGTCGTCAAGGAATTTGGCCTGGGAGGTGATCAGGTCCCCCCAGGCCCAACGCTCCTCCCCCTTGGGAAAGGGGGGGGCAGAGCGCCCCTGCTTAGTCGCTTCACACACTCTATGGTGGAGGGTGATGAATTCCCCCCCACCTGCCAGTTTCTACGCTTGAGGCCGGCGCCGCCACCTCCTTGGGCAAGGGGGTGGTCAGGTTCCCCCTGCCCTGACCAACCGCACTGTTGTGGCCGGTCGCTGGCTGTTTCAACCCAGCCAGCTTGCCCCCATCCCCTTTGCAACGGCAAGCAAGGGGAGGGGGAGCAAGCCGGGGCAACGAGCCCCAGCTTGCTGGCCCGCGCGGGATCCCTCGGCCATGCAACAGCCCCGCGCGGGCCGTCGGACCACGCGTGGGCCATACCAAAGAACACAGGGGGCCCTGAACGGGCTGCAACTAGGCAGCGGCCCCAAGCGGGCCGCAACACGGGCGGCGGCCCCAATGGGTCACCCCAAGCCCAAATTGTGAGGATTACATACTTTGGCGGGCCAGCCCGTCTGGCCAAGTATGTCCATAATAAAGCTTGGGCCCTTTTTTGCCCAAATAAGCCCATCTGCCTTGGGTGGCCCATACACCCTGGCGGGCCCGTGAAGGCCCGTGTCCCAAAAGACCATAAAAACGTGTTTTGGCGCCCAAATGCCCAAAACCAATAACACCCACATAGGCCCATGTGGCCCCCATGATGTCCACTGGGCCGTGGAGGTCCATTTTTGCATCCCATTTGGATTACACACTCCTATGCACATTACCTGAGTGCATCCGCATTTTGACACAAAGTTCCTGGCATCAGAGAGCTGAAAACTGGGGGTCTGACCGGGAAATATCCTTAAATAATTAATTTTTGATTATTTATTCCTTGGACCAGTCTATTTATTTTTTAAAAAAATAAGTTAACATAATTATAACATATTTTTGATCATTTGTTTCTCCAGTGGATCTTAAGACCAATGGAGAATTGATCAATTATTATTTGAACCTTCTTAAACAGAAAAAAGAAGAAAAATTCAGTAACTTTGTCTCTGTTATTATAACTCCTGAGCAACAACAGGAGAAATTGCTCTATCATAAACAGCAAGTTATAAAAAACAAGGAACTTGAGCTTGAAAGAATTATCAATTTCAATTCTTTATTAAGGCAACATAAGGAGTGGAAAATTTATCAAATGAAGCTTTAAATTTATAAGCTAAATAATCCTGAAGATAAAGAAAAATCCAAAATTAAAAAAAGTGATTATTTTTCTACAAGCATGATCTTACCACGTAAAAATACAAAAAAATATTAAACTTATATTTTTTTTGTTTTTGTCCATCTCAGTGGACTTTGTTTTTGGTGATCTCATTGACCAGGATCTCCTAGAGGAAGTCCCAGATAGCTTACCCTTGGACTTACCCTTGGATTTATCCCAGGATCTGATTTGAACTCACTCAGACCCCTTTGTAATACCCCCCAAGGACAGTTTTGATCCCAACCAATTTTTGGTACCCTTAAATTTGACTTTAAGTAAGTTAAAAAATATATAAAAAATTATTAAAAATATAAATACTTGAAAAATATTGCTTTTTTATATTTTTAAGCCTTTTTCAAAAGTTTTTACAGAAGAATTTACTGTTACCAGAAAGTGCTTTGACAAAGTTTATCAACAATTGGGCAAATTGAGTCTGATTTTTTTCTGAGTAATTGATACCCAGTCTCAGAATATGAGAATTGATGAGTTGGAAATACAACAAGTAATGATAGTATAAAAGTTAGTAAGTTGGAACTGATGAAACATATTGATGATAATCAATCAATTCTTCAGGAAGATATTCTTGCTACCATGAACCAGCTTAAGGGAGAAGTTAAGAAAACTAGTCCTACCCCTTAAGCTCATCTGATTAACAAAATTGATTTATTCAACAAGAAACTTGATTTGGAGTTAGGTTTGATTAAGAATGATCTCAGAGATCTTAAAGTCAATTCTACTAACTCTCCAGTCATTGACTTGGAAGAAACTAGACCCGCAAGGTATACCAGTACTCCTAGTGTTCCTCCCAGAACCAGGACAACTAGGAATGAATCTTCCCAGCCCAGTCCTACTCCTAAATTGGAACAGGCTTTGAAGTTACTTTCTCCCATTACTGAATGGCGTAAATTCTCTTGAGAAGGAGAATACAACCATGTCAGTTTCATTAAATTTATTGATTATACCCTTGCTTCTTATGAACTCCCTGATGCAGTAGCTGTGGTAAGATTGCCAAAACTATTTGAAGGAGTTGTTCTTGATTGGTTTATCAATAAAAGGGAAGAAGTTGGATCTTTATCCTGGAGTTCTTGGAAGGAATTGATCAAAGTAACATTTTTTACCAGGATTTGGAAAAGAAAGATGATGAAAAATTTTGAAACCTCCAAGTTTGATCCATCCAAGGACAAACCTCATGAGTGTTTCTTAGACCAGAAAAGCACGTTAGACTGTTTTCAGCCGGATGCTGATAAAGAAGAAGTCCATGAAAGACTTCTCAACTTATTTCCTGGGCAAATCACCCACAGTGTAAGGTGCAGGATGCCTATGGATTCTTATCTTTCTACCTTGATAGGTGTGTTGGAAGAGACTATTGATATGAATGGTCTTGATAAGAGAGTCGACAGACTCCCCAGGGAACAAAATACTAGGGACAGGGAATAGTATACTCCCAAAACTCTGGAGTGCTTGGCCACTAATCCAACCAACTTGGAGGTCAAGAAGACTCCAGAGTCAAAGGAAAAAGTATTTTGTAACTGTAACCAAACAGGACATGTAAAACCTGATTGTCATCTACCTAGGAACAGGATTAATCCTATTGAAGGAAAAGGGTATGATAATCCTGACCCTCACCTTAATGATACTGATGGATCACTTTCTGAGTGTGATTGGATAATCACTAACCCCATCAATGTTACTGAAGGAAGTATTGAGTCTTCTCTGGACATAGGAATACTTTTCTCAAGCAGCTTTGAATTCCCTGCTCAATGAAGAACAAGAACGGGAAATCCCAAAAGTATTCTTTGAAAATCAGAATGATTCCTGTATAAAGGATCACCCCATTGAAGGACATGATATGATTCTGACTCTAACCATTAAGCCTCCTTACCCACTTCACCTCAGGAGACCTGCTTACCCCCCTAGTACAGAATCTATAGCTGCTCTGGAAGCTCATATTCAAGAGTTGGTTGACTTACAAGTCTTAAGGAAAGAAGGACACAATGAACAAGTGGATATCACTACCCAAGTAATTATAGCTTGGGATAATGATAAGTCAAGGACAGTTGGATATTTTAGAATGCTGAACAACTACACCCAAGCTGATGAAGATGAATGGTTTCCCAAACACAATATCCCTGATGGACCCATACACCTAAGAAACTACAGAGCCAGAAGAAGCCATTTACCCAGAATTTTTTTTCAGATATAGACATATCTTGGAGTGGGGGAATGTCAGGTTGCTATTATGTACAGAGCAACCTGTCATAGCAACACAAAATTAATAAAAAACAAATTAAAACAAAAATACCTAAATTGACAAAGAAGGATTGAGAAATCAATGAGTATTACTATAGAAATGGATTCCTCACCAAAAATTTGGTAGGGTCACTCCCTGACCCCACCCTTGAAATCCAAGTCCTTACATTTTTAAAACAATTAGAAAGAAAAGTACTAGAAATTACAACACCAGTATGGCAACTTCTGGCCATTTCAATATTTCACATGTATTGTCATGTATAGGCTTTACATCAAAAATTCACTCAGAATTAAGGTGTTGTGTGTATTTTGGGAATTGCACGCGGAAATGTGTGATGTCACAATTCCCGTGCCCAGCCCCGCATCAGCATCATTACATATCCCTATGTACTTGTAGTAGCAAATTCCCACATACTAGAGACCCGCGCATGTGTTATGCCACAATTCCCACAAGAAGCCCCGCATCATTACATATCAGTACGTACTCGTAGTAGCAAATTCCTGCTTACTAGAGACCTGCACGTGTGTTATGTCACAATTCCTGTGCGCAGCCCCGAATCATTACATATTGCTACGTACTTGTAGTAGAAAATTCCTGCGTACTAGACACGCGGGCGCAGCTAATTGTGCCACGCACGCAGCGCATCCTACCCCCTGTGCATCTGTACTGACTGATCCCCGCATGTGGATCTGTCGTGACTAATCTGACAACCAGGAACCGCTCAGAAGAGCTACAACCTAGTTAAGGTTGCCTTGTATATGTAACAAGTTGACATATGCATCAGTAATAGTTTAAAAAGTTCAAAAGCTAAACAAAATTAATAAAAATTAAGTTTCAAGCATTTTTTAATAATAAATCAAAGATCAAAGATTACCACGTAAATCATTGACTCTGATCTTTGAAGACCACAAAACACTACAAGGAGTGTTCATAAAATTTATGAAAAATTATCTACGTGATTAGCAGGTAATTAAACATCAGTAAACATCCACATCTGTCCACTTCAAAGCAATACTAATAGTACAAAGGGAGGATGACTGCAGAATGATCAAATTTACGCCATAACAGATTAACAGATCCTGTGGCTAAAATAGTACAGATATCCAACAGATCTAAGGTCAGCTGATTGACAGCACCAAGTGGACGTGCTAATCTTGACCTGACTGGCTTTCCAGCCTCATCCCACGGGAAGAACCCTCTCTACAGGCCCTGATAAGCTCAATATCACCCCAAAAAGGTATTTATACAGACCTCTTTGGATCCATTATTCATCATCAGTTTACCAGGAATTATTATTATCAATCAGACACCTTTTCATTGTTAGTCAAGTCCCTATGAAGAATCTAAGCAATTGATTTATGACCAAGTATGTAGTATTATTATTCATTTCTTAAAACCAATCAACCCATGATTTTTAGTCAAGCAATCCACCCCATCTGCTCTGAAACCCTTCCTATTATTTCAGGATTTTTGTGGTAAAGTGCTCAGAGTGAGTTTTTCCTTTCCTGTCTTGGCCATTTTGCTGTTATGCCCGCCATTAGTGGAATAAGCCCTTTCTAAGGCACCCATCTTCATTCCAAGGTTCTTAAACTGCCTCAGGAGGCCCCTTGAAGAGAGGTTGCTAGTCTGCAAAGATCCCCAGTAGTATAATACTGTGGCCCCTCTTTTATATCTATATTGAAAAACTTTTATTGCCAAACCAATTAAGCCTTGCAACTGCTCTTATTATATTATTGATTTGAGCCTCTAAGTGTTTATTTTTGGAATAATAATAATTATTATTATAATTCTAGTATTTTTATCACTCTCTGTAGCTAATGTGTTGAAGTACTACCCGGCTCTCTCTCTCTCTCTCTTGTGCCCAATCTTCAGCTTACATAATCCGCATCGCCTCAGAGAGAACCGGAGAGGCCCTGTCCTACAACTCAGAACCGGGGGAACCGGGGACCCGCTCCTCCTCTTCATTACCTCAACCTCAGCTCAGCTTTGGCCTGGTGTCCTCCCAGCTTCAGTTTCATCTCTTCCTTCTACTTTTTCCTTGTCCTTTCTTATTTCTTTCTTTTCTCATTCTATCCTCCTCAAGTCTCAACTTTGACCCCTATCAAGCCCACGCTTCTCAGACCAAGACCACTGACGACTCAGCCTCAATTGACTCGTTGACTCAACCTCAATCAACTCACTTCCAGTTGTCTCATCAATCTCAATTATGACTGGTGAGAGTTGCTCTGTTGTCATCTTTGCAACCTCTTTCTGATTTGTCTCTCAGCTTCCCGAATCCCAACTCTCTCAGTCTTCCTATGATCATCTTGCCAAGTAACCCAATGTGTGTCAATCCTCAAAGCGTCTCTGCCAGTCCCGTTGGTCACCTCTCATTGCTATCAACTCTGTCATTTTTCTCTTCCCTCTCCTTTGTGTTTCTTTGTCTCAACCTGTGTCTGACCTCAGTCTCCTCAGTCCCTCTGTTGGTCGTAATTCAAATCTAGTCTCTCAAAAGTTTCACGGTTAAAAGCCAAAGGCTCACCACCACAACCAACAGAGGCTCTCACGATGGCAGAATCCTCCAGCAACTTCTCTGGAGAAGGCTTCCGACAGGCAATGCTCAAAACTGCCCTGGAAACCATCCCCCTACTCTCAGAGGACAACTACGGCATTTGGCGCGACAAGATGAGTGGACTGCTCCAACTCAGAGGAATACTGACAACCCTTGAATCCAGCTCTGTTCAACTCTCCTTGCTGGATAACAACAAAATTCAACTCCTTCTCATTTCCAAGGTCAATTTGGTGACTCACAACAATGTCATCACTGCCACCAACGTCAACTCAGCCAAAGACATCTGGCCGGCAATCAAGGAATGGTACTCCTCATCTGAAGCCTCCAATAAAGCCCAGATCATCAACAACTTTCTCCACATCTCTTTCAAAGAAGATGATATCACTCACTTCGTCACAAAAGTTAAGAACTCAATCAAGAAAATGAACAACATCGGCATCAATCTCCCTCAAAACATCCTGGCTTACCTCATCCTCTTCAAGTTCCCTGTTTCTCTTCACGACCTCAAACACCAACTCATGCACTCCAACAAAACAATAGGAGTCGACTTTGTGTGCAATCATCTCACTCAGTACAACAACAAAGTGAAGGCGGAGTCCTCCAACAGAACCATCTCCATGCCTGAAACCGCCCTTGTGTCCAGCAAGAACAAATTCAAATCCCAGTCCAGAAACCGCTGCGTGGAAGGCTACCACAACCTTAAACAAGATAAGAATCACCAAGAAAGCAAGTGTTTCCACCTTCACCCGGAGAAGGCCCCGGAATGCTGGAGGGAAAACCAAGCCAAATGGAGAGAAAAGCAGAAGATAAAATCCAAATCAGCCCACTACCACGGGTTTGTCACCGGGTGGATTGAATCAATAGTAACGTCAAGCCAAAAATACTGATGGATAGTTGCGCTTTGGCGCATTTCTTCAACAACAAGAGATTCTTCTCCAAGCTGATCAAATCAGACAATGGGGAGCACATCTCGATTGGCAAAGACGGCGCTAAAATTCCCATAAAAGGCACAGGAACAGTCAAACTGGTCTTGAAACACCAAACCATAGTCCTCAGCAACTGCCTCTTTGTCCCCAATTTAGTGGTTAATTTGATAAGCCCCGGTGATCTGATTTCCAATGGCAGCTCCCTGAAACCCTCCAAAGGACAATTCTGACTCATAAGCAACAATCAATGCCTCCTGGAAGGAAGAATTGTCAAGAATCTTTTTGTGGTCAACAACCCCAGGAGCATAGGTCAGAACAACTGCTACCTGTCCACCTCTAAAAACTCCGCCACTTCCACCCGTGACCTTCACCTCTCCCTAGGCCACGCCTCCATTGGCACACTCAGGGAGATTCCTGACCTCAAGCTTGAAGACAGCGACTTCTTCTGGAAGGACTGTGCCCTCTGCAAAATTACCAAGTTGCCGTTCAAGATACAGGCCACCCTTGCAACAAAACCCTTTGAACATATACATCTTGATCTTGTTGGACCAATCAAACCCAAGTTGCACCAAGGAGAGAAGTACATTCTGACCATTGTGGAAAACTTCTCAGGCTATGTGAGCGGCATTCCTCTCTTCAGCAAAGAAGATACCCCAAATACCCTCATTGAAATCATCAAACGACAGAAGTCCAAATTGGGGTACTATCCCTGAAAAGTCTGCTCCGACGGAGAATCCAAATTTTTCAAAAACAGACTCACCAGCTTCCTCAAGCAGATCTCTTGCAAGCAGCTTGTCTCCAAACCCTATCACCCCAAGCACAATGGTAGGGCCAAAAGAGCCAACAGGACCATTGTCAAAAGCATGCCTACATCTCTCAGCTCCTCAAACCTAATCAAGAGGTACTGGTTGGAGATACTCAAAGCATTTTGCCTTTCTCTGAATCAGATTCCCCGCAAGGGCTGTCTTCAATCTCCCTGGGAGATTATGCACGGCAGCTCCCTTCCACTCTCATACTTCAAACCACTGGCAACCCCAGTCATTTACCTCAATCACCTCAGACCCAAGGGAAAGAAATTCCATCCAAAGGGCCTGGAAGGAAGGCTTGTTGGATACAATCCAGACTTCTGCTCCTACAGAATCCTCTGTCCCAACGTATCCATCATCTCAAGCAAGCACGTAAAATTTGTTGAATCGTCTGCAAGTCGCTGGGATCTGAGTCCCAACTTGGACTTCTTGATTGCTGGATTTGAAATCAACAACAATCCAGATTTCCAAAAAGGCCGCTCCTCAACAGCAGAAGAAGAGTCCTCCTCCTTGGCCCCTCCTCCTGACAGGAACTTCACCCAGTACAGAGAGACGCCGGAGACCCAATCAGACTCATCTGACTCAGACTCTCCAGAAACCAGAAACTCAGATACCCCGAATCATCGGTCTGCATCCCTGGAAGACCATTCACCTCAACCCAGTCCCATTCCAGAACCTCCACCTCATCCCGCTCCTGCTTGACTTCTGCAAAATTGCACAAATCTCAGACCTCCACAACGCTACGGGTTTCACCACTACTTCAAACCCAAGACATACCTGAAAGCCATCTCCTGTGAAGAGGCCAAAAGATGGAAACAGGCAATAATAAAATAGCTGGATCAATGCAAGGATCTGGAGGTGTGGGAAGAGTAAGATGGACCCAAACCAATCAACCCGCTTGAAACGACCTGGGTGTTCAAAATCAAAGACAATTGCCACAACGACGCTCTCATCTTCAAGTCCAGAATGTGCGTGAAGGGCTACAATCAAATCCACAGGCTTGACTTCAAAGAAACATTTGTGCCCACTGGAAAAATCTCATCTCTCAAAGTTATCCTTCAACTCGCACTCAAAGACAACCTTGAAATCAAACAATTTGATGTCAAGGCTGCCTTCCTCCATGCAGCCATTGAAAATGAAGTAATCATCAATACTCCCGACGGTTCTTCTCAACAGAGAAAATACTTGAGACTCAAAAAGAGTCTCTACGTACTAAAAAAAGCCCCAAAGAACTGGTACCTCACCCTCACAAGTTGGATCAAGTCCACGGGATTTGTGGAATCCAACAGCGACCCCTGTCTCTACAAATCATTGGAAGGGAAATTGTTCATATTATTCAACGTCGATGATCTCATCCTTGTAGGAGATGGGAACGACTTCAAAAGCAAATTCAATGATAAATTCAAAAACTCCCAATGCCACACTCCCGACACCATCTTGGGAATGAAATTTGATTGGACCAGCGACTCAATCCTGCTCATTCAACCAAAACACATTGCTCATGGTTTAGAAGAACTTGGACTGTCAAACACTAAAGGAGTCCAAACTCCTCTGACTCCTCACCTTCAACTCACAGAAGCATTGGATGAGGACTTTGAAGACTTCAAACGCCTCAACATCAACTACCGCTCAGGGGTGGGTCTTCTGAACTACATTGCGTCTGGGACCCGCTCGGACCTCAGTTTTTCTGTATCAAGTCTCTCCAGGTTCCAGAATAAACCCAGCCTGACCCACTGGAAGGAACTCAAGAGAACCTGGCAATACCTGAAGGCCACCAAAGACGTGAATCTCACCCTAAATTACGACAAATCTGACGAACCTCTGGTTTTCTACAGCGACTCCTCCTGGGGTGAAGATCCAAAGTCAAGGAAGTCTCAATCTGGCTACTTGGGGTTCTTGTTTGACTCAGTCATCTCATGGGAGAGCTTCAAACAACGCAACATCACCTATCCCTTGACTGAAGCCAAACTCAAACCTCTTCTGGATTCCTTCCTGGAGGGAAGATGGCTCAAACACCTCTTGGGGGAGGTGTTAAACGTCTCCATCCCCTTCACAACCCATCTCATCAACAATAAGGCCTTGAGGACAAGCTCAAACAATTTGGTTCCAACGCCAAGACGAGGCACATGGACCTCAAAACAAAAGGTTTGCGGGAGGAACTTGCACTGGGCAACCTGGAGGTCAAACTCATAACCACGGACCGCATGTTGGCTGATCCTCTGACAAAGGCGGTAGCTAGACCCGCCATCCAGGCCTTTGTACGGATCCTCAACCCTGAATTCAAATTCAATGGTTCATCCTAGTCAAACTCTCTCCAGTCATGGGGAGTGTTGAAGTACTACCCGGCTCTCTCTCTCTCTCTTGTGCCCAATCTTCAGCTTACATAATCCGCGGCGCCTCAGAGAGAACCGGAGAGGCCCTGTCCTACAACTCAGAACCGGGGGAACCGGGGACCCGCTCCTCCTCTTCATTACCTCGACCTCAGCTCAGCTTTGGCCTGGTGTCCTCCCGGCTTCAGTTTCATCTCTTCCTTCTACTTTTTCCTTTTCCTTTCTTATTTCTTTCTTTTCTCATTCTATCCTCCTCAAGTCTCAACTTTGACCCCTATCAAGCCCACGCTTCTCAGACCAAGACCACTGACAACTCAGCCTCAATTGACTCGTTGACTCAACCTCAATCAACTCACTTCCAGTTGTCTCATCAATCTCAATTATGACTGGTGAGAGTTGCTCTGTTGTCATCTTTGCAACCTCTTTCTGATTTGTCTCTCAGCTTCCCAAATCCCAACTCTCTCAGCCTTCCTATGATCATCTTGCCAAGTAATTCAATGTGTGTCAATCCTCCAAGCGTCTCTGCCGGTCCCATTGGTCACCTCTCATTGCTATCAACTCTGTCATTTTTCTCTTCCCTCTCTGTTGTGTTTCTTTGTCTCAACCTGTGTCTGACCTCAGTCTCCTCAGTCCCTCTGTTGGTTGTAATTCAAATCTAGTCTCTCAAAAGTTTCATAAAGGACTGCAAGGTTCCTGGTATCACAGAGCTGACACAATCAACAAGTGGCTACGTCATCAGATACAATGGAAACACAGTGGCATGGGGGGCAAAGAGGCAAACAGGTTTGGTACTATCTACCTGTGCGGCAGAATATATAGCACTGTCTGAAGCATATCAACTACTAGCCCACCTAAGGCTGACCCTATTGGACCTCAGCTTTGGATGTCAATCCACAATCTACTGCAACAATCAAGCAGCAATCTTGATTGCCACCAGCAACGGCTCCAGGAAGAGAACCAAATATTTGGATACGGCTTTCTACTTTGTTAATGACCTCATCAGGAAAGACAACATCGGCCTCCAGTGGACTAGCTTGTCAACGCAGCTCGCTGATATCATGAAAAACCACTCGGCCCCAACAAACACTCAACCGGGGCACGCGCCATGGGTGTATATGGTGACATTATTGTGGGAGGGGATGTTGGAGTACGTGGCAAGACACAAATATGTCACATAACTAAATACATAAATATGTCACAATCCTGAACATGTCACCAATCTTCTAGAGAGTCATATAGCCAGAAATCCACCCGCCCCGGGACCAGTCTCTCTCCTCATCGAGATTGGATCCCGGAATGGCCGAAACCCGCTGACGACCGGTTGTGGTGGATTATCAGCGGATTGTCACATAAGGAATCTTACAGTTTTCATGAGTGGAATCGGAAGAATGCGGGAGTTTGATGACGTTTGGCTTGTCCGTTGGATCTTTCGATGACTTGGTCTCAGAAGCTCATTTATTGGCAATATAGTAGCGCAGGGTTGGTTTCAGCGCCACGCGCAAGATCTATATTGGTTTGATGAGGCTTAAGCTTGAGTTTGATCGATTGCTCATGAAAGGATGACTTCCAGCCGACTGATCAGCAATCCGAGGCCTTTCATTCATGAGTAAGCGACTTCCTATTCCCAAGTTGGACCGCAAGTTGAAACCTTGTCATAAGACCGAAAGAGGGTTTGGGTGGTTGACGTGGGTTATGGGGGCCGCAACATCGAGCTCGCCCATCAGCACTAGCGCAGCCGAAGCATATTGTTAGCGTAGTTTCATATTGCTTATGCAAGGATGACCACGAGGAGACTGATCAGTGATCATCCGATCCTGACCACTCATAATTTCGCTGACGTCACAGGTTTGAGCCATGACTGCTCCGAGGCCTGCCCGCGAGTTCAAATTACTGGGTCCGACCAACCTTGACATCTTATGAGCGGAGCTGAAAATATTTACTGGTCTTGTCGCCAGTTGGTGGAACTGTCAAACTGTGGCCCCTTCAAGAGTTGTAGGCTTCATGACATCTGATTGTTCAGCTACTGAGACTGATTCTTGCAAAGAGCTGTTGCTGATTCAGACGGACTGCTTTGCGTTGGTAACATCGGTCTGACGTTGCTTTGAGTTCAGGAGTCGCACTGTTTCACAATATTTTCTCCTGCGGAAGCGTTGGGTTCACAGTCAAGACACGGTGTCAGCTGCGGCTGTTACTGGTACACCATTTGGAGTAACGACCCGCTGCGGCTGTTTCTGTGCACTGGATTCGATGCACTCTGCCGTTTATCCCAACCACAAGTACTAGCATGAAACATAAGATCAGATTCATGGCTCAACACAAAATTTCTAAGAGCTCCTTGCCACTTTGGAACCGTGTTGGCTTGCTCCTGTTTTCACGATCTTGTCTCATACAGCGGGTGGGCCATGACACCCTCGGTTTCTGGATCGATGAGCACCTTAGAGATCAAGCAAGGTCTATAAGTAAGAGTCCACCTTCATCGTCCCTCGCTTCCACATCAGCATCCCCTGATTCTTGTATCGCTGCATTCCCCAATTGCATTTCAACCCTACTAGCACCTCTTGAATAATTCATCTGAAAAAAAAGCCTGAAAAATAAATCCCACTGCGCAGTAAGTTGAATAATGAGACCTTCTTTGTGACGTACATTCAATGGTACCACCCAACCCCTAATATGAAAATACTCACTAACCTATACAATTCCCACTTTTTCTAAACCAAGGAATTCGCCCTAGAAAATTATTGTGATTTTTTCACCATGAAAAGTATTTTCACAGGAATTGCAACTCTTCTCATTATAATCACCTACGTTGGTGCCTTTAGTTTTACCTGCATTTATTGCAGAAGAAAAAATTTGATGGCGCATCGCGTTGGAAATCCAATTGAAGGGCGATGTGTGATTAAGTACAAATGCAGATGTGGATTTCCAACAAAAGAAAGGTGTCCAGCGGTAAATGCTAAGAGCTCCACCTACGCATGCAAATTTTGTGACAAATTAAATTCTTTTAATGATTGCCCCCAGGAAGGAAGTCATGAAACAATCAAAGACTGTGATCATCCACCATTTTAGAAATACTGTTAAATAAAAAAAATTAAATCTATATATTCATCTATATTCTAAAAAATGAAGCTTTAGATATTTGAGAGGATCAATAAAATGAACAAAATGATATTGCTGTTATAGAATATAAATATGGCCCAATCAAAAGATTTAATAAAAAATTCAAAGCTGCTCCATCAAGATATAAATATTGCTGTATTTCAGGTTCTTGAGAGATAGGAATTGATGATTACTTATTTTCTAAAATTTGGTTATATTTTTATATCAGTGAATTTATTCAAACAATAAAATCAATCAGAAAAGTTATGCAAACAGTAGAGATAGACTGATAGAAATAAGTTGGATTTAAATGAATCAGAATTATGCAATTAGTTTATTTTTTGGTTGTTTTATCTTATTTTGAAAAACAAGGGAGATTTGAAAGATTGGATTGAAGTGAGTTCAATGAAAAATATCATTGTCTAATCATTTCTTGATGGCACAAAAATGGTTCATGCCATTTTTTCTAACCCTTAATTCAAGGTAACACTTCTTGCATTTAAACATACTAATACCTATGAAATGATTTTTCTTAAATAATTGTGAGAAATAAACCCCAATATGCAGAAAGTATTTAAAAAAATAAATATTCTTAACCTATCTTCTGTGTAATTACCCAATACTTAAAACATAAAAGAATCACCATAATCCATGATTTCCACTTCATTAAACCATGAAATTCACCCTATACTGTTGTCATTAATTTTTTAATGTGGCTATTATCCTACAGAAGTCAAAAATATCCTTTTTATTATTGAATATTCTTGGTAGTTTAATTTTATTTTCAGGAGATAAAAAGGAAGGAGTCTGAAAATTTGAGGATCAATTTAAATGATGTTTTTGTTTGGGTACTTTGAGTATGAGTTTGAATATGTCAGCTTGCTACTTTTAAACAGAAAATTTTCAAAGCAGAATATAAAAAATAAATAAAAAAAATAAAACTACAAATAGGAACCAGAAATCCTCCAGTTTTATTACTAATTTTGATTCCCCATCCAAGATATGCTGGGTCCACTCATTGATCTCACCATGGAATTCCAACTCTTTATATCTTCAAATAATTTAATAAGAAAATTTTAAAAAACCACAGCACCACTAAAAGCAAGTTTTTAGCCCTTTTGATATTTCAAGTGTGTTGTCACATTTATTTTTCACCTCAAAACTCAGTCAGAATTTGAGTATTGTGTGTGTTTTAGGAGATACATTGGGTTGTGTGTTCTGTCACATTTCTCACCCGCAGCCCTGCATCCATACAATGCAGGCTGCGTGGATCTGACACCCAAAACTGAAGGAACCTGCCAGAAACACACATTCAAAATTTGTCTGGCTGTGGTCTGCCTAAAATTGTTGAATCCTTCCCCCAGCCCTCAAGCACATGCGCATCAAACCTTCCAGGAAAGAAATGTCTACAAGGTACCACAGGAAACTTCTAAAACCCATATTCATGTGCCATCCATACTCAAAAAGTGGACTGATGGATAGAGGAAGGTTTAAAACTCTGAAAAATGAAAAAAAAATCTAAAATTTAATCAGAAAGTAGACAATTTAAATAAAAAAATAATAAAGGCTGTCAGAAAAATGACATTAAAAAATCTTCATGGACCACAAAACTTGCAAAAGAGTTCACATACAAATTATTAAAAATTACTTAAAAAAACCAGAAGATGAAAGGACATATAATAATTTACACACCTGATCAATTTTCTCATATATATACAATAAAAAATGAAATGTATTTCAAAACTGCAAAAATAACAAATTACTAAAAAGAAAAGTTTTTGAAATGAATTTCACACATAGATACTAAACAGACAGGTAAAGCTGAGTGAAAAAACTAATAATGCAATTCAGAGTATCCCTGGATAGGCTTCTAGCCATAGCCTAACAGAACTTACCTCTTTAGGTGCCCTGTTAAGGCACCTTAACCCAAAATAGGTATATATACAATACCTTTTTGGTTGTTTTAAAACCAGTGAGATTTAATTATAAATTAAGAAATTCTGCCATAATTTTTCAGTTCCTTATAAGAGATGAGCAAGTGATATATGGCCCCAATCTGATAGTATTATTATCATTACAAACACCATTATAATTCCTTGGAAGAAAATCAGCAAAAAACCACAACCTTTGATCTGAAACCCATTCAACCATGAATTCCTCCAGAGCCCTTGTTAGCAAATAATTCAAAATTAAGTTTTTTTTATCCCTGCCTAGGCTAGTGTTCTTTTAATTCCATTGCTACTCACAACTCCCTTGGGTTCTACCCATTTTGATTAATTTTTAAGGAACCCATTGTCCCAGGGTTTTATGAGTTCCAAAGGAATCCCCTGAAGACAGGTTGTTTAACTGTAAAGATCCCCAGTTTTTTATATGCTGTTGCTTCTATTAAAATATATTGAAAACGTTTTAAACAAATCAATTCAAACCTTGCAGTTGCTTGCATTTTTATTAAACTTTTGGAGCTCTTAATGCTTTAATTTTTGTAAATATCATTATTCAATGAATACATCACTTTTGGTGTCAGCTTGCTACTATTTACAGAAAAAACTTTCAAAATCACTAAAATAAAAATAAGCTCATGAAAACTTAGAAGGAATGGGAATTGAAAAAATATTACAAAATTTGAAATTCCCATACTTGAGTGCAAGAATCCCTGCACAAACTTCTCAATATTTCCGCGCAAACCACAGGAAACCTCCTGCACTTGTTTGCGCGGATTCCCACACTTTTTTGCCCAAATTTCCGCACTTTTGCGCTTTTATGCATAAATTTCTGCAATTTTTTGCGCAACTTCCCACCATTTTGCGTGCCAATTCTTTTGCTTTTGTTCTTTTGTTTTGTATGCTCAATCAGTTGAAGAACTCACAGGCACAAACCCCAAGTAAACCTCCTGCATGCAGCTGTCAAAGAAGAGCTCCTGTTGGCTTTCCAAACCCAATCTCAAATTCCTGCTTGCTGCCATCAAGCCCTCACGCCTCAAATCAGCAATGACAATTCATTTCAAAAAGTGTACAGCATGTAAATTCTATAACCTAACTTCATCTGTTATGCATATGTAATGACATGATATATGGGAATGGGATGGTTGGAAACTTCTAGGACATGAATAAAACCATGAAATGACAAATTAAATCAAATAATAATCAAGGTTGTCACAAAAACCACATTTTCAAATCTTTATAAACCAAAAAAAATATTAAGAATTTGCCTTATAAAGTATTAAAAATTACTAACATGATGAGGATATGACACATAATCTAAAATGACTCACATCTGACCATGTCACTCAAAATAATACAATCAAAAATCAAGAAATATTTCAGAAATTCATAAATAACAAACAGGTATTTGCACAAGATTTTTTGAGCCACTGCTTCAAGAAGTAATTTATGTTCTCCTTGACTCCAGACTTAAGTTCTGTAAACAGCCTGTCATACCCATTCCCTTGGGTTAAACTGTTCTTTGAATAATAAGGACCCCAGTGTACTAACAGACTGAGGCCATGAATCAATTTTTATCTCTTGTAAAAACTTGATCATGGATGGCAAGGGGTCCTATTTGATTACTGATAAATTACTGGTGTTTAAATCATGAAAAAGAGGCTGTATATATACCTATTTGGGGCAAGGAGACCTTCTCAGGGAACGTAGAGAGGGTTTTGCTTGTGCACTAAGGCCAGCAAGCTGGCCAGGGCTAATTTGGAACGTAGTATTAGTGCTTTATATCTTCTAGCCCTGCTTGTGTTGTATTTCTATGTTAAATGATTTTCAGAAACTGTTTAAATAATGATTTGTTATTTTTACAGTTCTGGAATATTTCTTTATCTTGTATTTTTTTCTTTTGAGTTAAACTGGAAGGATTGAGTATTTGTAGATTTTATGCCATCTTCCGCACATTTTGGTAGTTTCAATAATTTTTATTGTTGATATGTTTTTTGGTTCATAAAGATTTGAAAATCAAATTTATGTGACAACCTTTATTATTTTTTCACTTAATTTATTTGTTTTATACTTTGAATTTTACACTTTTTATTAAATATTCAGAGGTTTTAGACATTTCTCTATACATAAGTAAGATTGTTACATATGCATGATTTATGCATGTAATTGTAACATGTTCCTGCAGCACCTGGCTGTCTGGAATGGTGCATTTGTTTTTGAGGCGCGCAGGCTTGACAACTGCAGGCGGGAATCCATCATCTGCGGCCAGAAGCATAATGCATGTGGGTTTCTTGACATGTGCCTGCATATTGAGTGTCAGGCGCGTGTAACCTTGCTGTATGGATGTGATAGTGAATGGTCCTACAAAAGCAGGTCTCAATTTTCTGTTCCCTGAAAGGTTGTTAAAAGTGGTTATTTAAATCAGGACTTGATCTCCAATTTTAAAAAAAATTCCTTACAAGTTCTGTCCCATCTCTGTTGATTGTATTTAACAACTTTTTTAACACACTTAGATTTGTGTTTATTAGCTTTTTCAATCATTTTCTTGAATTCTAGTGAGATATGATGTATATCAAAAATATTCTGATTGAAATTGTCTTTTGTTAGTATGGATAGGCATCCTCTTTCTAGGACATAGGGTATTTCTTTGACAGTAGAATGTTTGATACTCACCATGAAAAAAATGGTGGCACCTGCCGGCAGGTGTAGCACCTGAATCTTGTTGTGGTTTTTTTTTAAATCTGAGAAAACTCTGTTTCTAACTTGAGTTGGAACTGGAGAAAAGTTGTTTGTATCAGTTCTTGAGGATTGCAAGTAATTCTAGTGCATGCATGGAATACAGAAGATTTGGAATCATGGGGAAATTTAATTTTATGTAAAGTGATATGGAGGAGTGAAGCAGTGGGGTTTCAAACCTGACACATAAATGTCACTCCCTGGATTGAATAAGTCAAGATTTTGATGATTTTTTCTTTCTATTTCATATTAGATCATTACAAGAGGTTTGAGGGTCCTTTTTGTTTTTTTTACTTTGTGGTTGAAAAAAATTGTATTTTTTGAAAGGATTAAATTCAGTTTTTCATATATTCTTTTTCTTCTTGTGAAATGTAATAAATCTCAATTTCATGTAGGAAATTTAAAATTTGATCTAAATTTGAACTGAAGATTCAAAAATCTGCTCAGACATGTTGGAAATATTGTATCACATAGAAATTGAGTTCAATTATGTATTTCAAATAAATTGATTTGACATTGAAATAATTGGGGAGGTTCAAATTTTGTTTTACAAAATGAATGGATTTAAAAAATTCAAACCATTTCCTTGAATCAGTTGATTTCTCTAATATCTTTTGGCAGAAAATCTTTTTAAACATTTCATGTAGTATTGCAAGCTCAAAAAACAAAATCTATTCATATTGAATTGTTTTATTTAGAAGGAATTATTTAATAAATAAAAATTTTCTAAAATTTAGAGCTTTTTATTTGCTTTTCTGGGTGAAAAAAAATGAAATATAGAACTACTTGGAAATAAATTTACACAGACCAATGTGGGTTCTCAAGAGATTTTGCTCATATTTCTAATTTATCCTCTACTGGCTTCATCTCCAAAGCCAATTTCTGTGTCAAATTTAATGTTGCAAGAAATAGAGGGCAGTAACAATTAGAAGGGAGGGCTTCACATGGTTTCATCTGATAATTTGGGACTATTTCATCATAACTTCTTCCATATTCTACTTGATTTTTAGCTTGAAGTTCACCTTTCATCTCAGATAAATAGTTGAGAGTGTTGTTATCAAGATTATGAAGAAATTGTGAATAAACTTTGCTTCTCCAATACGCGTGGACAGAGTGATATTTCCCCTCATTGTCCTCTTCTGTATCCAAGAAGCATTCCACACTAAGGAGAAGGTTTTTTGCCAAATCCTTTCCCATATGATGATTGGAAGTGGCAAAGCAGTTTCTGTATATCTTGATGATTGAAGACCAAAATTTCAGCTAACAGGAGTTAGAGAATGGAGAGCAATCTTAAGATTACTCTGTGTTTAACTCTAGACCTAGGATTCTTGTTAAGTGTCCTAGGCTTCATGTAATTATCTTTCTGTCCACGTAGGCAACGTTTCATTAGGCCAAAGAGTACATCCTTCTTGCAAAACTCAATATAAATTGGATAATTTATAAATGCATAATTGTCCTTAGCATTTAACCAACATTTTATTATCAATTCTGACAATATTTGGTGCCACTTTGTTGAATTATGATGGTCCCATTGTAAATTTGGAACATGTATGCCATAGCTTTCTAATTCTTTGTGGCATTTCTCTTTGAATTTTCCAGGAATGCTCTTCTTCCCTCCATAGAGGTTTTCATTGGTTGTTTCCATGTTGAAAAAGTTGTATTTTGAGTCAATTGTATTGATGATTTTTGAGTTTAAAACTTGCACTTGATCTTGAGTGGGCGGGGGAAGAACCCTGTCTCCTCAATATTTCATTTTTAAAAAAGTCTTGACATAGTCACATAAGCATAGACTTATGGGGTCATTTGAATTTGGAAAATGTTCTGCTAATTCCTTTTTTAATGTGCAAGTTTTGATGGATTTTGAACTATGAGGAGGTCTAGAATCCATATTATGATATAGATAAGTCTTCAATTAGCTCTTGAAACAGTTGTGGGGTTGTTTGAAGTGTAGATTTTGTGGAGGGAAGGAATTTGCAGACAATTGAATCTGACTTTATCAGCCATTGAATATGATGAATTTTGAGAGATTATAAAGGGTTCATTTACAAATTGAATATCACAAATTGGTTATGCATCTACTCCATACTTCATTGGAAATATGTGAGCCAAATTCTACATTGTGCAATGAAAAAAAAATATTGTCAGAAGGAAGAAATGTTTGGGAACTACCACTTTGATTTTGATAAAAATGACCAAATCTTTTATTCATGTTTGGCTTTACCATGGATATTGATTTATATGATTATTTTTCATCATTTTAAATGATGTGGAGAATAATAATCATTCTGTTCCCTTTACAGGTCAAAAGAATTAATCAAGAAAATAGATTGATACTTATCATAAAATTTAACAGTTGTAGTAATTTTAGAGATTTTACAACGAAATTCAAAAGCTTGCTGTTGCAAACCAAGTATTTCCTTGGTAGATTCTTTGAAAATCAAGAAGAAACCTATCATTAAAAACAGAATTGTTCTGAAATTTCTGGGATTAGCACTTAAGTTTTTTTGAATTTCACCTCTATTTTTCAAATCCACATTATGATCAAGATGATCAATTTTCCTGAGGTTTAGTATTAAAATAAATGAAATGCTTCTATAATTTTTTACATTGAAAGCCAAATTTCAATTGTGAATTTGTATGCAAATGCTTGAAAAAATATGATTCCTCTAACCCAATTAAGAGGTGCAATTTTGATCCAACTTGCGTTAAAATCCAATTGTGAATCTGTTTTGACGTCTGCTCCCGGCAAACAAAATATTGAAAGTTTTCCTAGTAACTGAATATTCCTGGTGTTGAATGTAAATTTGCAAGGATTCATCTGAAATTTTGAGTGTTGAAATTCTTACTCATTTAAAAGAGGGCCAAGGTCATATTCTTTAAAAAATGTTATGAAAAAGTCATTTCTGGTTCATTTACCACATTTTAGATAAAGTTTTTGCATTTGAAATTAGATAGAATTAAATTTTTTGATTAAAATCATTTTCTTACTTCCTTTCATTTATTAAAACCATTTCATTTTATTTTTTCAATCATAAATTTGGAAGATTCAACTGAAATCTCTGGAGACATATATAAAACTGACTGCATATATGAAAGCCAATCTTACCACCCTTCCACTTGTGTTTACCTTCATGGGTTGGTTGGAGTTCACAAGAGGAAAATATTTCACAAGAAGAGTTTAAGTTACCAGCAACACTCATCAAGCTTTCTTTTTTCAATTTTTATTGTTGTTTTAAGCCAAATATGATTGAATTTCTTTACAAAGAGAGCTTCTTATGAAAAATTGGTTCTTTCATATAAAGTAATATGGAATTTTTCAAGCTTCTTTTGATATTGAAATCAGGTGATCTCATCAGAAAATAATTTGATTTGATACCTTTGAGGTACCAAACCCCATTCATTGGAAAAATCCATGGATTTTCTTAGGATTAAATAATTCATTTTATAAGGAAACTAATGGACAATAAATCTGATTTGATTCTGCCACATATCAAAACATTTATTTGACTTGAAAATTTGAAGATTATCAATAGGTCAGACACTCCATAGTTGAGAACATTCCATGTTTCATTGATTTTTCATGAAAAAAAGATGAGGTTTCCTTTCCTCATTGCATAAAAAGGCTTTTTATAGCATTTACTTGGATATAAGGCTCTTATTAATCTCTGTTCCTCCAACCTTGTGTTATAATTGAGAGGAGGTGGAATTTTCATGAAGGATTGAGTAGAGAACCCAATAATTGTGAAAATTACTGGTAATCATTGATGAGAAACATCTAAAGGTCCATTGGAATTGAACTTCTATTGACCACCAATGAAACATCTGTAAAATAAATGTAAATTACTGATAAATCTGATATGATTTTTGAAGCATAAGTACTTACAGCTTCCAAGGAATTCACGCCTCTCCATCCAAAGGTCCCAGACATTTGGTATTCATTGTTCTGGAATATGAAATTCTAAGGCCTCCCTGTCAATTATTTTTTAAATTCTGCAGACCCAAACTCTTTCATTCTGCTCTTCATTCATCCATATTTCACTTGGTGCCCAAATTTCAGGACATGGCTCAATTTTTTTGTTAAGCTCATGATCAATATGTTATTGTGTTTCTTCCAACCATTTTTTTTGTTCATGGGATAATAGAACCATTTCCTTTGCTTCATTTTTGAGGGGTATTGGGAGAAATTGGTGGATTGGATATGTGTTTTCTTTGAGGTATGAGTTTGTTTGATAAGTTGGGTACAAATCAATTTTGGGTTGATATTTACAGGAAATGAAAAGGAAGTATACTGGTTCATGAATCCAAATTTAATATTGCATATATAAAAAACCTATGCATAAATTGTATGGAGATTTTCATGGGTGCTTAGCATTATATGCATTTAATACATTAATTGAAGAGTATTACATACTGTATTACTTTGGGAATGGTTTGACATATTTTAAGAAATTTCTGTGGCATTTTGAAGCAGAAATTTTGAATATTACTGGATCTTTGGGTATGGAGATGATATAAAAATTGCAATGTATTTTCTTTGGTTTATTCATTTCTTATGAAATGAGTGATTGGTTGATAAATGAAGGTATTTTGAATCACTGATGTTTATAACCAAACAAAAATCACAGCTAAAGTAAAATTCAGGAAAGAGAGATATTTGTATTGATTTGGATTTTTTTATTTATTTGATTAATATTATGTACACTAAAAAAAGCCATGATATGATTCCTTGCTTTCTTTCAATTTCTCTGAAAGACCAATCATAATCTTGAACAGAAGTTTCTGGAGACATCCAGTAATTTTTAAGCAGGGTGCCATGCCTACTTGCTTTGAGTTGCATCCCATGACCTTTATATGAGTGTTTCAGCAACACACTGCATCCATTCTGTTGTGGTAAAACAAACATGATATTTTGATAGGGAAGGCCCAAAATATTGGATCATTTCAATTTTCCATTTGCAGTGTCTTTAATATGCAACATAATGAAATTATTCTTTCATTGGTCCTTGACTCC
The DNA here is from genome assembly GCA_025617555.3 of Puccinia polysora. Classification (NCBI taxonomy): domain Eukaryota; kingdom Fungi; phylum Basidiomycota; class Pucciniomycetes; order Pucciniales; family Pucciniaceae; genus Puccinia; species Puccinia polysora. The sequence continues at coordinate 19,523,632 of CM062637.1, read as the reverse complement.
CATGAAATCACAATATAAAATTAATTTCTGAACCAAAACTCAGCTATTCTTAATTTAATTTTTTTTTTTCAAGATTTATTCATAATTAATATGCTTTGCAGCACATGATATAAAAAATTATGGAATGAGCAAAGAATATCATTATTTTCCAAAAATTTAGGGTTTGGTTTAAATTTAAAGGCTACACTCAATCTTTGTTCAATTTAAAATCATAAACTTAGTCAATAAATTTCATGGGCAGTATGATCATGGAGCATTCAATCATCCAAAATAACCACGTTTTCAAGTCAAAAACTGGATTATCCCAACATCAGAAAAAAAATTGAAATAAAGAAATATCAATCCAGAAAAACTTATAGTCTAATTTCATAAAAAGTTACCAGAATTAACTATGGGAATCTTGGGTTTCTGAGGTCACTTCAACTAAGTTAGAAGAGGTAGTTTTTTTGAAACCCCAGACAGTATTAAAGTGGCTCCCCAGATCATATTCAGTAACCAGTACAATATCATCCAGAAGGACCTCAGCCAATTTTTAATTAGAAAATCTTTCAGTAAAAATGCTAATTACATCTCTCCAGTTGATTTTTTGGCTCTTACTAAAACCCATATCACTCAAGGAAGTTTGAAGATATGCCCTTGTGTTACCAAGTTGGCCCCAGAGTGGCTCAGCAGGTAAGACAGCTTTCAACTTTGACTCAAGAACAAGACTTTAAAATTCAAGGAGAATGCCAGACTTCCACTTTGGCATCACTTGTTGATTTCCTGGAAATACCCATATAGAAGCAGGACCAAAAACTAACATGTGTGAAACACATGCTAGAGAATTGGTCCCCCATTTTTTCTTCTTTTCTGCTGAGTCCTTTGACATAAAAGGCTGCAAATGATCTTCTTTTTCATAAAGCCATAAGTTGACAACCCCATTGAATAGAGAGACCACATATTAAAAAACAGTATGAAGGCCACCTCTTCCAGCATTTATCTCAGCATGCTGATTAACACCCAACCTCTTTGTTGAGCAAAGGTGGAATCATCAATTACAGCTGCTTGCAGGTTGGCAAAGTAGCTTTGTGCTTTGAGTAAAGCCTCATCTGAAGTCCCTTCAATACCTACCATTGAGAGAAGCACATTTCTGGAGATTTTGTGTGAGACTACACCTATGATGTCATTCAAGGTGTGCTTCAGTTTTATGTATGCCCCACGTATTGGCTTCCTGGTATAAGTTAGGATCTCAGAGAGGGGATGCATATTGAGATGGACTGTCTTCCTGGAGCAACAGAGGGATTTTTTGTTGATGAAGGTGCTTCCAACAAAAACATCATCATCTTTACCAAGGAAGATTTTTTTCTGTTAATTCAAACAGTAAGAATCAGTTTATTTTGATGGGAGTGGAAGACAGCATCATGAAAATTTACCATCTTTGCACCATGTGGAACATAGGTCCAACAATTTTCAGATTAATGATGATTTGGGGGGGTTGACAGGATCCTTTGGCCAAGAAGGTTAAGGGTGTTGTTAATTAAGAACTGGGTAGTGCTGATAATTTTGGTATAAGTTTCTGGGGTTGAATTTTCCTTTAATTCTTCCCAGTATGACAACCTCAACAGGTCTTCCTTATTCAAGCCAACAAAAATCTCTAGGCAATGCAATAGAATTAGCTGTCATGATTTTCATTCCATCACAAAATCATTCCACTAATCTGGCCGATTTGAGCCAGGATTTTATTTTGGCCTAATGGTTTGGGCCTGGGTTTCAGTTGGAAACTAGCATGGCCTTCAGGCTGAGATGGCTTGGTCAATGAAGGGTCCTCAATCCTTGGCCTTGAATTTCTCTGTTCAAAATCACTAGTGATGAGTCCGGCATTAAATGCATTCTGCTTTTGGGGTATCAAGGATGGGGAACTCTGATTTGGAAAGGAAAGATTGATTTATCAGTCAATTTTGGGTTGATTATCCAGCATAAAATTCAAAATAGTAAACAGACCATGTCATTGGATGTTGCAACTAGGGTGGGTGCAGGTGTGGGACTCCCGGGTGATGGTTCAATAATCAAGATTTCTGGTTGCTCTGGTTGTGCATCACTTGAGAAAGTGAATTCTGTGTCAAAATCAGAGGAGTCAGATGATTCTTGAGAGCTAGAGGGCGGCCTTGATGTTGATTGTCTAGCTGCTTGCCAATGAGCTTGGGCAGCCAGCTGGGCAGATGCCCTGTTTCCTGGAACAATCCGGGAATCTTCAGCTGGGTTTTCAGGGTTCAGCACTGGGGTATTGTCAGAGGCCTGGACAGTGGCAAAATCAAGGGCAAAAACCCTGGCTTCCTTAACTAGATCCTCCAAAGGCACAGATGCAGTGGATATTTCAGGTTCATCTGGAAATATGGGAATGTATCAGCCTTGAATATTTGGATAATTTTTGATCAAAATTTTTTTGTATCAAATGATTCTTTCAGCTCACTGGGTTGATTGGCCAGGTGCTCTCTTGGAACCAATGTAAGCTGGGGGGCGGACCAATCTTAAGCGGTTGCTGTTTCATCATCCACTGATGGTTCCTTGTGAGTTTATTGGACATTTTAACTATCAGCTATTGTTGGCCGTTGTTGTTCTTCAGTTGAAGCCTCAAGCAAACCAAGATCTATGGAGGTTTGCAACCTCAGCTGTTCCACCTTTGCGTTTTACTTTTTCTGATAAAAATCAAGCATTGACTGCAATAATTGTTTATGGGATCTTTCCACATATTCCTCACAAAGGAGCGCATTCACTTGATTAAGAGTAAGTTTTTCTAAAAATTGATCATGCCAGCTAAAATAGGTATTAGACAAAACGGGAAATAGGCAATTCAAGCACTCACCAGGGAAGTCAGCCATGGTACAATCAAGGTAGTTTTCAAGTTCAAGACGCTTGAGATGATGCTGTTGAAATCTGAGGGGTATGATGCGGTTAAGAGGAGAATGAACCAAGAACTCTGGTTGAATAAGCCACAGCTTATATACCCCAAACTCTGGTCACACATTACATGTGTGTTTAAGATGAATGAAAGTTGCTCATTGAGTACAATCTACATAGGTCATTTGCATGAATAGCCTGCAGTATCACCAAAGTTTTTGGTTCCCTGCACATTACATATTTGTTTATTTCATTTGAAGGGAGGTGGAAAACTTATGAAAAGTTGTCCACCCCCCTCAAAATGTAACATTTGACACGGGAAAACTTTATGAATTGGCTGGGGAGGTGGACAAGTTGTTCCAAGTTTTCCACTTCCCTTCAACCACATGGGTGCCTGATTGTGAATATGCCAAATCATCAATGATTGCTGGGACAGTGGATGACATAGCTTAAGTTGTCCACCTCCCCAGCCTCCCCACAAGGATTTCACATGTCATGTGATTCCCGCATGCAAAAACGTCTAGGGAGGTGGAAAACTTATCATAAGTCTTCCACCTCCCTTGACACTACCTATACATGTACTATGCAGTAAAGCTACATATAATCCAACAGGAAGGTGGACAACTTAGCCTAAGTTGGCAATCAATCCAAATTCATCCCATCTTACATTCCAACAAGTACAAATTTTGTCCAACTCATGGACACTTTAACATCATTTAATTAAATAAATGGTAATCATTTTGGCACAAACAGGTGATGTTTGAATTATTTACATTGAATCACATGTTTAACCAAATCTGGCTTTCTTTACATTAACTCTAATTAAAATTTTAGAAGGAGAAAAATTTTGAAGTTTAAGAGAAGCCTTTGCTAGTTTTTTTTTTAATTTGGAAGGAGCAACCAACATGAGTATGATGTTCAGTTTTTTGAAGGCTGGGTGGAGGAAAAGTAGTTTGATGAGGAAAAACAGAAGTCTGCTATAGAATTTCTATAATTCCCCCAGCTTTTGCATAATCAATTATGAAACCAAGAGTTGGGAAGGAGATAACATGGCCTGTTTCTTTGAAGGGAGGAGGGATTGGGGTTCCAGTAGGTTTTTCAATATAAGAGAACAAACCATAAGTATAAACATTAAAGTAATAGTGATCTGTATGAGGAACATTTGAAAATTCATCAAAAGTGACAATGACATTAGAAGCATGAAGAAAAGAATCCCTTTGATCATTCCACTCTCATTTGCTATTTTTTCTGGGTTCATATCTTTTCTCCTTGCATATACTCATATTTTTAAATATATTTTGATGGCAATCAGTTAAAAAAGGAATGAGTAGCAAGTTTGTATTGATTCCCAATTACCTGCAGAATATCCTTGGTCAGTTCATTGCCAAAAGCCTATTCCAAATATAGATCCAGTCTTAGTGTTTCTATTGGTTTTGTTCAGTTTCTGTCAATTGTTTTCCATCACATAGAGATCTTATACCATCTCACAAAATTGAGTTGCCAGCAATGTATATGGTTGTTGCTGCAATGAATGATACTTGACCACCACATAGGGTTGGTACTTTCTTTTGCAAACCACTTGTAGATTTATTGGGAGTACTACATTTGGGACTACTACTTGGCTTGGAATTAGACCCTTCTTCAGTGTGATGAAGTAGATTGACTCAGATACACACTCCTGTTTTCAATAATCATGCTTAGCTTTTTGATGCTTTTTATGTGCTTTGGATAAGGATGGGATGGATGGAATTAAGGGTTGTGGTGGTGGCCTAAGAACAGACCAATCTTGGCTTGATTCCTCTTGATTCTTTATATTCAAGGGCTCATCATCACTAAAAACTTCATCTCAAAAGCACCAACAGGAATACAAGTGACAAGGATTGATATAAAAGTAAAAGGTTGAAGTCAGTTATATGAAACCCTTTATGATGATTGAAATACATAAATGTTGCTACCTTTAACCACTTTCAAAGACACATCCTCATTATTGGTTTTCAAATGCAACAAGTGGGCTTGAGATTGGGTGCATGAATTGGAGTTGACTTGATCCATGGTTTACTATTACACATGATGATGATGAAGGGATTCATATTAAAAAAGGGGTTCAAGGACACACAGCAATCAATCAGAGGTTCCATGGATGATAGGATGATGACTTCATTGCTGCTTATGGTAAAGAGGAATACAAGGATGGATGGTATTGATGCTGATATGTGACAATCAAAGTTGAGTTGATTTGGTGAAGAGACATGCTATGATTGGAAGAAGAATAAAAAATGATGGTGAGGAAGAGAAAGACTGAATTCAGTGTTGGACTGATGAAGATGAAGGATTCAAGATATTGAAATAGGTGCATGAGTTCTTACCCTTGAAATGTAGTGATGATGAGTGAGAGTTGGAAGAGATGCCTTGGAATCAATGGGTAATGGCAGGATTTGAATGGAGTTTTTCTTTTTTGTGATCAGGTTTATTTGATGAAAGTTTGATTATTGGAATAGTGAAAGATTATTTAGAGGTTTGAGAAGGCAGTAGAGAAAAAAAAAACAATCAGTCTTACTGTTCAGATTTTCAAACATTGAAAAAGTGGATGGAAACTTACCTGGATGGACCTGCTGGAGTTTCTTGGAGCTGCTGAAATCACCTTTTTTTGTTGTGTGGTTTTCAGGGGCAAAGGAAGAGCCCGTCAATTTTCAAGCACTTGCCAATTTGCTTACAAATTGACCAGAAAGGATTGCTGCATTGGCACAAGGCTGCGTCAGCGGCCTTGCTTGGGTTTGCTTTCCTAACAAACCCAAGCATACCAAAAGTTTCTGGCAAACGCAAGCAACGGGTAGTGTTGCCAGGGCTGATTGAGGCGCACAGACATCTCCAAGGGCCCTGGCAACCTGGCAGAACGCCCCTGGGTTGTGTTCAGCGACCCTCGGGAAAATGGACCCAATTTTGGGTCCTTGCGTTTCCCAAGAGGAAAGCGGGCAACCTGGGCATTGGTTGAGGGGTTCAGGCCCAATTTTGGCTCCTCCAGGGCCTGGAGCCCCTCAATCCCATCAGGGCCATTTCCATGGAGAGCCCAGGGAAAGTTACAATGGGTTTTGGCCATATGGAAAGGCCAAAACCCATGAGAGGGCGGTGGATCTTTGGGAATAAAAAAAAATGGCATGGATCTACAATGCCATGTGTTTTCTTTTGAATATGTCTATGATTCAAGCCTCATAGGGGGAGAGTTCATGCATGAGAAGTGAGCATGAATTTAAAAATGAGAAGTATGCATGAATTTAAGAGGAATTCATCTTCCAAATTCAAGATGGAAAGATCTGGAGCATCTTTTTGAATTTGAATGAGTTTTTTTGAGAATTTCTTTGTGATAATTTGATACTAATTTTGTAGAATTCCTGAATATAGAAAAGGAGTGGAGCAATGGCTTTAATGTTTGATAAGTGAAGGTTTCTATATATGATCCCTTGTCAATTCCACTTCTGAAAAGGTTTAAAATAACACTTCCAAATTTGAAGTAAATATCTGATGGAACCAAGATTTCCTGTTTTTCTCAAAATAATGATGACATTAAGCAATAATTTTTTCGTTTAGGTGCATTCCTGTGAAAATTTATTTATAATAATGATTTTTGTTTCAATACAGACAAGGTGATTTTTAAATAATTTTTTCCAAAGAAAATTTTTTCCAAAGAAAATTTTTTCCAAAGAAAATGTTTTCCAATGGTTCTTTCACTGCTTTTAAACTCCAAATGAATAAATGGAACTATTTTCCAAAATTTTATAGTTTGAATTTGTCAATAAAACCTGCATCCTTATATATTTTTACTCTAAATTTTCAGAATAAAAAATACATGAAATTTTTCATATTTTTGGGTGCCTTTGCAGCTGCCTGATTACAGGATTCATAAAGAGTAATGACATTGCTCAATTTACCATTTAATTTGGGAAATAGGTCTATTGATCAAGGTGGGGTTGTAATTTATGGAACAGGATAAACATTTTGGTATTCAAAATATGTGTTATGGTTTATATTCATTGGAATGACTGGACAAAATCTGCTGTTGAATGCTAGTCATTTATTCCCATAAACCTGAAGGGACATGGTGCACTTAGGCTAAGTGCACCATGTCCCTTCAGACAATCAGTTGGTGGTGGTCGTGGGTCACCACAAACATACATGAAAGGGTGGCCAGTCTTGAGCCTCCTTGCCCTCATGCTGGAAAACTTTGTTCTTAAGTATTGGCATGGTCACTTCCCACTGTCAACTGGTGGGTTTAATTCATCAACAATTACCAAAATATCTTGGAACTTTTGGACATGAGAATTATGGAATCTTTTGAATTATGGGAAGTTTCTTCAACCAATGAGCAAGATGAGGGAAATGTTTTCAGGGCCATGCAAGAATCACCAAATAATTTACCTCTCCCAAATTTCTTTGATATATTTCCATGTTATCTATCTTTTTGGATGAAAGGTATTTGCCAAAATGGGCATTTTAGTAACAACTATTTTGTGAAAGAAAGATGGTGGGTAAGTTATGCTAAGTTTTCCACCTCCCCATAATAATGATGAAGAGCCAATTGTTTTGGCCAATTGGAAAATTTTGAAGGGGGGTGGACCACTTAAGCTAAGTTTTCCACCTCCCTGCGTCACCTCAGCCTTTATCATTGAAAAATTGATGTTATCTTTTTACATTATGTCTGAGTGTTGCACAAAATAGGCTTAACTGTTATTCTGCAGGCTGAAAACTTTCAATTTTGCTGTGTGACTTTCCAACATATTGATTTCTTCTTGAATCAACCACAACTGCCACTGTGACACAAAATCAATTTTCTCTCAAGAAATATTTACCATTCATGAATTTAGAGTTTTTTCACATGTATGTCACAATGAACTTTCACAAAGTATAATTTATAAGCCAGCATGACCAATCATTCCAAGGATATTGGCCTGAGCCAGAAAAATTTTACTGTCTCCCCACTGAAAAATATTGATCCCCACTCACCACAATTAATTCTTGGAGCCTTGATCCTACCATTATTTTTTTGAGGCTGGGTTCAATGATTGAGAAAGGTGAAGAAAATATTGTCAGGGAAATGCAAGGATCAGAAAAATCTGTTCCTCTACCAAATTATTTTTCCATATAGCCATGTTGTGATTCATCTTCTTGGATGAAAGATATTTTCCAGCATGGGCATTTCAGTACCATTGTGTTTTTTCCTGAAACAAACATGGTGGACTGGTTATGCCAAGTTTTCCACATCCCCACACTGTGGACTAAGACCCAGCTAATGCGTGGAAACTAGGAAATTTTCATTTCAAGGTGGAAAACTTAGGCTAATTTGTCCACCTCCCTTGGTCACCATCCACTTGATTATATGGATATCAATTATCTTTTGGTGCATTCCATCTGGGTCTATGAGGCAACAATCACATGTGTGAATCTGTATTTTGAAAACCAATGATTTCCTTAAGGTTTTTGTGGAGTTACTGAATCTTCAAAAACCACACAAACCCATGGACTTTATCGTCACCCCCATCCTTCAGCTTCACCCCTGGTTGGTATTCTCTGGATTTCCTAGAGAAATGAATTATAGTAATATTACTTTGCTGGCAGCTGATTTGAATGACAAACTGGACTGTCTCTCACCACAAAACAAAAGATCTTCTCATGAATATTAGTTGATAATGGATTCCAAAAAAAAATCACTCCAAGCCGGATCAAATTAAGCTATTTATAATTTGAAAGCATGCGATTAATAACCACTTTGAAAAATCAACAACTTGAGCAGGAGAAAATACTTTGCAGGAACTTGCAGAGTCTCAAAAAAAGTGGAATTCAGCCACTTCTCTTGCACCATTTGAGGGGCTCAATATTTCTGTAAGCCATGACTTAAACACTTGTTGGACGTTTTGAGCTCTTGATTGGAACATGAATGACAATTTTTGGTTCAAATCTTATTCATATGTCATACAAAACCTGTGTTATTCTTTTTTTTCAAAAAATGCATTCATTCATCATCATAAAATTTCCTTTGAACCCCTCATGCCCACTCAAAAATCTTTACAACCAAAAAAGATGCAAATCCATTGTTTTTTGGAACCATTTGAATCTGACATGCTGATTTATATTTATTTGGAGGGTTTTGAGCAGTCCAAATTTCCCCTTGATGGCTTTGTTGAAAATCAAATAAAAGCACAAGAGCCTAGAATATCTGAAAAACTTCATGAAAAGGCCTAACAAAGATGTTTGGGCGACCAAAAGGTGATTCAACTGTTCTCAGGAGTGGATATGGTTTTTCCCCCTTTCTGTATCAGTTTGCTTGTTTTAGGGAAATTCTTTGCTCCAAACCAGAAAGTTTATTGAAGATGGAAGGATGATGATACTCAATTAAATTTCAAATTTATATTAATGTTTCATTTGCACACACATTTACATCCATTTAGTTTGCTAACTCAAGATATCATATTCCGCAAGGGTTTGTAAAGGCGAATCAAGTTGAGCTTCCAGAATAATCACTTGAAGTTCTAAAACCTAATTTTTGGAACCAGGCAACAAGTGACACATAAGAAAATACAGAATATCACCAAAAATGTATAAGGATCACTCGCAGAAATCATTTGGGAAACAGAGAGTGGCCTCATTACCACAGATGTGTTCTTGGACCAAAATTGAGACCCAAATGGCATGAGATTGAATTACAATGATCTTTGGCTAATTCAATTAAGATGGAGTGATTGATTAAGACTAATGATTAATTGAGATCCTTGGGTGGAGAACTCTTTTTTTTGAGTTTTTGTCAACTTAAAGTACAATGCATCCTTTGCGAGGCCCTTTCTATTTTAGAGACCCACAAATGATCTGGAGCATGACAAATTGGAAAAAGTTACCAAGTTGAGAGGTTTTACATATAATTAGAGACTGGACAAAAGATTATTTTTTTGGAAAGTGGCATGAGGATTTGAAATCATTGGATTTTTTCCAAAAAATGCACATGTTCTGAAAAAAATCAAGAAAATATTGTGTATTCCTTGCACAAGAAAATCATTTTCAATGCTAATCAATATAAATTTCTTGCAAGTTAAACTCTTCACAATTTCATTGTGGCTCAAGGATGAATGGAAAAGAAATCTTATCTTGTAGTTTGACAATTATTTCTAACTATTGTCAGAGAATGTCACAGTTAGAATAAGTGCCTTACCATACCACCAATTCTGATATGTTGATAGAGGCAGGAAGGGAACAGGGTGAAACCATTTGAATGCACAAAATTCCAAGACATATTTTCAGAAATTCAATGACCAGTAATTGAAAATGCATTCATCATTTAAAGCCATTAACCAACAATGTTTTTCAGTTTTTCCTTGTAAGTTGGTCCATTTGAGCTAAGTGCACCACCTCACCAGGAGGAACCACCCCAAAATTGCAGATCTAAAAGCACTTGGGAGCCCAAAGTTTTCAGTCAGGGTGATCTTGTTTTCCAAATCAAACTAATTTCCCTACATAGCTCTTCAAACAACAGAACAACCTACTAATTTTATTTGCTCGTTCCCCCCCCCCAAAAAAGGAATGATAGTCAATTCCTCTCTCAAACTCCAAAATTGTCCTCCTTGTGAAATTGTAACTTGTGTTAATGGAAAAAAGCCAGATATGGTTAAACATAGTCTTCAATTTGTATAATCCAAACATCACCTTTTTGTGCTGAAATGCTTACCATTTGTTTCATGAAAAAATGTCAAAGTGTGCATGAGTTGTACAACATTTGTACTAGTTAGAATGCAGGATGGGATGTCTTTGGATTGATGGATGACTTAGGCTAAGTTTTCCACCTCACCGTTGGATTAGATGTAGCTTTACTGCATAGTACATGTATAGGTAGTTTCAAGGGAGGTGGGCAACTTATGATAAGTCGTCCACCTCCCTGAAATTGCTTGCATGCGGGAATCACACAACATGGGAAATCCTGGTGGGGAGGCTGGGGAGGTGGACAACTTATGCTAATTTGTCCACTGTCCCAGAAATCATCAATCATTTGGCACATTCAAATTCATTCTCCCATGTTGTTGCAGGTAGGTGGACAAATTAGCACAAGTTTTCCACCTCCCTGGCTTTCCAATATGATTCTCCCTTGAAATCTTGTCCCTGCATCCCCATGGCTCTGGATTGGTGGACAACGTATCATAAGTTGTCCACCTCCCTGCACATGACTCATATTTTTTTTTTGTGGTAATGCAGACACTTTGGTGATACAAACCTTCCTATTCCAACAAATAAACCAGCTTAATCCTGTCTAATTTCATCTCTCCATGATATTATGCACCCCTGTTACATCTTTCTTTATTTTTTTGAGCTAAGTGATCCAGTCATGTTGAATTCTCATATATTCTTTTGAAATCATGATTTAGAATTTTTAATTAAATCATTTATCCTTATTGCTGCTGTATGAACAGCAAGTAATTAGAAAGAACTCTACCTTCTTTACAAGAATTATAAACAATTCATATCACACCATTTTCAAAAGAATGAAATTGAAAACCATGCATTGTTCTCCTTGCCCTTTATTATTTATCTAATATGATCTGAGGAGATTTAGTCAAAATCAATTCAGGAAAGGGTAAAATTACAATCCTCATTTCCAAGAATTAGCACCATTCAAGATCTGACACCTGATTCATCATATTTCTCTATTATTCAGTTTCAAAAATGGAACTCTCAACAATCAATTACCCCTGAATATCCATCCATGCAGTAAACCTGCACCTGTGTGGTGACCAGCATTTCACTTTAATTAATTAGAGATTTCAACAATCATATAATAAAAACACAGAAATGCAACAAGCTATTGGACCCGTCCTAGTATTATCAATCTCTACTTGATATATTATTCAATTAGCATTTCATACAAAGCAATAAGATTGGCAAGGAGTAGTCTGAAGTCCATATTATGGAAAATTGGATCTCAATATATTCCCACTCCAGCTCTTTTACATGGTGGCTGGAATTCTTGAGCTCATTTTCTTGTTCAATAATTATTGGTCAATTCCATAAATATGAGAATGAGGAATTTTTTGGAAACACATAATGGTCAAGAATGCTATCTGTGGAAATTTTTTTTGATAATTAGAATCTCAAGATGAATAGGAAGCTCTTCATATCTATTATCTGAAAAAATCCCAAGAATAAATAACTGAAGTTTGACTGAATGATCCCTGTTTATTTTGATGAATCATGCATAAGCTCTTGGGGGCAGATGGTAGCCCCAGAGTCTCTTTTCAATGTCAATCATAATTGATTTCTCATTGAGCTCTTCCCTTGTTGAAGAAGATCTATTCAAATCTTCAAGTGTACTTATGTGCATACCCTTTGCCCACTTGGAAGAAAAATTTGAGAAAAAAGGGGAATCATAATATATAATATCTTAATTTCTGAAAATTTTCAGAAGATCAGTAAAAGTAAATCTGACTTCCTATTTATCATTTTGTGAAACATTGATACAAAATCACAAAATCAGGAACATTTTCATCTGGTTACTAAGTTGGGAAATTAGACATGGAACCTGGTAAGAACTAATCACCCCACTATAAGATCTCCATGAAAATAATACAAAGCCATTTCTAAATCATGGTGTTTATTTTATGTTACTAAAATTCCAAAACCCCAACTAACCCAAAATCATCAACCCCCAAGCCATCAAGAGTCCCCCTTCCAGATGACCAAGTCAATATGCCTGGTGTTGAGGAAGATGAAGATTTTGAGGACTCTGCTGCCCCATCCTACTTCATGATTGCACAACAACTCTCTTGTTCCAACCAACACCAAAAGAAGCAAAAACGTTTGGCCCAAGAACAATATTCTATCTCTTGTCATGCATGCAATCTTGTAATCCCTGCTTCTTCAAGTGGTATTTCCAAGTCCTTACTTGATTGGACAAAATAAATTCTTGGAATGGATTCCAAAAACAAAAAACTTCCTAATCCTCCAACTGGTGCTGAACTAGCATCCCTCAAAAATTACATGGCAAAGAAGAAGGCATCTGTTAATGATGGCATTGCATCAAACACAGGAGAACCAAAACAGTACAGCTCCAATTAAAAACTGCAGGAAAAGGAGCTGAAACTTGTGAAGAAGGATGCCCTATGCCAATTACAACAAAATATTACTTCAAGATCTTGATCACTCAAAATCACTTCTTTGGGCCAAATTCAGTCTCATGATGAGACATGAATAGCCCATGACGGGCCTTGATCCAAAATATCTGGTATTCCCAGATGCACCTATCACTGGGAACAGAATCCATCATCTTTCTGGAATTCATCTCTCACTGAAATAATCATAAGAACATGGTAGATGTGTCACAAACGCGGGGGAATGCTTCCTATTCAATAAATGAGAATGAAAAAACACCGGCCAACAGGGTTGCAATGATTAATTGTTGCCTTGTCTCAAAAAAGGCTATTTGGAAGAAGGAGCACAAGGAAGATCAAGGCTCCAGCAGCAGAAAATCAAATGTTTCTGCATCTCAAAGTTTAAACAAGAAGAAATTGTGTCAAATAAATCTTTTTTAATTTTCTTTTCATGATCAATGACTGACTGCTTATGATGTTTTGAAATCCAGAATAACAAGAAGGAAATTTGAAAGACCACGGCAGTGGAGCTGGAAATGATGGACATGTTCCCAGAAACTTCTTTTTTTTTCTTGGACAGTGGATTCATATCTGATTTTGAGGGTGAAGATGAGGAATTATTCAATCATGCAAATGTTTGGAGGGCTCAACATGTCTCCCAAATATATCACTACCTGGATGAAGCATACATTTAACTGGCAAGAAACCCACAGATCAAGAGGGATGGACAATTGAGAATTAGTCAACTTGCTAAAACAAATAATTCACCAAGAGGTGATCACCCACCAAAACTTCCTACTTCAATACCTCAAAACTGGTTAAGTGAGGAAGCCCTGGAGGATATAACTCCAGTTGAAAAAAGAGCCTTGGGTTTACTTCCTGAAGTTCATCTCACAGAGGCAGTTTCATATCTCAGAACCCAAGTTTCCAAGCCCTCTAGCTTAATTGAAACCACACAAACATTGTGAAAATATTCCAAATAGTTTAATTTTTATATCAGTACTTCAAAAAAGGTGGAGGAGTATTTTTGTATGCAACATTGGCTTTGGTGAAGTTTTTCTTGAGTAATACATGTATTTTTTTTGTACCATTCTTTTTTTGCCAACCACAAACTTGTAATTATATTAAAAGCTAGATTAACTGAATCTACTAAATCCAATGAGGTGGGGTCACCCTGCCTTGAAGAGGTTAACAGTGTAGGTTACACTGTAAAACTCTTTATATTTTCAAACAAAAAACCTCTAACAAGTTGTTACATCCAAACAGAAATTGAAGTAAGAGTGGAAAAAAGCAACATACACATGTGTACAGAAAACACAATCTCATTGAAAGATTTTGAGTAACCTATATTTGATACACAACCTTTTGGAAAGCTACATGAAATTATTTTTTCAATCACAACATCCTAAATGCATTTTTTTCACTTTGCAGCTGTCACGTTGAGATCACCCACTTGTTAAACATTCCCAAAT